>JAQPPZ010003081.1:0-379587 GCA_028583015.1 Wollemia nobilis | reverse complement strand
AAACATGGACCTTTGCATTAAGTTAAGCTTGGTTTTAATAAAAACCCTTAATGAGTCCAAATGGTTTTAAGAAAAACCTTTAGCCTTGACACCATGGTTTTAATAAAAACCCTTTAACATAATGAAGCTTCTCAAGATATTCTTGACATCACACTCTTTTGAAATCAACACAAAAATGCCTTTTGACATCAATGACAACTTATACATTTTAGCAAAGGCAATGTACCCAAAGTACCCAAAATTGCCAACATCTCTCTGCCAAATATGATATCATCTATGTATACAAAAAGAACAATAAGATGCCCATTTTCTATTTTGACATACAAATTACTATCCACCATACCTTTCTTAAACCCTTCTTGAGTGAGATAGTTGTCTAGCCTTGCATACCATGCTCGAGGTGCCTGTTTTAAGCCATATAATGCTTTCTTCAACTTGCAAACCAAGTTGGGATCATCACCAAGTTGGAAACCATCTAGTTGCTCAATATAAACCTCTTCTTCAAGTTTCCCATTCAAAAACACTGATTTCACATCCATTTGATAAAATTTGAAATTCTTGTAGACTACTAAAGCCAAAAATATTCTAATTGCCTCTAGTCTAGCTACTGGTGCAAAAGTTTCCTCAAATTCAATGCCTTCAACTTGTGCATAACCCTTACATACCAATATTGCTTTATTTCTGACTACCTGTCCGTCTTCATTCAATTTGCTTCGAAAAATCCGTTTAGTCCCGATTATATTTTTATTTGCAGGTCTAGGTACTAACTCCCAAGTTTTGTTTTTCTTGATCTTATATAATTCTTTATTTATTGCCTTCATCCAACTTTCATATTTGCTTGCGTCAGAAACATTTTTGGGCTCAATGCTGGATAATAGAGAGTAGTTACTTACTACTCTTCTTCTTGTCTGAACACCAACTTTGGGGTCTCCAATTATTTGCTCTCTAGGATTATTTTTTTCCAATTCACTGTTTTGAATTTCTTATTTTCTTCCACTTCTGAATCACAACTTAAATCATCTGAGTCAATTTTAAGTATCTTTTCCATTTCGTTTTCCTCATCTCCTTCAATAACCTCTTCATAAATTGGGTAGTTCTTTTCATAGTTAATTACTCGTTCTCTACCTTCATCAAATTTAACATCGACATTGTCCACAATTTTCTTTAGCCTCTTGTTGTAGAATTTGTAAGCTTTGATTTTTGATGAATAACCAACAAAAATACCTTCATCCGTTCTATCTTCAAACTTACCAAGATTATCTTCAGTTATTTTGATGTAGCACTTGCTACCAAAAACTTTGAGGTATTTTGCTATTGCCCTTTTACTAAACCACAACTCATAAGGAGTTTTGCTTTCATGTATTCTCAGCATGTACCTATTTTGGATATACACCGTAGTATGGACTGCTTCTTTCCAAAATCTATCTGCTACTCTTCTTTTAGCCAACATAGTCCGTGCCATTTCTTGCACTATCCTATTCTTTCTTTCTACCACTCCATTCTACTGAGGTGTCCTCGCTGCTAAAAACTGTCTCCTAATATCGTATTTTTCACAGTACTCTGTAAACTCTTCTAAAATGAATTCTCCTCCTCTATCAGATCTTAAACATTTGATCCTCTTTCCCGTTTCATTCTCAACATGGTTTTTGAAAGTCTTGAATTTTTCAAAAGCTTCTGACTTATGCTTCAAGAAAAATATCCATGTCATTCTGGAATAGTCATCAATGCACAACATAAAATATTTGTCACCATTTATGCTTTGTGTTCTCATGGGTCCACATAAATCAGTGTGTATTAGTTCCAAAGGTTTGCTTATGTATTACTCTTTTGTTTTGAATGTGACTCTAGTTTTCTTCCCCTTTTGGCATGAAGCACAAATGTTGTTTGCAGGTTTGCTGATGGTGGGAATATCTCTCACTGCCCTTTTTGAGTTGATTTTTACTAGATTATCAAAATTGATATGATAGAGTCTCTTGTGCCACAACCAATTTTCTTCTTCCTTTCCAATAAAACAAGCTCCTTCTAAAGTCTCTGAGAGCGTGTACAGGTTTCCAAATGTCTTTAATCCAGTTGCTATCAATTTTCCACTATTTGTTTTTCTGACTTCACAACCCTGCTTCTTAAAAACTACTTCATGACCTTTATCACAAATCTGACTTATGCTCAAAAATTTATGTTTCAAACCATCCACAAACAAGACTTCTTCTGACTTAATTTTTTCATCACTAATTTTAACTGAACCTTTGCTAACTATCTTAGCTCCATCATTATTTCCAAACTTTACTGAAACACCTTCAAATTTTTGTAACTTCTCAAATTTATGTTTGTCACCTATCATATGACTGGAGCATCCACTATCAAGTATCCATGGTACATATTTATTTCATGCTTTAAATGTTGTTTGTACGATTAAGGATTCCTTTTCTTCCTTAAGTCGCTCTTTTTATTTCCACTCCATTTTGATAGTAGTTTTGGGCTCTTGTTTTGCCTTTCCCTTATCAATAGCTTGTGCATGTTTTTCAGGAAGTTTTCTATTTTGTCTCATCCTATTTGGTTGAAATTTTCTTCCCTAAAACTGATTTGATGCAAATGTACTTCTACAGTTTCTTGCAATGTGCCCAAAATTATGATAGTTATAACATTCTACTATATAATTCATCAGAGGAGAAAAAACATTTCTACTAGTGAAATTCCTTGGTCTTATATTATATTTGCAGTTTGAAATTTTATGTCCATAGCCATTGCATTTAAAACAGAAACCAAAAAATGGATAATTGAACCTATGTGATGGTCTTTGCCATGTTTCGTAGGAGCCATAGGTCTTCTTCTTCTTTGATGTGTGACATTGGTGAATCCATCATTGTCAATTCTCCTTTCATGCCTGGCATTATTGCTTTCTTTTGCATGAGATGTTTTTCCTTGATCAACCCATTTCTTATCTTCATTCTTTATGGATTCTACATTTTTGGCCTTTATGATTCTCCTTCAATGAAACCCAGACCAAATTTGATGCCTGTAGGCCTTTGGTCATTTGTAATCTTATCCAGCTTCAAATAACTTTCTTCACATTTGTGATAGCAACTAATTTTGTGATTAATCTCTTCTATCTGCATCCGTAAACCAACATTCTCTTCTTCTAGTTTGTAGCAATAATCTATTTTCATGGTAATTTGTAGTTCGAGATCTTTAGATATTTTTTTGTATTCTTCTGTCTGTACTTTCAGACTGGTTATGATTTCATTTGCATCCTCAAGCCTTTTTGAAATTTTTTTATTCTTTTTTTTTTCTATCTTCAATTCATCCAGAGCTGCAATTAGTTCCTCTTCCAAATTTACTTCTGCATCAATTTCTTCATCACATTCCTGTTCTTTTTCTATTTTTTCTTATTTGAGTGCCATGAAAATAACTTCACCTATCATTGTGTTACTTCCAAGATCACCCTAGCCGGTTAAGCTTGCACAGGAACTTAGCTCTGATACCAATTGTTAGTCTTACAATGACACTAAGAGGGGGGTGAATTAGTGTAGCTCTATAAACTTAAATTTATAGCTCTTAATATCATAGAAATTAAAAATTATTACTAGATACAAAAAGTATAACAAAAGAGCATCACACAACACAATATTTAATGAGGTTCACAAATGTGTCTACTCCTCAAAAATTGACTGCTTAGACTACCATCCAAATCTAGCCTTTACAAAGCACCAACTTTACAATCAATTTACTAGCACCCACTGGAAGGAGCACCAACCCCTGATTTACCAGCACCAACTGGAAGGAGCACCAACCCCTAATTTATCTGCATAAATAGAAAGGAGCACCAACCCCTGATTTATCTACACAAACTGAAAGGAGCACCAACCCCTGATGCCAAGCTGCAGCCTAGACTTCAATTTGAATCTATAAGTTTGATAGTAAGATACCTTTGCTTTTGCAAGACCCTAACTAGTCTTCTTCACCTTTACGTTCTCTGTGCACTCTACTCTCTCTGTGTAATCACTTCGCACACTCTGCTTCATTTTAGTCGAACTTCATGATCATATTCTCCATTTTATGCACTCTGCTCTCTTTACAAATTTTGCACTTAGCACGATTCGACATGACTTGCTCTCCATGCACAACGACCGTATATCACACACCTTCAACATGCATTCTACATATACTCAATTCACCAAATAGACCTCCTTTTATAATAATATTTTTTATGATGAAAACCCTAATCTTAGTCGGTTGTAAATCCTAATCTTAGTCAGCTTTCATAACAACTGTAAACCCTAATTTTAGTCGGCTGTCATCGGTCTTCGTCGACTTCAACTCAAGAAGATGTTTGATTTATCCATCGCTTGATGATTTCATTCTAGACAGACCCTGTAATCACCATACTGACTTTTGATCACTCTTCGTATTTTAGCAGTATGAAATCACTCTGTAACTACCCCTGTAAATGCCGTAGTGATGTTGATCCACTGTCATACTTCTCATTTCAGTCGGGTTCTCCTTCTTGACTTGTGCATTTATGACCTATCATGAAATCATGACATATCTGCCTCTGTAGCTTCTTTTGTTGTTATTGCCATGAAAATACATGTCGCGATATCGTGACACTTTTGCCTCCGTACGCTTTCTCTATTCTTTTGTCGCAATATCACGACATTTCTTCCTTCGTAGACTTCGTATTTTCTTTTGTCACAATATCACGACATTTCTACCTCTGTATACTTCATATTTGCTTTTGTCATGATATCACGACACTTTTTCTTCCATAGACTTTGACTTTGCTTTTGTCACGATATCGCGACACTTCTGCCTCCGTAGTCTTCAACTTAGCTTTTGTCACGAAATCATGACACTTTTGCTTCCATACTTAGCTTCTTTGCTTTTGTCATGAAATCATGACACTTTTGCCTTTGAAGTCTTCTTCTCTACTTTTGTCATGAAATCATGACACTTCTGCTTTCGTACTTTACTTCTTTGATTTTGTCATGAAATCATGACACTTCTGCTTTCGAAGTCTTGCTTTCTGCTTTTGTCATGAAATCATGACATTTCTGCTTTCGTACGCTTCATCTCTTTCTTTTGTCACAAAAATGTGACATGTCGTGATATCGTGACACTTTTCAAACTTACTTTATCTCTCCTATTTTAGTCACGAAAATGCGACATGTCACGAAATCGTGACACTTTTCCAACTTACTTTCTCTCTCCTATTTTAGTCGCGAAAATGTGACATGTCGCAAAATCGTGACACTTTTCTTACTTGTTCTCTTTCTTCGAACTTGTCATGAAATCGTGACACTTCTTCCTGCTTTCTCTTTCTCTTCCAACATGTCACGAAATCGCGACAGTTTTTCCACTTGCCTTTTTCACTTCCAACATGTCACGAAATCGTGACAGTTTTTCCTACTTTTTCTCTCTTTCAACATGTCGCAAAATCATGACAGTTTTTCCACTTGCCTTTTTCTCTTCCAACATGTCACAAAATCGCGATAGTTTTTCCTGCTTTTTCTCTCTCTTCCAACATGTCACGAAATCGCAAAAATTTTTCTTGCTTTTTCTCTCTCTTCCAACATGTCACGAAATCACAACAGTTTTTCCTGCTTTTTCTCTCTCTTCCAACATGTCGCGAAATCGCGACAGTTTTTCCTACTTTTTCTCTCTCTTCCAACATGTCACGAAATCACAACAGTTTTTCTTGCCTACTGTATATGTCGCTATTTACTTAAATCAAGTCCACTTTTACATATTAAAATGATTTGTTGTAAATTCAAAAAATGATACTACACAGTAGATGTGGTATCTTAAGTGAAAATTTTCCTCTGTTATCCTATCATGTGCATGGTCTAGAATATTTGAGAATTGGAAAAAGGACAAGCTCACCCCTACCCGGAATAAAAATCCCTTGCTCCACATATAAGATGAGCAAGTATCCCTAGAATAGAAAAAAAAAAGAAAAAAAGAAAAAGAAAAAAAAAAAAAACGAAAGAGATATATGTAAAAGAAATCCAAGAAATATCCAAGAAATATCAAATATCGAAAGTCAAAAATCTAGAAAAAATAGAAAAAGCATGAAAAGAGAAAAATAAAATCAATAAAATCTCCCCCTACCCTTTGAAATAAAAGAAGGGTGAATGAGCTTGAATCCCTAGAATTCTCAATTATTCGAAAATCATGAGGTAAGCCCCATAACAGGTGATTTGTGCCCAAATTGCTTGACATTGGGTAATTCATTTTCATGTGGTGACATGTATGTCACATTAGCAACCTTCTTTTGTACAAACCTATGTCCACTTATGGATTAGCTAACTTTTGATGACCTAAATTACATAGTAGTTTGGTATGGTTACATGCACGAAAATCATGGTTAATGAATCTTCAATCGCATACACATTGGTTCATTCAAATTGCTTTCATCAACATACCTTACTCAAAATTAGGAAATGAACATTACAAAGCACACACAGTTTATCTTTGAGAGATTTTTTTCATTATGTTAAATTGAAATGGGTAATGAACTCACATTTGCACAAATTGGTTCTTGATAAATTTAAATTTCTCTTTGAAATAAATTAAAATATGACTTTGAAATTTTTTTAAAAAGTATTCATTATTCTTTTCAAAATAGTTATTTCTTAAAAAAACATTTATGGCATCATTTTCAAGAAATTATAAATTCAAAACTTTCATACTTGCGAATTTTGCCTAGTGTAAGTCAATTTCGCAATCTTTAAAAAAAAAAAAAAACTTTAATTTTATTTTTTATCAAAATATTTCAAAATCTTGCAATAAAATTTCATCAAATTTTTTGACTTTCGTGATGATGGTATAGTTCCTGAACCAACTTGGAATTTTATGCCTAGCGCAAGTCATATTTATCTTATTTTCTATTTCTCATAAAAAACCATGCGATAAAACTGTTGTAGTTTCGACTTTCGCAATGGTGGTATAATTCATAACCAATTTGGAATTTTATGCCTAGCGCAAGTCATATTTACAAATTTTGTACCCATCATAAAATTATCAAATTAAACATCATATTTTATTTCATTATGATTTTTGCGATGATGGTATAATTCCGCAATTTGGAATTCGATGGCTAGCGCAAGTCATCATTGTAATTTTTTATGCCCACAAGCATTTCATAAACCTATAAAAACATGTGACTTAATTATTCTTTGCAAAAACATGCTTCAACGAAAAATAAAATTTTCATACCCATAAATATCATTTCAATTTGTGATTCCTAAGTACTCATTAAGTTGCCCATCAAACTTAGGAATTCTATGCTTAAACACAAATCATTCTCTCACGTTTTCATTCTTAAAGTTATTTGAAATCCTGTCCCAAAACAACATCAAAACATCATTACTTTCTCATCACCAAAAGCCTTAAGAATTACTCTTAAGCAAAAACAACTACTTTTGCAATATTACCCATAACAGGATCATCTTAATGACCTAGCGAGTGGCAAATCCATCAAATGGTCATGTCACAACGTCTACATCCTTTGCAGTTTATTGTTAAAAGTATTTTTCTATCTTCATTTTTATCCACACATTTGTTGTCACAACACATTCTTTTATTTAATTTTATAGCATGAGAAAACCATAAATATTCAAGACATGCAATCATATGAAAATACAAATCCATAAAGCATCATTACAAACATAAGTCACATCACAAAAACATATATATATATATATATATATATATATATATATATATATATATATATATATATATATATATATATATATATATCATCATCATCAAAATATATACATCGATCATCTCAATTGGTATGCCACAATATATGACTCGACATACTCAATCATCATACAAAATATACAAAAACTATATACATATCATCTATCTATCCCCTAGAGCCTCTCGAGCTCTTTGCCTCATCTCCTCCACCTTCAGGAGCTAGAGGAGGTGGTCATATAAATACCTTCGTATTTTGAGTCCTTGAAGTCATCCTCAAAAAACTCTTGGATGACGATCCAACCCGAATAGGTCTTGCTATATCTACAAACAACTCCTCTCTATGGCTCTTGGGGAAAAGCATGTAGTACATCCCATGATAAAATGTGGTCTATGACATAGACCACGTTAACTCTGAGGCACTAGCTCCTCCTCCTCTTGCCCTGAGTCGTAGGACCTCTACTTAAAGGCTTTGTACCTATCCTCATAGTGCAATATTTGTCACCTGAAGACCCTACACCTACTTTCATAGTGTGGCATTCTCCACCTGGAGAGTTGCCATATCACTACTCTCTCCCACCTCCACACCCTCTCCCTTATCGAGTGAAGGTGGCCTATCTACCTATGGAGAAGAAGATCTCTCCTTCCTATGCTCTCTCCTTTGCCTCTCCCTAGGATGTACCCTTTGTGTCTGATGAGCACCGATGGAGATCACATGTCCACCCCACATCCTAAACCTCCTCTGTATAGGAGTTGCCCATCCTCTCTCTCCTATCCCTCCCTATGCTTTAGCCTATCGCCATTGTGCCATCCATCGCATGCCTGCATGCATAAGTCCCCACAACCGATTAATGTATGGTGGGCCAATATTAGTGTACCACACATCGTAACCTGCAACAACCCTTGCATCATCCCCATCTACTAGCTGGATGGTGACATCATCCTCATTGCGACTCATAAAACATTGCATTTCTGGGGTCCCACTCAATATTGTGGCATCCTACACTGTCCTAGAAAACTCGTAATCCCTCGTTGTCGAAATCCCCTACTGGAGCCCAAAATGATGGAGGACTCGATCATATCGATGGAGTTCTATCTCACCCCACTCCAACCTCATCCAAATGACTCATCTAATATGAGCCAACTCATATTCATTATCCTTCCATCCTAGAAACCCCCTCCATGGCCTCTAGGTAATATGATCAATAGTAATATCATCAATAAGCTTGCACGAGATAGGCAAATCCAATTGCCTCTGTGACCATCTATGCAACCACTAGTAGAACACCCTATGCCTCTCCAAATCAACCCTTGTTAGCGGTAGCCCCATAGGTCACCTCACTCTGATGTGCTCCCAACACCATACTTGGAGGAGTGAAGTCAACACCATGCATTTGCCTCTTTTGTACACAATCCCATGGAGGATCCTGTACAAGTAGCATAGAACATATGGCTCCTAAGTAAACCTGTATTTGTGATCTCTCATGTCATAGATGAAATTTTACAATAACCATGGTACTCTACATCCACTCTGGTGGTATAGCAATAAGCCACCCACCACCCCAGCCAACACCTTAGTCAAGGCGAATACTCTGTTTGTATGTTGTAAAGTCTCGATGTTCACTCTGCCCTTCTCCAAGATGAAGCTAGCATCACTTGCTAACCTTAGCATCGCTCTAACATGACTGGTTGAAGTAGTAATAAATCTATATTGGATGGGGATCCACAAAATCCTCCATACATCCTCTAAAGTGGGATTCATCTCACCTGTCAGTATCCGAAATAAGGATGACTCCAGATACCATCTCTCTGCAAGGGCTATTAGTAGCCCCATATCTGTAGGAACCTATGGCATCTCTACCACATGATGTAGTCCCACTTCCTCTAAGGTATCCCTCTCTGCCTGGATCAGTGTGGCTAAATCATCTCTCAAACCGCCATATTTCCACTCTTGACTTTTTAGCAACTCCTGCAAAACAAACAACAAAAATCAATATTAGTACATCATAAAAAAATCAATAAAATCAACAAATAAAAATCACCTTACGAGATCATCCTTGTTCTGACGAAATCATCCCACCCTGTATGATTCAGCCCTAACAGCTAAATCATCCCTCATTGGACAGGATTTCCCTAAATTCATCAAGTTTGAGTGGTACGATATTTTTGAAATTGATATGATCTTGTAGAAATTGAGATGATCTCATCAAGATCACCTCAATTTTGTCAACACAATGAAATACGACCATGATACCCTAAAATCCAAAATTAATTAAATTTAAACCTAAAAATTTAAGCTAATAATCTTTTAAAATATTAAAAACCTTACCCGCATCCCTTGTTGCACCACAGTCACTCAATGCTTAGTCTCCACCATTTCTCCTGCTTCAGAGCTCTAGAATGGTAAAAGTCAAAATAAAAATGAAATTAGGTTTTACCCTATTTTCTAAAAATATATATTAAAAATGCACTTTTAAATAATTTAACTCTTTCGCATTTTTTTCCAAATGGTCGATTTGGATAAAAACCTCGAGGGGGCACCACAGTAATTAGTTGCATGATTCGACATAGAATCATCACCTAAAAATTGGAATAAATTTTTGCTTTCTCGTAAAGTGTGCCATTTTCTTCTTTAACGTATTTTTCGTAAAAAAATTGCTAAAGAGGGGGTAAAATGTAACACCCTAAATTTGATGCAGTTCAATTTACCCTAGGTTAATAATTCAAAATTTAACCTCGAAACCACCTTTTAACCACCTGCATCAATTTTTGCACCAAATATAGAGGAAGTTATGGTAGTTGGACGATATCGTCCCTAATTTGATGAAATCATCTAGAATTGAACGTCCAGATGATTTCATTCAAAAATAAAATTTTCATAATTAGAAACAGTTCCAACTCCCATTCCCAACTTAGCAAAAGTGTGTCTACATCATTGGAGGATGTTTTGCTGGATATCTCCTAGATTAGGATGACTCCCAACCTCCTAAATCCCCCCTCAATCCTATTTAAACTATGAATTTCATTAAACCCACTCTGGCTGATCAATTTCCTACAACCTAAGCTCCATACCCTATTAAAACACTCTAAAATTTAATCATTTGCATAGTTTTTCTAGATCCATTTGCAGGTTTTTATTTTGCAACAGTCGAAGGAAGCTTGGATCATCGCAGATGATCCTATTCACAACCGAGATGATTTTGTCCTGATTGGAGGTGATCTTGTACCATCTCAGAAAATATTGACTATACTCCTCTTGGGGGTAATCAAGATCTAAGGTTTGCATTTTTTGTCAATTCAATCAATCAAATTGCATTAATTTAGTTTATATTTTGTATTGCATCTGGTGTTCACCTCATTTTAATGATATTCTGCATTCTAGAATCAATTATATTTTAGAACATAAAGGCATTTCATTTACTTTAGATCAAATTTAATTTTTAGGACCGATTAAGCATTTAATTAGAGTTTTTGCATCCATTAAATTGTATTTTACATTATATTTCCCCTATTTTGGCATCTATTTGTTCAGTTGTAGGTTTTTGATGAAATCAGCTAAAATAATTTTGTCTGATTTCAAATGATCTCGTTCGATTTTGGACAAATCTATGCAATTACAGATAAACCTACAAAATTACAGTTGATGTTGTTCAATTGAAGATGAATGTATAAAATCAGAGATGATTTGGACTGCTTCAAAAAGTTGAATCTTCATCAGACATCCGAAACCGGGTAAGATCATTCCATTTTCTTTCAAGCATTGCATTTAGAGTTCATTTCTATTTAATATCTGCATATAAATCACAATTCACATATAGAATAGTTTAATTTAGGTATTTGAGTGATTTTAAACTAAAACGAACACATCAAACTCATTTCTATCCTAGGCTCGAAAGCTGCCACCAAATTCTTCCTGGTGAACCCACCATCTATCGACAAATCACCAAAGAGGACACAACTCAAGTGTTCCTCTTTTGAGGTGTAGCTTTATTATTTTCCCATTCCCCTTTGAGGTGTGGATCCATTAGCCTAGAGGAAAAGAGTTCAAAAATTGTAGGCCTACAATTTTTAAAGACCAGTTAACTAAAGTTTAAATGCAAACTCAAGTCTCCCATGTGAACTGGTCATGAAAGAGAATGCAAATTTAAACTTTCTCACCATTATTGCATGCATACTGCCATTTCCACCCATGATTAGGCCTGTTTATCAATAAAATTGATTTTATGGTTTAGCCATTGTCATATGCAGTGACTAATATCTAGTTGTTGTTGTCTACAGTGGCTAATGTATCACTTCTCTAGGCTTGAGCATCTAGGATCTGGTCACTCTAGGCTTGATCGGCTAGGCTTGGATAGCTTGAAAAGGCCTCAAATGAGTGGTGAGAACCACTGTTGATGCTTGGAAAGTCCAATATTATGTCATATGATCTTATGAATGTGTCTATGTGAGTAGCTCCCCTAAGCATAATATGTTTTAGGTGTCTACACTTGTGATAAGACTTGAAGCAACTTTGAGGTAGATTTGAGCAAGTCTTGTGAAAAAACTTGAAGCAACTCTGATTTAGATTTGAGAAAGTCTTGTGAGAAGACTTGAAACAACATTGAGACAGAGTTTCTAGAAAAGTTAGATCAAATTTGTGCTAGCCTTGTGACGAGGTTTGGTGTAGATTTGAGATAGAGTTGAGAGCAAGCTTTGGAGTAGACTAGAGCATAGGGGATAGAGTTCTCCTATGGATATAGATCTATAGGCAAAAGTAGAGGGTATAGAGTTATCCTATGGAGAGATATCCACAAACTAGATCAGATATAGAGTTCTCCCGTAGAGAGAGATCCATAAACTAGAGTAGAGGGGATAGAGTTATCCTGTAGAGAGAGATCCATAAACCAAAGCAAATAGGATATATTTCTCCTATGGATAGAGATCCAAAAACTATATTAGAGGAGATAGAGTTCTCCTTTGAAGAGAGATCCATAAAATAGATAAGATGGGATAGAGTTCTCCTATGGAGAGAGATCCACAAACCAAAGTAGAAGGTATAGTATTTTCCTATGGAGAGATATCCACAAACTAGAGCAAAGGGGATAAAGTTATCCTATGAGAGATATCCACAAATTAAAGCATTAGGGATTGATATCTCCTTTGGATAGAGGTCCATAAATATTGTAATAGGGAATTTATTCCCAAGAGATTTATTGAGAAAATTTAGAAGAAATATTTTCTCCATGGATGTAACCCACATTGGGTGAACCACATTAAATTTGTGTCTCTCATGTGTATGATTATTTGTGCATTGCTTTGATTACTACTATTGATATTGCAAATTGATAAAATTGGATAATATTGTTTGGGAAAGAAAAGTAAAAGTTGATCTTATACTATTCACCCCCCGCCCTCTCAGTATTAGCTTGTGTTCTTCAATTGGTATCAGAGTAGGTTACTTTGAAAAATTCTAACATATTGAAGGAAGATATTATAGGAACATGAATGGCATCAGAGTGGATCTTAATCAAATAAGACTCCATTGTTTTATGGGAACAATTATGCTTCCTAGAGTATAAGGATGAAGACTTACTTGATGGTACAAGGATATGAGACATGGCAATCTATTGAGGATGAATTCACACCTACAACTACTCCTCTCATAGATAAGGATGGTAAGTAGTTACATGTGAATAATGCCAAGGCTATGAATGGAATCTTAAGTGGATTATGTGAACTAGAATTTTTGAAAGTAATGCAATGTAAATCAACAAAAGAGATGTGGGACAAATTAAAGTAAACATATGAAGAAGATAATAAGGTCAAGTTGGTAAAACTATGAAACCACAAGAAAATGTTTGAATATCTGAATATGGAAGATGAGGAAGATATTGCTAAATATTTAATTTGTGTGGATGAGGTTGTTAATACCATGTGCAGACTTGGATTCAAAATTGAAGACTCTAGTATTTCTTAGAAAGTATTAATATCACTCACTATAAGGTATGATGCAAAGTTTTCAGCTATAGAAGAGATGGGAGATATTTATAAGTTTACTATATATGAGTTACATGGAATTATCATAGCTTATGAGATGAGAATAAAAAAATATCACAATTCCAAGAAAGAGACAACCTTAAAAGCTTCAAAGAATATAAAAGATAAGAAACTAGAATCAAGTGGTGATTCAAGAAGTAATGAAGAAGCTAACTATGTGATAAGAAATAAGGACTCAAGAAAGAACAATGGTATGAAGACTATGAAATGTTTTAATTGCAGTAATTTTGATCACTATGCATTTAATTGTCCACACGTTGAAAGCAGTAGCAGTGAAGAGAAATAGGATCATAAGAAAAAGTAAGAAGGAAAATTCAGGCATGAAAATAAAAATAGGTATGGTCAAGGCAAGCATGAAAATAAGTTCTTTAAAAGGCACAAAAAGAGTTTCTATGTTAACAAGGCAAGCAATGCTTCAAGTGATAGTGATGAAAGACTCTTAGATAGTGAGGAAGAAGAGATTATATTTTTGGCAATAGAAGAGGAAGAAAATGCTCTTGTTGAAGATAAAGTCAAAAAATATAAATATGCTCTTGAAGATCAAGAAGTAGATAAATATTAAAAAAATTAATAGGAAGACACAATTGATCTAGAAGAACTTATTGTTTCTCTCAGAGATTTGAAGAGAGTTAGAAAGAAAAATTCAATACTAGAGGCTCAAGTTCAAGAACATGAGGAAGAAAAAGAAAAGTTTCTACAAGACCAGACAAACTCAAAAGCTAAGGAAAGGATATTTAAAGAGGTCATGGTTGAAAATTTAGAGGCAAAAGAGTTAGAATGTGAAATATTAAAACATGAGGTATTTTATCTAAGGATGGAAGTGAAATATTCTAAGGACAAGCTACACAGGTTTATGAAAAGTTCAAAAACCTTGGATAAAATTATCAATGCACAAAGATCTTCATCTATCAAAATAGGACTTGGTTTTGAAGAAGGTCAAGGGAAACAAGAAGAAGGGTCAAGACCAATATCAAAAGAAGAGAATTTTTTAGAGGAAGAGAGTAAAGAAGAAACTAAGACTTATGTGGATAAGTTGAAGAATAGAAGCTTCACTAAGAAAGGAAACAATGCACAAATAAAAAATAGGGATCATCACAGAGAAGGCAAATAAAGGACTAAGAGAACAAAGGTTTCAAAACAAGATTTTTTCAAAGGACATTATTTTTCATGTAATTGTTTTGGTCACAAGACTATGCATTGCAGGTTTCATGAAAAAAATGGAGTATGATTTCACTAAGAGGAACTTCAGATCATTAAAATATGGACATATCTTTCAAGGGTATTGCTACTCTTGTAATCACTTTTGTCATAAAGTGATCCACTATAGGATTCATAACAGAAATGATTATGGCTTCACCAAGAGGAAATTCAAGATATTTACACCTTCCAAGAACTACAAAATAATGTTTTACAAGTGCAATAATATTAGGCATAAGACCAAGTGGTGTAGAACAAAGTTTCCAGAACTTATAGAGTCAAGCAATAATAGGGACACTCAAAAGGATAAAAAAATTATGGTTACAAAAATATTGAAAAATAAGTTTGACAAAGAAAATTAGCAATGTATGTTGGGAGTAGAGATACTCCCACCAAAAAATTAATCACCTTAAGGAGAGGAGTTGTGAGGGGGATAATCTAAGATTCTTATATTTAGCCCCAAATGATTCCCTTTGCCATTAATTTCAAAGCGGGAGAGCATTCAGTTAAGGGGAGAAATTTTGGAATCCAATGGTAGGAAAAGGAACTTTTAGAAAGGGTTGCCACCAATGAAAAAGAGGAATATTGATGGAAAATTTGAGTATATGGTTGTCATTGATATCAAATATAGCTTGGCATGGCAAAAAGATAAGGTTTATAAGTTGGTTAATAATGCAAGGCAAAGTTCATCCCAATGCAAGGAAATTGATAAAAATGAAAAGGTTAGAATATTTACTTTGAATATTATAAGCCAAAGAGGTTTGGGGAAAGCTCTAAGTGTTTGGTTAAAATGTTTGAGGCCATATTTTAAACACCATGAAGAAATAAAGTGACTATGGATTAAAAAGAAATAATATTATAATATTATAATATTAAGGACAAAAGTTTGAAGCTAAAGGTTTAATATTAAAAAGTTTATTATAATATTTTTATATTATAATTTAAACCCAAGATGCATTTTGGTGCCAACATTTTCAAATGTTTCAAATAAAACCTATAAATCACCAACATCAAGAAAAGGAGGAAAATCCAAATTAATATGGATTAAATTTATGCACTAAGGTGGTGTGTTTCGAATTGCTATGATATTTGATTTTCCTGCATGTGCAATCATAAGAAAATAAAGGATTTATTTTCTATTTAGAATAATAACACTGGATAGGTGAATAAATATAGCATCATGGGAGTTTATTCTCAAGCAGGCATCTTGCCTAGTGGCAGACTAGGCAACACTAAGGCACAGGGCAAACAACAGGTTGTGAGGTAAAAACTTGGGGATGATAGTTTTGATGTTTTTTCTAGCAAGGAGGATTAGAGAAGGGTTTAAACCTAGAAAATGCATACTTGGTTTCATGTGGGCGGTTGGCCTAGCAATAGCCCAAGCGGCACTAGTGTGCTGGTAGGTAGGACATTTCGTGGTCTATTCCCACCATAGTAGTTGTGGTAAGAAAAATAATTTTTATTAGTTGTGACTAAGTCTGAGTTATTAAGGGCATACATTGTGCTTGATTATTGTGCACTCTATTGGACTTAGAGAGTTATAAGGGAAATAAATATTTTATTTTTGCCATTTTTTTAGAAGGAAATAAAAGGAAAAATTACAGTTAATTTTTGAAGTATTATTTTGTCGAGTAATAAGGTAATATTAATGGTAAATCAATTTGTGGGTGTATTGTTGAAATATTTAAGTGGAATATAAAAGGTGTATAATGTGCTTTAATTGTTTGTAATACATGTTTTAATATTGACGGGCTTGATTCATGATTTGATGTTTTATTTGAGAAACCAAGAGAGTTATAGAGCATTGGTTTGAAACAAAATTGTGCATACATTTTTGAGAAGGGTTTCCAATATATGAAAATGTGTTGTGCTAATCCTTTTAAAGTTGCAAAATATATTATTTTTGAAATAGGTATTAAGGACACATCTTCATCAAGCATTTTGAGGTATGGTGGTTCAACTTTTTATCTAGGTGGTTGTGTTTTGAGAAAGTAGTTTTGAGGTGGAGTTAAAAGGGTTGATTGGTATGCATTGTTGGAAATATTTGTATTAGGGTTTGAGACCTACATGTGCATTATTGATTGATGAAAGTGGAAATAATTGCATTAGGTTTTGAGACCTACATGTGTTCTATTTTTGAAAGAAATCTGAAATACTTGTGTTAGGGTTGAGACCAAGTTTGTACATCATTGTGAAACATTTTGAGACCATGTAGGGTTGAGACCTACATGTGTTCAATTTTTGAAAGAAATCTGAAATACTTGTGTTAGGGTTGAGACCAAGTTTGCACATCATTGTGAAACATTTTGAGCATTGGTTTGAAAGATATTGAAAGTAATCGTGAAGTTTTTGAGATCAATATTATGAAGGGAATTTGTGCATTATTATGTTTGATCATTGAGAGTAAATTTGCAAATAATAGAGACCAGTTTTGTGAAGTAAATTTATACACTAATTTTATTTGATTTGAGGGATTTGCAAGAGGTAGAGATTGGATTGAATGAATGCAAGAGTTGTGAATGTGAATAACATATTAGGCATTTGATAAAGAATATATCTCTCTATATGTTCCAAATGTTAAATGAATTATAGGTAGAATATGTATGAATTACCTAGTTGAATAAAGCATTTTTGAAAGAGATATAAGACTTTGTTTGTATGTAAGTCTTGGAAATATTTGAGCAGGTTCTTTGAAGCATCTTTGAGATAGATTTGAGCAAGTCTTGTGAGAATACTTGGAGTTTATTTTAGGTATATTTGAGCAAGTCTTGTAAGAATAATTGAAGCATATTTAAGGTTAATTTGAGAAAATCTTGTGAGAATACTTGAAGCAGCATTGAGGTATATTTGAGCAAGTCTTGTGAGAAGACTTGAAGCAGCATTGAGGCAGATTTGAGAAAGTCTTGTAGGAAGACTTGAAGTAGCTTTGAGGTAGATTTGAGAAAGTATTGTGAGAATAATTGAAGTATATTTGAGATATATTTTAGCAAGTCTTGTGAGAATAATTGGTTTAACATTGAGATAGATTTTTGAGTAGAGTTAGAAAAACATTTGCTAGCCTTGTGATGAGGTTTGGTGCAGATTTGAGACAAAGTTGATAACATGCTTTCGATCAGACCATGGTAGAGGGGATAGATTTCTCCTATGGATAGAGATCCATAGACCAAATCAGAGGAGATAAATTTATCCTATGGAGAGAGATCCATAAACTAGAGTAGATGGGATAAAGTTATCCTGTGGGGAGAGATCCACAAACTAGACCATAGGGGATAGAGTTCTCCTATGGAGAGATATCCAAAAACTAGAGTAGAGGGGATAGAGTTCTCCTATGAAGAGATATCCACAAACCATATTAGAGGGGATAGATTTCTCCTATGGAGATATATCCATAAACTAGAGTAGATGGGATAGAGTTCTCCTATGGAAATATATACATAAACCAAAGTAGGTGGGATAGAGTTATCATTTGGAGAGAGATCCATAAACTAGAGTAGAGGGGATAGAGTTCTCCTATGGAGAGAGATCCACAAAATAGAGTAGAGGGGATATAGTTCTTCTATGGAGAGATATCCACAAATCAGAGCATTGGGGATTGAGATCTCCTTTGGATAGAGGTCCATAAATATTGTAATAGGGAATTGATTCCCAAGATATTTGTTGAGAAAATTTAGAAGAAATATTTTATCTGTGGATGTAACCCACATTGGATGAACCACATTAAATTTGTGTCTCTCATGTGTGTGATGATTTGTGCATTGATTTGATTATTGCTATTGATATTGTAAATTGATAATATTGGATAATATTGTTTGGGAAAAAAAGTAAAAGTTGATCTTATACTCTTCAACCCCCATATCAGTATAATCTTATGTTATTTAGGCACTTGTCATTGCTTTATTGGAAAACACTTTGTTACTTTTTGAGGGGATGTTTATTCACTCTCCACTCCATCAGGGCTTCTCTATGGCAAATGCTCATTCATTCTCTAGGGTTTGCTCTTCAAAATTAGGGTCTTAAATAGACTCCTAAAATCCTTGATCTAGCTTCATGGAGAAGCCAAGAACAAGAATTGGTTATACCCATGTAGTTGAGACGAGCCTTCTAGAAGCTTCTATTTGCCCAACTAATCAAGAATTTGTTATGCTTTCAAATAGATTTTGCTCAACTCAGGGTTTGATTTAGTTATAAAGCTAGACACTATCAACCAATATGGCTAGAGAGCTAGCCACTATGATCATAAATGGCTAGGGATCTAGTCATTATTGCCATCAGTGATTAGGGAGCTAGCTGCTATCAACATCAGTGGCTACGGTTGACTAGGCCTAGATTGCTACAAATGAGTGGTAAGAACCACTGCTAAGTCTTGGAAAGGTCCAAAATAATTCATATGACCTAAAGAGGTGTCCATATGAGTAGTATCTTAAATATGACATGTTTTAGGTGTCTATAGATGCCCCTTTTTGGGATGCATTGTGGGAAAACATAATGCTAAGAAAAAATAGATAACCTAACATCATATTATAGGTTGATTGATGTTCATTGATATGGTCAACATTATATGCCACAATCATGGAAATATCATACATCTTAGAATCATCACTTCCAATGGTGTGGAAGTCTTAAATTGGTTCTTTGACGTATCCACTCATAATCAAGTAGCAAACAATCTACAATAGGTTCAATAGGTGAAATGATAAAGGCTTATATCACTATATTTGATTTTTTCCTGTGCAAATGGGGAAGCTTAAGATAGTTGTTAGTAATGATTCGTAAGATGAACACGATTCACAAGATTAAGTTTTAAAGTGTTGATTTTGATTATGAATGTTGTTATTATGACTACCCCCTCAAGCAAAAATTTGATGAGGAAAGGACAAGTGATGAAAGCGATGAGTCGCTTGACCAAGATGAATAATTTGGACAATTCAATATGATTGCATGTTGTTGTTAGTCAGGTCCTATTATAGTTGTGATTTCAACCATTAATAGTAATTGTACATATCTATCCCATGGAGCAGTCTAACCACAATGGCCTTCTTAGGGAATAAAGATGATAGAAATTCCATTTAAGCTTGTGGTGAATCACTATGTTTGATGACCTAAAATTTCATGAAAAAATTAAAGTGAATGCCTCATTCCCATGGAGCAATTCGGACACAATGGCCTTATTAGGGATTGAATTGAATATATTTCAATTTGATGATAAAAAATTGGTTGAAATGGCCATATGGTAATTTAATCATCCTGTGAAATTGCATAGAGCGTAAGTTATTACAATCGCCAAGTGTATAGGGTAAAAAAATGGATATGAGGCATACTTGAAATTTTGTTTTATTTGATTTTTTGTAATTTTTGGAATTTTTGAAAATTATGGACTGGTAGATATGCTTAATTTTCCATTTTGAGGCTTCTCACGGTGAGAAATTAGGGCATTTATTGTTGTTGGGTTTGCTGATGCATTTATGGATGTAATGCCTATATGATGTTTTGATTATGCTATATGGATGTGATGTACTGATGACATGCACTAACTATATGATAGATGTATGAGTAGATGTTGTGATCTAGATGTATAGATGTACTATGATGTATGCAATGCTCATTGTTAAATGCATGTTTAATTTATTTCAATTGTTTTATGCATTTAATCTATGTGATATGATATGACAAATGATGTGTAATAATATGGATGCAATGCTTATTGTTAAATGCATGTTTAATTTATTTCAATTATTTTATGCATTTAATCTATGTGATATGATATGACAAATGATGTGTAATGTAATGCATTAATTACATGAGAATGATCTAATGCAAATGAACCTGTATGCTTTAATCATTTAGAACATAAGGAATGAATGTGATATGTGTTACAAACTAATGGATGAAACCATTGAATGTATAAAAATCATGAATGAAAATGGTAACTCTTATCATAAGAATTAATCATTTTAGCATCCATATGTGAGATGAGATGATGTGAGATGTAGGGTTTGCCCTTATAATATTCTGTAAATTAAAATATATGTACAAAATAGTCATTGGCCATCTGAATATCATTGCTAATATCCATATGGTATCTATCCTACTTTATGAGAACTCTTTAATAAACACAACCTCACAAAGAAAATTGGTGATTGATTGATGATATGATTTGTTGCTATAGGGTATTTTTGAGTTTTTCCATCAGATTCAAACACCCTAGTTGATTAATAAAAAATTGTATAATGACTACACAAGACTCTTGAAAGATAAAATATTTTGTTATGAAGACCAAGATATTCATTATCCCTGTGTTTGCAAATTAATATATTAGATGAAACATAAGACTCCCTCATTGCCAGGTGGAATTAATTCAACCCATTTTTGTAATGATGATCATAATATGCTCACCATGATCCTAATTTTAGATGCAGTTGGACTAGACTACTAGGGAATGTAGACCACCTAAAGCTAGCTCATTTTTAAATTACTTAGAACTACCCCATTTCCAGGAAGGATTCATTCAGCCCATTGCTGTAATGGGGATCACTCAATGGCTTTGAAATACTTACCATTCCAGGGATTCAATATCTTCACCCCCTTCTTTTATTTTCATTGTTAAGGATACTTGCTCATGCTTAGTGATGATAATCACTGTTTATTTTACATTTTTTTTTTAGCAAGGGATTTTTCTTTTGCTTTGATTTGGGAATTTGCTTATTTTGTATGAAAGAAAGGTATTTATTTGGGTAGGGGGATCTTGTACTTTTTTCAATGATCAACATCCTAGACCATGCACATCACAAGATGAGCAAGTAAAAATATTTCTCTTAGGGTAACCATGACCACTTTGTAGTGTTCATATTTCCTTGTTCAAACTATGATTGTTAATGTTTAAATTGTGATAGGATTTTTATATATGCAAGGTACTATCAAAACTAGACCTCATATCCAAAAGCAAAGATAGCTTTATAAAAAATCTGAGAAGATCATTAGGTATGTTTGAATGACCAAAAAACCCTAGTATATTCCTTATAGCAATAGGAATGGGATTGTGTTGAAAAACACAATTACTCATAGGGGTGATGGATGATGATGATGTAAAGATGCATGATTAAGATACAAATGTGGTGTCATTTGTAAGATTGTAAACACAACCTATCCTAATGCAAGTGCAATGGATGAAAATGCCTAATGCAATGTAATTAAATAAATGCATGTGCAAAATGAAAATGCAATTATTTTTTGTATTTTTGATGTTTTAAATTGTTTTTGAAATTTTGATTTTTCAATTGTTTTTTATTTTTGGTGATTCAATTATTTTTGGACTTTTCATGATTTTATGATTATTTTTTAATTTTAAATGTTTTCAATGTTTTTGGATTTTGATATTTTATGATTTTTTTTTTGATGTTTTTAAGGGGAAGGTACGCTACCTTAGGTACCCCCAGTGTGTGTGCCACTCAATGAAAGTGAGGGAGGTGCGATACCTTTGGAGGTCTCACTTTGCTTCATTGATCATGATGTGGATGATGGGGAAGTTGTGCTACCTTGAGGACCCCTAGTGTGCATGTTGCCCATTGCAATGTAATCAGCCTGCTTAGGAAGAGTGACCAAAATAAACTCTCCCAATTAGAGCATGGATATCTATGAGGTACCCATATTTTGGTGGGGAGAATTGAGTGAACCATCTGCATGGAGCTCATTTCATTCTAGCAGGTTTTGGACCACATTCCTAAATGAATGGTAGCCATGGATGTCATGCCCATGTATATGATGGTAGACACAATAGAGGCTTTCATCCTATGACCCAAGTTTAGGTACTCTAGGTTTGACCTCTGGTAACTCGATTGCATTTGCCTCGTAAATATTTTGAAATAGGGTCACAATAGTCATTTGAAATGAAACTACTCGATGCACTAGCTTGTTGATCCTATGAGATTGTGGATGACCTTGGGGTCTCAACTGGGATGATGAGGCCTCTATTTTGGTAGGAAAAGGTACTATGGATGAACCATTTATGGGAAAAGCCTCACTATCTATGATATCCTGAACCACATTCTTAAATATATAACAATTGCAAATGCCATGGCCCTCTATTCGATGATAGAGATAGTAATGGTCCTCCCTATAACCCTTAGTTTTAGCTTTATTTGGGTCTAAAGGGTGTATTTTAGGTAAGGTGAGGACCTTATCCTCTTGCAACTTTTAAAAAATATCAAACATGGGCTCATTTAAAGGAGTCCAAATCCATTGCTACTATTTTGGGTGCTCAGCCCATGCTGGCTTAGTTTTATGACTAGGTTGAGCCCTAGGTATATCAATTACTTGCTTATGGGGCTCTTCTTGCTTTTTGGTGCAAGGGATGGATTACTGACTAAGATTATTTGTTGGTTAACAACCCGAAATTGCTTCTTTTCAAGCATGTTGTATACTATGGCTCTGAAACCTTGACATGATTGAATATCATGACCATTTTTTCTATGATATAGATAGTGTAACTCTTCCTCATACCCTTGGGGTTTTGGATGATTTAGATTTAACTAGTGAACCTCAGGTAAGGTGATGGTATTTGAAATGCATAATCGATTGAAAATTGATATCGTAGACTCGGGCAATGAGGTATACTTGCTAGGTTGCTGGGGCAACTAAGTTGGTGCCTGTTGTTGTTGAGGCTTTTCCTATGATAGTAGAATAGGTATTTAAAATTCATATGGGGGTTGCTTTTGTATTTCTAGGATCTCAAGTTAGATCATAATAAATTGCAATTATTCATTCTATTGCTTCATATATACCTCTAGATTAATCAGGTGATCTTGTATACATTCCACTATTGACAAGGCTCTCAGGTGTATTGCTAGTGACTAGCTTGAAATACCATTGTCAACTAAAGGAGGCAAATGAGTGGGTGCTATAGAACCCTTAGGTAAATGTAAATCACCCATTTCCTTCAAAAGAGTGGATGCTTCTTGATGATCTACTTTGATAGTGGCATCCACATGCTCATGTTTATTACTCAATTTAGATTTTTGCTTCACTTTGTAGTGTTGAAGTGTGCAAGCTTGAGTACCCCCAGTTTAATGTGGGGAAGATACCTATTCTTTATCTTTAGAAGGTGCCATGAGAAATGAATCAAGGGTGACTAATTTCAATGGTTTTGATCCCTTTTATGTGGAAGCAACATTGGATAGCATCATCTATTATTTTAACTGCTTTAGAGTTATTGGACCCTTTATCTTGATGTTGACCATTCCTACAAACTTGTGAGAAGTTTTTTGGCTTTTGGACCAGTTTTGGGTGGATCATAAAATAGACAAGATTATTTTGCATCAGTTATGTCAACTAATTTTTTCTTCTCCTCATCAGGTAGGGTGATACCATGAGTTTTTTTGATGGGAGAAGGCAGTAATGGCTTGATGTAAGCTTTGGTCGAATGTTTTTCGATTTCATATGAGTGAAAATTTTGAGGCTCACATGTCACAAGAGTTTCTTGTGGCTCTTTGATCGCTTTGTAATATTTGAAAGGTTTAGGATCATTGGGGACCATGTACACTTGTCCTTGATGTATGAATTTAAGGTTTTGATGCACTATAGAAGGTACACATTCCATGTCCCTCATCCATAGTCTACCCAATAGAATATTATATTACCTTTCACCCCTTAGGATGTGACACAATGTAGGCATGATCTTCATTCCCACCTGGATAGGTAGGATTATTGTGTTGATTGTCGGGGAGGTGGCATCATTGAAGGCTCTCAATGTGAATGTTGAGTCCTTAATTTGTGAAGGTGGTAGATTTAAGTGTTTCAAATCTATAGTCATGATGATGCTGATAAAAAACATGGTGTTAATCAAGACTCTTTTGTAAGGAATCTGATTGATGTTTGCTATAATGTGTAGCAATGGATTAGGTTTATCTCTAGAGATTGGATTGATCTCCTACCTGCTAAAGGTAATCACAGGATCCTTATGTAAGTGAATTGAATTCAATGTTGGTAAGGACCATGATAGATGATCAACTTTAGTTGAACTCTTCGATACATTGGACTGATCAAGGCATATTTTGCTTTCTATTGTAGTATTGATCAGATTGATACAACCCTCCTCAGGTGGGTCTAGGTGCACCTTATTAATGTTCTCATCTTGACTATTTTTGGCCCCATGATTGGGTAGAGGGTTTTTTAATATGTCAATGTTTTAATTATCGATAGCTAAGGGGCTATCTATTTGCAAGTCATTCTTATCCAACATATTATGCACTAGATTATTGAATGTGACACAATACTTGATATCATGACCATTTTTCCAATGATATATGTAGTAGAGATCTTCCTTGTACCCCTTAGGTTTGGGGCGATTAGGATTGAGGGTGCAGATTTTAGATAAGTTCAAAGCCTTGACCTCGCAAAGGTGGTTGAAAATTGACACAAAATATTTAGGCAATGGCATATAATTATGAGGTGGATGTTTTTGTTTGTCATTACCTTGATTCCTATTGCATTGATTGTAATGCATAGGAGAAGGTTGAGTTTGAAATTTTTGTGGTTGTTGTCTCTATGCTACATGTGGAATGTTTAACATGACCTGGTTAACATGTGCAGGCTTGGTCTATTGTGGTTGATGTTGCGTGTTCTTATTATTCCTTTATTTCTTGGTATGGAGCTTTAGGTCTTCTTCTTGCAACTTGATATCTTCAATGACCTTGGCTTGCACCAAAGCCTCCTTGAATGTCAAATATTGTTGCAACTAGAGCAACAATGATATGTGCTTGGCACAAATTTTTGTAAACATTCGGGTAAGTTCAGTAGTGGGAATAGAGAATGGTAATTTTTCCATTAATTTTTATCACCTATTCTCATAATCCATGATTGGCTCATCATCATATTATCGTATATTGGCCATGTCAAATAGATTAGTTTTCTTTTTGGAACCAAATGAGAAGCACTCAATGAAATCATTCACAAACTGTTCAAAGTTGGTGATGTTGTGCCTAGGTAATTTATTATACTATTCGGTGGTTGCACCCAAGAGGGTGATAACAAAATTTCTCAATAACAAGGCATCATCATGTAGCATTTGAAAACATGCATTCATAAAACTTGTTATATGTTCTTGTGCATCTTCATCACCTTTAAACTTATCCTGTCTAGGCATTTAAAGATTCTTAGGATAAGCAGGGCTTGGCACTAATGGACATAATTTTTTATTGTGTATCTTGCTTAAGGTGGGCTTTTGACCAACCACATCTTGTTTTTTGAGATTTTTGACTCTCTCTATAAGAACTTTGTAGGCTTGAGAAGAGATGATCTCTTCCTCACGAAAGGGTCTTCAAGGTGCAAGAAGAGGTAAGTTTCTTTGAGTACGAGGTGGTCAGTTGTACTCATCGACCACATCTATAGAAGACATTTCAAGATACTGATGATACTGGTGATCCCATTTTGATTCTTCATAATGACTATGCTCAGGCTTTTTTGGCACTAAATGATTATGTGGTTGAGAATCATGCTAATAAGAATGGTGAATATAATCATCATCTACTTGCCTATTATATAGCTTAAGGTGTGAATTAGCACATCTCTCATTATGCTGCTACCTATACACAATAAGGGGAGATAACTCTAATTGAGCCAATCTATTTGATCACTCTTCATGCTCCATTTTATCAGGGAGGCATTGTTCTTCTAGGTGGTTTTCATATAACCATTTTTGGTGTAACCACCATTGTTTTATGTTTTCATATTCTAAATTCTCTAGATGCTTATGCTTGCCACACAAATTATCCAATTGATCTTGGATCATTTACTCTCTTTGAATTGCATCTGATCTATGTGACCAATCTGATCAATTTGTTGTATGATGCCTCTCACTCTGCAACTCCATGTGAGGGGCTTTGTTTTCTTTGAATTGTGCAATAAGGTTGGAAAATCACTTCCTTTGATTCCTTGAGGCTACATTGATATTAAAATATTCCCTATGGGTATGATCTTTATGTAAGTATGTTGTGGGGGTATCTTGTGCTCTCCTAGGACATTCACCATGGGTACGGATAGGATGCAACTAGGTTACAGTTCCTTCTTCCATGATGTACTCTTCATTTGATCCAATAGATCCATGAGGGGTACGATCACAATATATGCTTCCATTTTCAACTATTCCATGTTGTGATCTTCCAACACCTTGATCTAAGAAATCAAGGTGATGGGTTTTACAAGGTTGGACAAGAGGTGTACCTTCTTTGCCAATGTTGCGATAGGATAAATGACACCCTCCATTTTTAGAAGGATTTGGTATTACAATGGGCATGTGAATAGTCACAACCTCTATCTTACCTCTCATTGGGATGATATGGCCTCTCAGTGTGATGAGATGAATTAGGCTTAAAAATGATCTTGTTTGGATCACGAGAAGATCTATTGTTGGTTCTCCTATGTGGGGTTTCATGATGAGAACCACTGTGAGTGTTGTTGTATTATCTAAGATAACCTGAAGTTCATTTAGGTATGTTAGGAGCATATGTGTTGCCTCTAGGGAATTTTGGGCCCTCTGGTATATTGAGCACCACCTCGATTGTGGACTAAGGGTGGCCCCATGTAGTTACCATAACCTTGTAAAATTTGACTTTTGAAAAAGGTTGTGGGTATTATATACCAAAATTATTAGTGTGATGAGCTGATCATAATGGGCTAGGACTCCAAAAGGTGACTTTGGAGTCCAATTTTATATTTTTGGAATATTTGGCCAACCTGGGCTCGTGGAAAAATTACCAATTTGAGGAATTTTGGGAAAATGTGAAGACAAGCCTCAAAAATGCTATGAGAGGTGCACAAGGTGCTAACTAAGATAACAAAATAAATTTTGTCCTAGAATGGTCCCAAATCAAGGATCTTATGTTGATTACCCAAAAAATAAAGAAACACACAAAGTATACAATATGATTATATCTTTTACGGATTAAATGTGTGTTCTAAAACTTATTTTGTGCATTTTGATTTGTTGATAGTATAATCTAACTCTTATCGTGTTTCTCAAAAGTTGATGTTATACTCAATTTGTTCAAATATTTTCACCTATATACTCGCACATGCCAGAATATGGGGATGAAATCCATACTCAAAGAGGTAGCATAGGTACTACCAACCCTCACCCAACACACCACAATTAGCTATACACCCTCTAGAGAGGAGTGCGTGTGATTTTCTATGGATAGGATAGTTCTTGGGTTGGCCTTGGCCATGGACGGGTCCCAATGATACAATGTCATATAATCCAACCGAGTGGTAATAACTTCCACTATTTTTCTTGATCAATAGGTTGGATGTGAAAGCTCAACACCACTGATGTTTACTTTGGATCATGGTGTATGTGTGTTATTTTTAATTTACGTGAAATAAATATGCATCAAGAAGCATTCAAATGATTTTTTCTCTATATGCCTAGAAATTATATTTTTCAAAATGCAAATTAAATCATGAAAATAGCCTTTGATCAAGCCTCAGGAAAGCATACCTAACACATAGATTAAATAATGTCTATTATTATGTATAACATGCAACAAAATCGATCGCTACAAAGAATAGCAGTCAGAAATCCTAGCCATAATATTTTAGGGTGGCTAACAACATAGGTCGATGTTCCTAAAATCATCTAGCAGCAAACATGGTATTTTTACAAATTTACCCTTAAAATTTTGCTATGTTTACTAATTAAACTATAATTCACACTCAAATAGACAAAATACGTATAGAATATAGAAAATTCAAAGAATATCACTTACCATGGAATCCTCATATGATGGACAAACAGGTTGCTGACTATTTTTATCTATGTTTTATGTTGGCCATTATCAATAATGGTGGCTGCAATGCTAGTCGTTGATGTTGTTTGTGGCTAGGATTGCTAGCCATTGTCGCTCAAAGTGGTTGAGCTCGCAATAGGGAAAATATAAAAACACAAGTTAGAAATGCAAAAAAATGCGTCCCATTGTGATCGCCACTTGTATGAAGGTAAAAACCATGCATCTACACTATTGTAAAAATATAACAAATTGACAATAGAGAAATCAAGTAATCATTGCAAAAGATAAAATATATTCAAGAAATGGGGGTGCTCTTTTATTAATAATGATGAAGCTTGATTACAACTCCTCCCTCTTAGGGAGTCCCTCAATTTGATACAACTATTACAAAAGTTATGGACCCCTCAACGGGGAGAGATGCACTTCAAGGGTCTTCACTTCAACACCACTTTGCTTGAGGGCTTACTAGATGCCTCCTTCTCTAATGTCAAGAGGTAGGATCTTGAATGATACTTTATTCTTGGATAGATATGTTACCTGTATACAAAGAAACTAGAAAAAAACATCAATAGCACATGATGCCTCTCAAGATGAGGCTAGTTTCAAAATATATGCAAATAGGAAAGAAATGCATAAAATGATAAAGAATGCTTGAAAATTTAAAATGATACTTGAAATATTGAATATAAAAAATGAAAATGCTCCTACACTAGGTTAGAAATCTGAAGAAAAGGCTTCTAATATAATATAATGGTCAAAAAAATGGAAAAGAGACATCAAACCCTAGCCACTATCGCTCATAGCAGCTGAACTAGTAGCCTCTATAGAAGTCGATGGCTAAGCCTACGAGACACTTTTGAAAATAGTAGTCATGGGGTAAGGGTTTTGCTCTCTGAATATCAGGCCTAACATTAATTGATTCTACTACACAAAGGTTTTAAGTTATTGATGTGTTCTCTCAAAACAAATTTAGGTAGGAAATTGGCTCAAATCATGTTGAATTGAGTGTTTGAATAGTGGTTGTTCTTCTCAAAATGTTAGTTTCCAATGGTGGATAGGCACTTTTCATTGCTCGATTGGATAGCAATTTTTTACTCCTCAAGGGGATGTTTATTTTCTCTCCAATGTATTAGGGCTTTGCTATGGCAAATTATCATTTATTCTCTAGGGTTTTCTCTTTAAAATTGGGGTCTTAAATAGACTTCCAAAATCCTTGCTCTAGCTTCATGGAGAAGCCAAGAACAAGAATTGGTTATGCCTAGGTAGGTGATATGACCCTTCCAGAAGCTTCTATTCACCAAACTGATCAATAATCCATTATGCTTTCAAATACATTTGGCTCAGCTCAAGGGATGAGTTAGTTACAAATCTAGCCGCTATCAACCAGGGTGGCTAGGGAGCTAGCTGCTATCACCGTCAATGGCTAGGGAGCTAGATGCTATCACCATCAATGGATAGGGAGCTAGCTACTATCTTTTTTAGTGGCTAGGGAGCTAGCTACTATCTTTTTTAGTGGCTAGGGAGCTAGCTACTATTGATGTTAGTGGCTAAGGCTGACTAGGACTAGATTGCCCCAGATGAGTTATTAAAACCTCTACTAAGTCTTGGAAATATCTAAAATCATCCATATGACCTAAAGAGGTGTCCATATGAGTAGTCTCCTAAACATGATGTATTTTAGGTGTCTAAACTTCCTTCAAGAGCTAAGTAGCATGGTCCATGGTGCTCATGGCCTTACTCCAGTATGCTTGGGTGGGATTATTTATCTCCATCACTTGTTGATGAATGTAACACAATTCAACATTTTTTTCTATATGAGATTGAAGCTCCCTAGTTTTCTAAATATTCCATAAGATATCTTAGTTTGGTTAGATCTTTTATCAATTGAGTTACTTTATTGATGCAGGAGCATCCAGTAGCACCTGATGCAGAAGCATCCAGTGGTAGGAGGGCCACTTCTAAAAAGTTGGCTAAGGAGGAAAGACGTCGCGATTTCGTGACGTGTCACGAAATCGCGATAGAAGAAGAAGCAGAAGGCAAGGAGAAAAATATGTCGCGATATCATGATAGAAAAAGTGTCACGATATCGCGACACAAAGTGGAGAAAGAAGGCACAGTGGAGAAAATGTCACGATTTCGTGACATGTCACGAAATCGCGACCAAAGCAGGAGAGAGAAGAAGCGGAGCAAAGATGTTGCGAAATCACGACCGAAGCGGAAAAGAGAGAGCGAATGCCGAATATGTCACAATTTCGTGACATGTCATGAAATCACGATCGAAGTGAAGGAAAGAAAGGGCCAAAGGATGAATGTCACAAAATTGCAACGGAGGCAGTCGAAGAGAAGTCACTATTGGAATCATCGTGATTTCGTGACATGTCACGAAATCATGACTGTCACAAAATTGTGACAAGAAAGAAGCCATGGGAAGATGCATATGGGGATGTCACGATTTCATGACATGTTGAAAAATCATGACTATCACGAAATCGCAACAAGGAGGTAGCAGAGGGAAGACGCCATTGGGGATGTCGTGATTTTGTGACATCATGAAATCATGACTATCGTGAAATCATGACCAAAGCTAAGCAGGGGACATCTAAATGCAATTGTCGCAATATCGTGACATGTCACGATATCACAACTTGAAGTCAAGAAAGGTAGTGGTGGAGGAAAAATGTCGCAATGTCACGACATGTCATGAAATCATGACCCAACGAAGAGGAAAGGCAGTGAGGGGGAAGATGTCATGATATCATGACATGCTACATTTTTGGGAAGCCATTACGAAATGAGGTCAGTGAGTGACACATGGCAGCATAGAACAACACGTGGCACCAAGGTGCAGTGGAAACAAGCACAGACCAACAGTGAACGGGAGTGGACGACAGTTACAAGGTGCCATTGCAAAATGCAGTTATGAAATCGATGAAGATGAACAGTCATGGCAAAAATGAAGCGAAGGGCCATCAGTTGGAAGACCGAGAGTCACACTAGAGATTATAAAATGGTAGGCAAAAGGCATGTAGAGGGGTTGGAAAACCATAGCAGGGTTGCAGTTGCGAGGCCAGAGGGCCATCCTGGCCCTGCTTGCATTGTTTTACTTCCAGACGGGAGGTTAATGGCTATGGCCATTGTTCTGTAATTTGATTGCAGACTATAGAGGGTCGGGGGCCTCTATAAAAACCCAGCGAAGGTCTGTAATTGTTATTGTAGATTACAGAGGGTCGGGGGCCTCTATAAAAACCCAACGAATGTAATGAGAGAGCATGGAGAGCCAGAGATTGCATATTGAATGTAACTACGCCTGCGGGCTAGTCTGTGTAACATAAATTTGAAATTGTTGAATGAAAAATCTAAGTTTTATTGGTTGCAATTTTTGGTTCCCCATCAAGTGGTATCAGAGCCAAAATATTCTGAGCGTGCAAGCAGAGCGCCGAACATGAGGCAACTTGCACCAGGATCTATGGAAGAATGGTGAGAAGACAAAGAGAGTGGGTTGATCAGAAATAGTTGAGTCCTTATGCGACAGAACAGTGTAGAAGTGAAGGTCACTTCTCCACCAACCCCGGTGTCTGATGCAGGAGCATCTAGTAGCACCTGATGCAGAAGCATCCAGTGGCAAGAGGGCCACTTCTGAAAAGTTGGCTAAGGAGGAAAGACATCGTGATTTCACGACATGTCATGAAATCACAACAGAAGAAGAAGCATAAGGCAAGGAGAAAATATGTCATGATATCACGACAAAAAAAGTGTCACGATATTGTGACACAAAGTGGAGAAATAAGGCACAGTGGAGAAAATGTCACAATTTTGTGACATGTCGCGAAATCGTGACCAAAGCAGGAGAGAGAAGAAGCAGAGCAAAGATGTTGTGAAATCGTGACCTAAGTAGAAAAGAGAGAGCGAACGTCGAAGATGTCATGATTTCATGACATGTCACGAAATCGTGATCGAAGCGAAGGAAAGAAAGGGCCATAGGATGAACGTCACGAAATCACGACGGAGGCAGCCGAAGAGAAGTCACTATTGGAATCGTCGCGATTTCATGACATGTCACGAAATCGTGACAAGAAAGAAGCCATGGGAAGATGCCTATGGAGATGTCACGATTTTGTGACATGTCACAAAATTGCGACTGTCATGAAATCACAACAAGGAGGAAGCAGAGGGAAGACGCCATTAGGGATGTCATGATTTTGTGACATGTCGCGAAATTGTGACAATCACAAAATCACGACTAGAGCTAAGCAGGGGACATCCGAAGGCAATTGTCATGATATCATGACATGTCGTGATATCGTGACTTGAAGTCAAGAAAGGCAGCGATGGAGGAAAAATGTCACGATATCGTGACATGTCATGAAATCGTGACCCGACGAAGAGGAAAGGCAGTGAGGGGGAAGATGTCGTGATATCGTGACATGCTACATTTTTGGGAGGCCATTACGGAATGAGGTCAGTGAGTGACACATGGCAGCATAGAACAACACATGGCACCAAGGTGCAGTGGAAATAGGTACAGACCAATAGTGAACGGGAGTGGACGGTAGTTACAGGGTGTCGTTGTGAAATGCAGTTATGAAACCGATGAAGACGAACAGTCGTGGCAGAAATGAAGCGAAGGGCCATCAGTTGGAAGACCGAGAGTCACACCAAAGATTATAAAAGGGTAGGCAGAAGGCATGTAGAGGGGTCGAAGAACCACAACAGGGTTGTAGTTGCGAGGCCAGAGGGCCATCTTGGCCCTGTTTGCATTGTTTTACTTCCATATGGGAGGTTAATGTCTGTGGCCATTGTTCTGTAATTTGATTACAGACTGTAGAGGGTCGGGGGCCTCTATAAAAACCCAGTGAAGGTCTGTAATTGTTATTGCAGATTACAGAGGGTCGAGGGCCTCTATAAAAACCCAACGAATGTAATGAGAGAGCATGGAGAGCCAGAGATTGCATATTGAATGTAACTACGCCTGTGGGCTAGTCTGTGTAACATAAATTTGAAATTGTTGAATGAAAAATCTACGTTTTATTGGTTGCAATTTTTGGTTCCCCATCATTTATCTTGGTCAATCAGTTCCTTCCAATGCATCTATCTCTAATTCATCTTGCATCATTGCATTTACACTAGTGTAGATATCTTCTTCTGACAATAAGAGATGTTTTTCATCCCATAATCATTTGAAGCCATATTGCATCATATCTTCATTGGTTTCCACAATATTCTAGAGCTTATCATAAATTTTATTGATCAGCATCCACCCTTTCTGAAGCAATCCACTCTTATTGAGGATAATTTTAGCTGTAACTCTTGAATTTTTCTATTATTTATTAGGAATAGGTTTGGCTAGCTCATTACACTCACCTTAGAGATATTGAAGAGTTTACTGGCTTGAGGGGCTATTGGATCTATCTCCTTGGTAACCTTTTCCAAATCTTCCCTAGTCTTTTGTAGCACATGGATGACCTCATCCATGAAATCAAGGATGGACTGGGTCTTAGAGAATTTCTCCAGGATATTAGAAAAAATTTTCCTCTTGACTTATTTTACCTTGTACTTGGAGAATCCTACAACATTAGTCTTTTCAATTTGGAGTTGCTGCTATAAGGATTGCATTTGCTTTGCATACTCATTATTTTTTTGCTTCAGTTGTTCAACTTGCTCTTTATAACTAACCATATTTTAAAAATTATCCTACCACTTGTTAGCTTCGTTCTCTAGTGCTTTTCGCTCTTCATTTTTATTTTTTATTGTGGCCTCAAGCCTAGAATTTTTTTCTCCATATTTACATATTGTTCTCTGTAAATATCACTCTTGACAAACATAGTCTCAAGCTCAACCTTGGTTGTGATAAATTCATCCTCCAGAACTAATTGAGAGATGTCTTCAATATTTTCCTCAAACTAATAATATTCTACTATCATATCCTCTTCTAGCTTGTCTACTAGAAGTGTAATATTGAATTTTATCCTTTTCTTGGCCATAGGGTCAATCGTTACTAGTTTTCTCACACAAGTAGCTCCCTTAGATAATTGGACCAATTTATTGATCTAATAATTTTGCACCTTTAGTTAAATACTCATGATATTTTGTAGGGAGGTCATTTTTGGATGATCAATAGGAGTAGATGGTGTAATGTTTGTAGGGAAAAATGGAATCATCATGGATGGTAGAGTAGTGGTGATGATAATGATGGAATTTGTATTTATACCAGGGGTGGCAACTATAATAGAACTTATAGCTACAAATGATGGAGGAGTGGATGGAAATGATATTCCCACCATTTATGTGGACAATGATGATGTGGTAAGTGGATGAATGGAAGTTGGAGGTGGTGATGGTTTTGGGATTTCAACTGAATAAAATGGGGATGAAACTTGGTGAGAATATGGAGGTGAATGAGGTGGTGATGATTGTTGAGAACTGTGCAAAGGAGATGATGCCTTTTGTTCCTTTTGCATTTTATAAGGGAACGGATATATCTTTGGGGAATAAGAAGGAGAGACAGGAGGAGAAGGGTTAGAAAACATACCCAAGCCTACAAAAGTAGACTGTTTGAATATTTTATCGATACTCTATTGATTTCCTTATTGAACATCTTGCTCAACTATTGATATAGGGACTTGTGCCACTACCTGTACTTCATCTACATTTTTTTTCTTAGAAACCTCCTTGTCTATTCCCTCCACTGTATTCTTTGCCTTCCTCTTAAGTGTAACAATTTATCCTTTTGTTACATGTTGTTGGTGTTGAGGAAGTGATACTATAACCTCTATCATAGGGGTACCTATAGGTTTAGAAGGAGTTGTAGTTGTATCTTTATTAGAGTTCAGGTCTACAACTTCATATTCGTTTTTATTTTCAACCTTTGGAGGAGTATTTTCTTCTATTGCCTTGATTTAGATCTCCTCATTTTTTTGGTAACTTCCACCATATCAATTTTCTTTGAAGTTGATGCACCCATTTCAATATTCTCCTTCTATTGAGTAGATGTAGGGGAATATTACAGGGGTGTTGATCCTTGTTGTTCCTTGGGACTTTCAATTTTTTTACTTTTAGCTTTATATTTTTTGGACTTGGTTATCTCTTCTTTTCCCAACCTCAATGCTAATCTCTTCTTCCTCTTGGCCTTACAATTTTTAATATGTTTGTTATGAATTTTCTCAAAAAATTTATAGATTTGTTTGGGATACTTGGCTTTCATTACATTTATTTCAACACTCATCTTCCACCATTCCAAAATTTTACCCTATGTCTAGCTATAAGTCTCTTACATATCCTTAATCCTTACTTCACTAAGTTGATTATACTTATTTGGATTATAATTTAGCACATGTTCATAAAATCTCTCCAAGGTAGAAGTGCTTCCATGGTGTTTTAAATTCCATTGGAGGGGAGACTATTCTTTATTGTTTCTATACTTCTAAATATGTGGGCAACTTGTCTTTTTAAACTTTACAAATTTATATCCATGTAGGGCTTTAATCCTTTCCAAAAATAAGTCATTTGGGTCATATCTCTATATTTGAGGGAGTTTAAAAATCCCTAACCTCTATAGGGTTATATTAATTTGCTCATATTGGTGTCTCCTCTATAGAGTAATATCACATTCCTTGAAATGGTAAATAATTGTTCCTTTTCTTTTATTTCTAGTGCCAAATTTGTATTTTATGTAGTCGACCTGCCTAAAATATTCTAGTGTGAATAAGTAGTGGGTGATGTAATGGGGTAAATTGGCTTCTTTGTGAAACCATAAAACCTGATGATTTTTTCCTCCATCAATATATACTAGCCTGTCTCTTAATCTCCTTGACCCTTAACTTATTTTCTATTTTAGGAGCTAATGTAGGGAAATTGATATATATGATTTCCAAATATGGAAATTCCATGCTGAAGGTGTAATATGATTTGGACCTACTCAAAACCCTAGTCCAATAATAGACTGGTAAAGGATACCCTTCTTCATATTTGTCTATGACTATTACACAAGGGTTATCTTTTCTAGTAGCACTAAGAAACAATCAAATCAAATTGGAACAATGTATGAGTGAAGTATTTTCTTGTTCTCTTTTCATGGCCACCAGTTGCTCATGCATTCTCTTGGCAAGGAACACAAGCCAATTGAAGTAACTTAAAAAATTGTCACCATATGCCACTATAATTCTATACATTTTAATATTAAAAATGCAATACAAATGGCTAACTGCTAGTCCCTCATATACATATCAGCATCTAGGCCATCTAATACAACTAACATGGAAAACAACTTAGGACATCCAAATTATTGGGTGGAAATTGGGGTTTTTGGTAGGGTCTCCTTTGATTTTATGGTTTTGAATTGGCTATACACCCAAGTCCTAAAATGGTCACCATTTTAGCTACAATTATTTAGAGTATAGTACTTGTATTTCTACTCTAGGTCAAATTATGTAGGGGTTACAAGGGGTTCCTTACCCATTGCAAACAAATCTTGGCAAGATTGCTTAGTTATCTAAAACAAGATTCTACCATGGGATGTCTTTACTACCCTAGTCTATGGGTTATAAAATTTGATAATTGACAAGATTAATTCTAGGAAAGTATGAACTAAATCACAAACATAATATGATAGCAAAGAGCACATGGTATAAATATCTTGATTCGAGAGGGTCTCACCCTTCAAGAATTTGACTTCAAACTCCTTCCTAAGACAATATCTGGTTATAGTTCATATTTGTTTCTACCACCACTGCATTCTTGTCAATGTAATTCAAATTTTTGACCTTGTCTTTCTGATCAACCTACTTTGCAATATTGGATGCCATTTTAGAGAATTATTTTGGCAGTTTTATCCATAATTCACAGCAAATTCACTCCATAGTGCTCTATATTTTTCAGCCAAATTCATTCAAAATTATTGTTATATTAATTTCATTCTTTAAATAGATCTTCATGAACCCATATTCCATTAATGAGGTAAATGAACGATCAATTATTTCTCATGCACTCAAAAAAGCGAGTTAGATGATGCAAAGCATGGATTATTAGTGAAATCTGCATCATTGATTGGATAAAATTCGTAGAATTTGGCAGTAAAATATCCATTGGCATGCTTTTAAGGCCCATTTAATCCTCTTCAGTGGACTAAAACTCACTGATGCTTCATCTTCTACCATAAAATTTAGCACTCAATGGATTTTAACATCATGTTTTAGTGTTCAAAATTTTGTTTGTAAGGGCTAAACATTCTTTTTGGATGCTCCCTTGGAAATTTTGCTTGTTGGATTTCCACGATGACAACTTTGACTAGGTTGACTGCAAAATTTAAAACTGCATTCATTTCATGGATTTTTGAGGGGTTCGCTATCTTTCAAAAAAAATTCGAACAAGAAATCCAGATGGAGAGGATTCCACTCCTTGAAATTTTGATAGACCTAGTTTGACTCTTTTGACCATAGAAATTTACATTGCATTACCTTCTTAAAAAATATGACAGTTGCATTATGAGAAGAAAATAACACTTATCACACACTTTTTTTTAAGTAATAAATAATATATACATATATAACACAAGAAGGGTTTTCTACCTAAAATACAGTTTGAGATGATATCTATTGACCAAAATTGGTTGTATGTTCCCCTCCTGATATTGAAGCTAAAAGGCATTATCCTTCTTCACTTCATTGGTCCTAAAAGGTCCTTCCTAGAAGGAATTAATTTTTTGATGGTTTCCTAGTTTAGATTTTCTACATTCCACCTTAACACTAAATATCCTTTTTTTAAATTCCTGAGCTTTGATTTCTTGTCAAACCACTCCTTTGTATTCATGGATTAGTTATAGAAGTCCTTGTATTCCTGAGTCCTTTGATATTCCAACTATATAAGGTGCATCAACCTGGCCTATAGTGGATTCTGATCTAGCTCTTGATCTTGGATGGCCCATATTAAAGTTGGTATCTCGAGGTGGGTGGGTAAAAAAACTTCCTTACCATACACTAATGCACAAGGATATGTATTGATTTATCTTTTGAAAATGATCCTATCTACCCATAAAACTTGCTCTAGTAAAATATGTCAACTCCTTTTGTTCTCCTCCAATGCCTTTTTTAGGATTTTAAGAAAGTTTTTATTTGTGGATTCTGCTAATCCATTTCCTTGAGGGTAGTAATTAGAAGAATTTTTTATGCTTATGCCATGCTTGCAAATTCAATATACTTTGAACCTATGAAATTTGGGCTGTTATAATTTACTAGTGCTTTTGGAAGGCCAAACCTTGTGATCAAAATTTCCATGAATTCAATCACTATTTATTGATCTGAATTCTTGGTTGGGGTAGCCTCAACCCATATGGTGAAGTAGTTAGTAGTAGTCAAAATGTATTTGTGGCCTAATAATTAATTGGTTTATTAACCCAACAAAATAAAGCCCCTATTGTTGAAAAGGCTCCTCCACTCGTATTGGTTTATGTAGGAATGCTGCATTCTTGGTCCTCGCCACATATCTTTGGCACTTGTCACATGATCATTTTGACTTTAACATGTCTCCAAATATATTGGGCCAGTAGTACCCTATCCTTATTATCTTCATGGTGATGATTCTTCCTAAAAAATTCCTCTTGATAAGCCTCCATGAAATTCCTCAGTGACCTTTCATTTTTTAGTATCTTTTAGGCATCTCAAAAGCATTCCATCTAGATTTTTCTTGTATAACCCCTTAGGAAGAAATACATACTTCAAGGCTTGAATTCAAAACCTTATTCTCTATGAAGGATTAATATCTTAAGGACATAATTTATTTTTGAAGTAAGTTGTCAGTTGGTCTACCTAATATGATCCCTCCAAGAAACTGCCATTATGTTTTTTAGGTGTTTCCTGACAAGATACTATCTAATTTGAATCTACTTTAGCTACAAGTTCTTGGCACAATGTTCTTTATTTGACCAACTTTTTGGGATGAATATCTACATCATACTCTTGTATTTTAGTAATCTAGCCAGCTCTTTATCACCCAATTCTCCTTGATGGATAAAATTCCTCACATCCATGTGAATGCTGAGTGATTTAGTAAAATAGGAAATATTGCATTAACCTTCAAACTTAGGTTACATAGTTTAAATAGGCGGTAAATAACCTATTCGAGAGAGAAAGGGGGAAAGGAGAAATTGGGGAAAAAGAAGGATGAAGGGAATTCTCTTGCCGCCCAAATTGCTGCTGTCCACTGCCGTCCAGGTAAGGTAAAAGGTAAGTTACATTTACCCCTAGTAAAATCAAATTTTTAACTTTTACTGATGGTAATTTCCAACATTCTCCCCCTTAAAGTTGAGAGGACTAACTATATAGTCTCTCAGGTTTATAAATTGAGCTTTAGCCATGCCTTTGGTGAAGATGTCTCGCTAGATTATCCAAAGTGCTACAATATTGAAGCTCAACTGTCCATTGCTCCACCATATCTCTTATGAAGTGATACTTCATATCAAAATGTTTTGACCTTTTGTGGTGGATTGGATTATATGCCAACTGTATGGCACTTATATTATCACAATTCAGTTTGGTTGGAGCAATTTGTTTTTCGCCAATCTCTTCAAGGATTTTCCTTAACCAGAGGATCTGTGTACTTGCATGAGTGATTGCTATGTACTCAGCTTCTGTAGATGATAATGCTACAACAGATTGCTTTTTGGAACTCCAAGTTATTAGTCCTGAACCTAGACTAAAACATTTCCCTGATGTAGATTTTCTATCATCTATATTACTGCCCCAATCGCTGTCACTATAACCAAATAACTTCATAGAGTTAGACTTGTGGTAATGGATTCCAAAATCCAATGTACCTTTTACATATCGTAAAATTCATTTGGTTGCTTGAAGATGCAGCTCGGATGGGCATGCCATAAATCGTGATACAAGAGAAACAACATACTGTATATCTGGCCTAGTGTTGGTGAGAAACATTAAACTCCCAACCATGATTTTGTAATTGGTCAAGTGAACATTTGGTGCTCCATCTTCTTTGCTTAGCTGGATTCCATGTCCAGTTGGTGTTTCAGCTGATTTGCACTGCTGCATAGCAAATTTCTTGATCATGTCATGAGCATATTTCTGTTGACATATGAAGATCCCATTCTTTGATTGATGTACTTCCATTCCTAGAAAGTATCTCATTAATCCGAGATCCTTCATCTCAAACTGATTCATCATGGAGTTTTTGAACTCCATATTCATTTTATCATTACTACCCATGAATATTAGATCATCCACATATAAACAAACTATGAGGATATCTACTCCATTTTTCGGTAGTATAATGTTGGTTCACTCTTGCTTTTTGTGAAACCATATTTGCTGAAATAGTCGTCAATTCGTGAGTACCATGCTCTTGGTGCTTGCTTGAGGCCATATAGTGCTTTTTTCAATTTATAAACAAGGTTCTCTTTTCCCGGTTCTTGGAAACCTTGAGGTTGTTGAACATACACCTCTTCTCGTCGGATATCCATTTAAAAATGCACTTTTCACATCCATGTGTTGTATTTTTCATCCTTTATGGGCTGCCAAGGAAAGAACAGTTCTGATTGTTTCTTGTCGAGCAATCGGAGCAAAGGTTTCCTCATAATCTATTCCATATTTTTGAGTAAAACCTTTGGCTACTAATCTCGCCTTGTGCCTTTCAATGCTTCCATCAACATTGAATTTGGTCTTATAGACCCATTTACATCCAACACATTTTTTTCCCTTGGGAAGCTTCACAAGCTCCCAAGTATCATTCTTTTTAATTGAGGATATTTCCTCTTCCATGGCATCTTGCCATATATTTTCAGTGCATGCTTTTTCATAGCTAGATGGTTCTAGCTGTGCAGCATCCAACAAAGCATAATTGACTACATCACCCCTTGGTTCATGAGACTCATCATCTCCTGACATTTGAAGATTTTCAAGTCTTGACAAAATGTCATCCATCTCACTAGCTTGACTCCTAGTGTATCTTTGTTGAAAATTCCTATCCAAAATTTGAGAAGATGGATGACTCTGTAGTATGCGCTTTCCTCTATTTGTCTCTTTCCTTTGAGAAACTGAATCAATATCCATCGGACTTGGAGCGCTTACAGATATTTGAAATCATTTTGGAGAATTTGGGGGTGCCAACAAATTCCTTCTTGGACTTGGTGTACCACTTGATGTACTTGATGAAGTTTCCTGATGTGGAGTTTGTGGAGGAGGACTTCTTTTCTTGGGTTGTACCATTATGGGAGGTACTGGTGTGGTATTTTCCTAATTAGAATCAAAATCAACAAATTTTTTATGACCCCATTCTCCCCCTTCATCAAAAATTACATCCCTGGAGATAATGATTTTATGTGTCATGGGATTGTACAATCTATATCCTTTGGTTGAATCACAATACCCTACAAAAACACATGCTTGGCTCTTTGGATCAAGCTTCTTTCGCTTCTCTTTAGGAATGTGTGCATAAGCTAAAGAACCAAATACTCTGAAATGTTTGACATTTGGTTTCTTACCGTACCATCCTTCATAAGGAGTCATACCATCTAAACTAGAAGTCAGACTTCTATTTAGAATATATGCACTTGTTCTCACTGCATCTGCCCAATAGCTGTTTGTGAGATGTTTTTCCTGAAGCATTGTTCGTGCCATTTCAACAAGGGTGCGGTTCTTTCTCTCAGCCACACCGTTCTGTTGTGGGGTGTAGGCAGTAGTGAATTGCCTCTTTATCCCATTTTGCTTACAATAATGAAGAAATTCATTTGAGGAGTACTCTCCTCCTTTATCAGTGCGAAGACATTTGACATAGTAGTCACTTTGCTTTTCTACATTATTTCTAAAGTCTATGAAGCAATCAAATGCTTCATCTTTGTGTTTCAGAAAATACAACCAACACATTCTAGAATAATCATCTATGAATGTTAGAAAATAAGAATTGTTTCCAAGGCTCTTTGTTTGCATTGGACCACAGATGTCCGAATGTACTAGCTGAAGAGGATAACTTGCTCTCCATGCTCGGCCTCTTGGAAACTTCTTTCTGGAGTGCTTTCCCAAAGCACATGCTTCACATACCTTTTTATTTTTTGGAATTTTTGGTAGTCCTGTCACCATAGCTTGTGATGTTAACATTTTCAAGCTAGCGGAATTGAGATGACCATATCTCAAGTGCCACAATTCACTTGGATTTGAAATAGCAATGTTTGCAAGTTGAGCTCCCCCTGGCTCACCAAACTTTAGAGGGAACAACCTATTCTTTGTCATAGGTACTTCTGTGATGACTCGGTTACAATTGTTTTTATCAAAGATTGTACATTTTCTTTCATCAAAAACTAATTTGTAATGCTTCTCCATCATTTGGCCAACACTTAACAAATTGTGTTGTAGCTGTGGAGTATAGTATATGTCATTCACATTTTTAAGGCCTTCTTTTGTGGGAACTTCCATAGCTCCTATGCCTTCAACTTGCAAGGATTTATTATCCCCTAACTTAACTTGAGATTTGTAATTTGAATCTAATGTAGCAAAGAGATTTTCTTTGCCACTCATGTGGTTGGAGCAACCAGTATCCAAAATCCATGTATCATTTAGATTTTGATCTGGTTGTCCATAAGAGAGAAAAATATTTGGTGGACCTTCTTCTTCTCCGTAGAATGAGCCATATTGACTACTTTGATCTTTTGAAGATTTTGACCAGCAGTCACGAGCAAAGTGGCCTTGTTTCCCACAATTGAAACAAGCTGTTTTGGTCTTATTACTTCCTCGTCCTTGATTTCCATGGCCTGCATTGCCGCTTTGGTTTCGATTGGCTCCTCTGTTTTGATTTCCACCTCTATTTTGATTACCTCCTCTGTAGGAGTTTCTTTGTCTCTTGTCTCTTTGTTGTTGTCCTCTGCCTCTACCTCTTCCTTGTCCTTGTCTTACATTTTCATTCGAGGTGAAGGATTTATCATCACCTCCATAGCTTGTTGAAGGTGCACCTTGAAGTCACTATTCATGTGATGTTAATGATCCAATCAAACTATCAAATGTAAGAGTAGAAATATCTTTGGATTCTTCAATTATTATTGCAATGTGATTCCATTTAGGAAGAAGAGTTCGCAACACTTTCTTCACAATTGTTTCATTTTTTGTGTCTTCACCTAAAGTTTGCATCATATCAACTACTGCTTTAACACGAACACAATAGTCTCCAAATCTTTCATTGTCCTTCATTCTGAGATTTTCAAAATCTCTTTTCAAGGTCTGAAGCCTGACTTGCTTTACTTTATCACTTCCTTGGAATCCTTCTTTCAAGGCATTCCATGCATCTGTAGCAGTTAAATAAGATGCAATTCTTGGAAAGATACTAGGATCTAGTGCTGATTGAAGATGGTATAAGGCAAATGAATTATTTTCTGTGCATCTTTGTAGATCTTATTATCATTTGCACTTAAGGTAGTCCAATTTGTTGGAGAAATATAACCGTCTTCAATAATATCCCATAGTCATTTTTCGATGAGTAATGTCCTCATCTTGATGGACCAGTACTCATAATTATCCCCTCTGAATTCGGGAATAGGTAGATTATTATGTGAACCCATTTTTTAATCTACTAAAACAAGAAACATCTCTTTTATAGTATTATTGGAAAAAGACTTTACAAACTATCAAGCCCTGCTTGATTTACAATAAAAAACAACTCAAATTTGTTCAGAAATTACAAAATTGTCAGCGACTTGTTCATCATCATCACTGATAAATATTATTTCAGGAGAAGGAGGTTGTAGGATTTCAACTGAAGTACTATAATGAATATATTCGGATCCTTGTGCAGCAATTGCAACTATGTAAAATTGTTCAAACTTGCTACCGAAGGAGTTATCCTCTGAATCTGCGTCGTATCCTTGATCAGGATTTCTCTGGTGTGCAATAACCGCATTTTGCAACTGTGAAAAAATTGTATTCAGACTTAGTGTTTTCACGTGCCTATCAAAGTCTTCAGGTGTTGTTCTCAGTAACACCTTGCAGAGAGCATGATAACAACCTTCCGATCTTATCATTTAAGAAAATTTCCCAGAAATTTTCTTTTACAAGAATTTCCTCTTAGGAAATAGTAAAAAAAAATTAAACTTTCTAAGTTAAAAAAAAATTTAACTTTCTAAGTTTTTTTTTTTTTCGTTTACATATATTTCCTCTTAGGAAATTTCAAGCAATAAAAAGCTTTCACATATATTTCCTCTTAGGAAATTTCAAGCAATTTTTTTTTTTTTATAAAAGCAAAGGAACAGTTAAAAAACTAAAAAAAATATATTTTTTTTAATTTTAAACTTATTCCTTTAGTTTTGCTTTTGATTAAAAAAATTGATTTTCTATCGACCCCGTCGAGAGTCGATCCTGTGACCTCACGGGTCACAAGGCTGAGGGTAGCCGCTGTGCTACCCGGGCTGATCCGGGAGCAGCTAGCGCTCCCTGTCCTATAGCCTTCGCAAAATCACACGAGGCTAAAAAATTTGATCCCGTCGAGGATCGAACATTCGACCTCGCGGGAGTCAAGGCTTAGGGTAGCCGCTATGCTACCGGGCTGATCCAGAAGCTAAGCTGGCGGCTCCCAGCCTTCTAGCTTGCGCATCGAGCATGAAGCTTTTAATTGGCTTCGTGCTTCGGCACAAAGCTTATTTTATTTTTGGGACTTTAGTCCCACATCGCCTGTGAGGCGATGTTAAAGATTCTTAAAAGAAGCAAAGCACGTATAGTGCTTTGATTGCCTGCGGGCAATCTCCAACTATGCAGATCCTTTTGCCTCGGTTTGCGAGCATAGGTTGCCACATCGTTGCACCTCGGGCCGCACGCCAGTCACTCCACATCACGCCACATCACGTCATAGATCGCCATGTCGCTACACCTCGGGCCGCGTGCTAGTCACTCCACGTCATGTCACAAGTGCCTCGGGCTGTGTGCAGGTCGCCAGCCACATCAACAGTGCTGCCTCAGGAATCATGCCAATCTGCTGCTCCTATAGGCCACCTCGTCCAGCTCCACCAGCACCTCGGGAGTCACGCCGATTTGCTCTTACAAGCTATCTCAGGATCCGTGCCCTCTCGGACTGCGGGCCCCATTGCCTCGGGAATCGCGTCGCTTTGATACCAAATGTGAATGGTGAGTGATTTAGTAAAATAGGAAATATTGCATTAACCTTCAAACTTAGGTTACATAGTTTAAATAGGCGGTAAATAACCTATTCGAGAAAGAAAGGGGGAAAAGAGAAATTGGGGGAAAAGAAGGATGAAGGGAATTCTCTTGCCGCCCAAATTGCTGCCGTCCACTGCCTTCCAGGTAAGGTAAAAGGTAAGTTACCTTTACCCCTAGTAAAATAAAATTTTTAAATTTTACTGATGGTAATTTCCAACAATCCATATGCACTACATAGATAAGGGTCTTGCTTTGGACCAAGTATTAACTAAAAATTTTCAAGGATTTCATCATTGCAAATACTTACCTATTAATGAAGTTATACTTGGTCTAATATTCATGAAGATTTTGGCTCCATAAGAAAATGGGGTGTTCCTCTTCCTTCTCATCCTTTTGTGTTAGCACTGATACATATCTTTCCTTGGCTCCATAGATATATAAAATAAAGTCCTTGTTGAAACCAATATTTGTAAGTACATATATAGTTGCAATTGCCTATTTTATTACTTCAAAGGTTTGTTTCTTCTTCCCAGTCCATATAAAATCCATGTTTTTCTTGAGTAACTTTGAGATGGGTTTGACCACTTGAGCAAAGTATGATATGAACTTCCTCACAAAATTAAACTACCCAAAGAATGACTACAGGATTTTATTATTTGTAGGAAGTGGAAGAGCTAGTATTGATTTTATCCTATCATTATTTATTGCCATCCCTTTAGCATATATTGTACATATTAGGCTAATAATAGCCTAGATAGAATTTGTGTAACTATCTAGCCCTAATATATGCTAAAAATAATAAAGTAGTGCTAACTACTAACAACAATATATTCGATACATAGAGATATTTATCGAATATCTAACCTAGGTAGAAAAAATTCACCTAGGATTTTATTACAAATTATCAAATGAGGTAATAATTATAGTTAATGTAGCATAGTAACTCTAACATCCCCCCTTATTACATTATTTGGGTAATGCATATAATTGCACCAATACAGTGATGGAGAGAAATGAACAATGCTAATATGTTGGCTTTTGCTCTAGTTCAGGCTGAGTACCTCTGGGACTATCCCTAAATCTACCACTCAGTCTATTACTGGATCTATCATAGGATTTAGCTTTTTATAAAAGCCATACAACATTTATTTCATTTTGGTTGAGCTGCTCTAGCTCGTGGCTCTAGTTGCTCTTGCTTAGGTCCACCTCTAGGTCTTTCACCTTTGATTCTAAGCAAAAATAAGTACTTACAGAGTACTTAAGCACAAGTGGGTCATCTCTCACTTTGCTTTAATAACAATGAATGTCCTTATTGTAATATTTTCATCTTATCGGATTGCATGGGTAACCAGCCACTACAACCTCTAGGTGTACTAGAGTAGATCACTACATATGAGGTTCACTCTATTACAATATGATTTTGCAATTTTTTTGATAAGGTAGCTAAGGTGTTGGTCATTTCTGAAAATGCACCCTTATAAGTTTTCCCTTTTTGTAAAATTTGTTGTAATAAGATTTTTGCAAGAATTTTGACTAAGTTGTTGGTCTCTACCTAAAGTGCACCCTTATAAGTCATCCTCCCTTTTTAGAAAAATATTTTGTGAGGTAGGAAACAAATGGTTATCCCCCCTAAGTGCAAAATATTTACAACTTATGAAGATTTTTAAGGCTTTTACAAAGATTTCCTCCTAGGAAAATTTAAATTTTTTCACCAAAAAAATCCCCCCATTTATTACAAGTACTTCAAACAACTATTTATGAATCCTAAAAAGAGGTACAATCCCCCATTTATTACAAGTACTTCAAAAAAAAATATTTGCTATTTATGAAGCCTAAAAGAGGTTTGGAATGGTGCTGCCTAGGTTTACAATTTGTTTCCTTACATGGAAGTTGTATGGGTCATGAGCACCTTGTGTGCTCTTTCTGAATTTTTTCCTTTAGTGTAAAAGATACTTCTTCAAAATTTTCCCTCCTAGGAAAATTATCAAAAAGGTTCACCAAACAATCCTCCCTTATTGCAAGTACTTCAAGCAAAATATTTGCTATTATGAAGTCTAAAATAAAAGGTACAATTTGATGATTTCTTCCTTTTTGATTGCCTTAACAATGTTTTATTTTTCACTTTTAGGGCATAAGATTATGAACAAACCTTTGCCTCTTAGGCAATTTTATCAAAAAAGTTCACCAAATAATTCCCTCATTATTACAAGTACTTCAAGCAAAATTTGCTATTATGAAGCCTAAAATAAAAGGTATAATTTTGACGACTTCTGCTTTTCTGATTGCATTTACAAGTTTTAGCTCCCTCTTGTCAAATTATTTTTTTAAGGAAGAAAGGAATTATCTCCCCTTAGTGTAACCAATTGCTACTTTGAAGGTTCCCTGTTTCACAAAAACTTATTTTTTCTTTCGATATACCCTAAAAGAGTATCGAAAGAGAATTCACTGTAATTGATATTTAATGGCACCTACCTAAAAATCCTTTTGAAAAAGGATAATTAGTTTTAGGAGTTTAATCCAAACAAGAAGAGTGAATTTTGGGTTTGTATGGAGTAAATATAAAAAAATTGGCTTTACCCATGCAATAAATTACACAAGTGGGTGTAAAATTTGGGGTCTTATGCTTGCTTGATTTTAACTTAAGAGGTAATTGCAAAAATAGGAATTTAAATGCAATAATCCATCAAAAGTGCCCATAAATTTTTAACACTTAGGTGTCGGATTCTACCGAAAATGCACCTAATTTAACAATGCCAATTTAACAAAAGGTGTTAAATGCTATCGAAAATGCACCTTATTATAGTAATTTTTGCAACAAAATATTGATTTGTGTTGTGCAAAAAATTTTGATATTCAATTTATCCCCTTGTCTTACAATTTTGCAAAGAATGTGGCAAAAATAATTGCCTTTCCTTTTGGTGTTGCAAAATAAACAAGTTTCAACATTTCAACCTTTTGATTTTCACAACTTCCTCTTGTGTTACATTTTTGCAAAAGAAGAATCAAAATCTTGGTTTTTCCCCCCTCTTGTTTGCAAAATAAACAAGTTTGTGAAAATTGATATCTTCAGTGTGATGAGATCCTTCTTGTTGGACACAAATCTTCCTAAGTACAATATTTCATCACTTGTGCACCCTAAACTCAGCCAACATTGAAATTCCAAGAGAAAGAGAAGTCTCCCAAGCAAATATCTAGAGAGGGCTGGCTCCCAAACTAATCTAAACTGGTTTTAATATTAGAGATGCAGGAAAGAAATGGGAAAATGCAAAAATAAATGGGAAATAACAGAAAGGAATGCAAATATGGCTGAAGCTGATCATTGATGGGTAGAACAACCTCGAACAATAGATAACCTCAACTAGATCCTGGAGCTAAGAAACAACTAACTCTTAGAATACGTATACAGAAATTGGATCATGCATTAGCCATGAGTTCCCTTCCAATTGTACTTCAAACATTCAAATGCAAACACATCCAAATTCAGAACAACAGAATTTAAATTAACAATGAACTAATAGAAGTGACTTAGATAGAAAGCAAAACATGCACAAAAATTTAGATCACCAACTCTAGAAGACACTAAGAATGGAAGAAAATGCATCTAGGATTTCTATTTCAATTTCTGCAACAATATACTCCTCTTTTTACTTGAGATTTACATTGGTATTTATAGAGGCCTTCCCTCTTCCTTTCGTATTACAACATTTAATACATGAAACATATTTTGAAGAAACGATCCCTCTTAATCTACCTCGGAGAAATGATAGTCCATGTTTTAATGGATCAAAACCGAAAATGAAATAGAAACAAGGGCCCATATTTATTCATTAAATGACCATTATTAGGGGAATCTGGAGGTTGTTAAGAGATCATGAACATGAGCTTTTAATATTGGAGGCATATTTAATTTTGGTGGTGTCGAAAACTGCCTCAGGTTCTTCCATCTAGCGCACATCGGTAATCAACAACATTTAATCTTTGATTTCCTTGACCATGATCTAAAAATTAGTTGGAGAGCTTTTACTTGATCCTTGTCTTCTCTTCACGTTCTCCTATGCAATTCTGAAGGAATATGCAAACAGAACTGTATTGGGCCTTTGTTATTGCTTCAGTCACGAAAATGTGATAGGTCACAAAAATGTGACATTTCACGAAATCGTGACACTTTTACCTTGCTACCTTCTGTTTCTACCACCAGTCATGAAAATGTGACATGTCATGAAATCGTGACATCTTCTCTCATTCAGCTTCGTTTCCATGACATGTCATGAAATCGTGACATTCTCCTCTGTCTGGCTTTGTCTGTTGCTCCTTATCGCAAAAATGAAACATGTCACAAAATCGTGACATCTTCCACTCGACACTGTCTTGTCTGCTTTATACCCGTAAAAACATGATAGGTCATGAAATCGCGACAATTTCCTTTGCCTTGTATGGTTCAGCTTTCATTTCACAAAAATGCAATAGGTCACGAAATTGTGACATGTCATGAAATCGTGATGTTTTTTCCATTTGGCTCTTTCATCTTCAACAAGTTGCAAAATCGCGACATGGTTATCCCTTCTTGCACTTTGATGCTTTTTGGCTACAAAAGTTTGACATGTCATGAAATCATGACATCCCATACAATCTGGCTACCTTCGTACTTCTTCCTTGCAAAAATACATGTCACAAAATCACTACATTTCCCTGCATTTTACCTTCCTGCCCTGACATGTCACGATATCGTGAAAATTTCCTATATTCTCTATCGTTGCCGCTTCCTATCGCAATATCATGACAAGTTTCTCTTGCTTGGCCTTGTTTTCAAAAATGTCATGATATCGCGACATCTTTCTTGTCTTGTGTTTCTTTATCAACCCTTCCGTGATAATGCGACATGTCATGATATCATGCCAGTTCATACCATTAGCTCCTTTCTCGCTTTTCTATCGCGATATCGCGACATTTTTCATTGACATTGCCCTTTGCTGCTTTATGTCACGATATCATGACATTTTCTATCATTCTACTCTGTGGCCACCGCAAGTCATGAAAACATGACATGTCACGATATCGCGACAACTTTTCAATTAGTTCTCCCTCACCACAACAAGTCGTGAAACTCCAACATATTGCAATATCACGACAGTTTGACTTCATTGCTTTCGTTGACTGTTTTGATCGTGAAAATGCGACAGGTCACAAAAATGTGATATGTCGTGATCTCGCGATGATTTTCATACTTAGCTGATTTCTGCATTTGACGCCTCAAAATTGTAATAGGTCACGATATCGTGACATGTTACAGTTACCTTGCTCTAACACAAAAAATTGTAGAGATTTTTACATTTTCCCTTTCAAAGTGCATGGAGGGACAAATAGAAGAATTAGTATCTCTACAATTTGTGCATTCTTTTACATTAACAGTAACAACAAAAACAATGTGGCAAAAATGCCAACACTTCTCCAATTTGCAAAAATATGAATGTACAATATTCAGTGTTATATCCCAAGGTTTGATAAAACTAAATGCATAATTTGCTTTTGATTTTGCAAAAAAAAAAATTGATTTTCAAGTGCCCTCCCCTTCCTTGTGTTACAAATTTACAAAAAAAAATCATAGTTTCTTGTCCTCTCTTTGCTTTGAAAATTTAACAAGGTAGCACACCTTTCAAGTCATGTCAACACACGATAATATTTTGAAATGTTATCCAGATCCAGTCGATACATGACAAGCTTTTGAAAGGTTATCCAGATCTAATCGACACACGACAAGCTTTTGAAAGGTTATCCAAATCTAGTCGACACACGACTTGGTTTTAGTTGACCCAAGGTCTATTTTTCATGAGAAAAAACTCTAACTCTCAAAATTTTTGAGAAATTTTTAAATCTCCCAGATTTGCAAAAAAATATGTGTTATTTATTTGTATTACATCCCCCTGTTGGAGAAAATAAAAACATTTTTTTTTTTAATTTGCAAAAAAAAAATGGGTCTTCTTTATCTCTTTAATTTTAATTTGCAAAATTTTAAATAAAAATTAATCAAATATTTTAATTAATAATAAAAATAAAATATTTGTTTAAAAAATCAATTTAAATTAAAAACAAATATTGATTTAAAACACAAATTTATAAGTAAATTTAAAAAAAAATATGAAATTTTTTTAATTAAAAAGCAAAGAAAAAATAAAATTGTTTTCGTTATTTTAAAAGGTACTTACCTTGGCACCAAAAAAATATATATTTTTGGCATCCACGAGGGTTGAACTCGGGACCCTATGAGAAGGAGCGCTTGAGCTCCAAACCTCCAACCACCTTGTCTACCACCGCCTATGTGGATGGATAAGCACTACACGTGCTTTATTTATGACCTGCGTAGGCAGTCAGAAAAAAAAAAAGGAAAAAGATTTGGGATATAATATCCCACATGCACCTAGTTGAGTGCATTTCCCTTGATTAAAAACCTAAACATGCAATGTTGAAACAATTACCTTCAAGCAATCATAGAAACTTTGCTTTTGTCATTCGATCATCCAACCGAAAAATACCACCTCAACAGGATGTTAGAGAGTGACACATGTTACCATCTATTCCATGCCTGTAGGACCAATCAAAATTTGCCAGTGTCATGCCACGTGTCCTCAACACATCACCAGTTGTCACATTATGTGTCCTCCACCTATATCTCAATATTCACACTGTGTAGTCCATGCCTACCATGTCAGCCTTACATTGAAGGTCATGCAAGGTTAGTTACATTAGATTATTCATGCATGGTTGTCAAAGTTTTGAAGTGCATGATGAAATCAGCCCGTCAGATCCTAGTGTTTTGTTCCCATATGCTAGAGTGCAATCTGTTCTAGAATACATGGGTGTTCATACCCAAATTAGTCATTAGTTCTTGTGGATTTGCAATAGAATGATGTCAAATATTTTGTGCAGGGATTGGGTCACCGATTAGATGTTCTATTGGGAAAGTGTGCACAGTCGATATCAGTTCCAGTGTAGATTCATTAGGTTTACCAATGGATCTACTCCTATGTCAAAGTGCCTAGGTTAGTGACATCCTTATCACTATTGGATCATGTAGTGTTGTAATTTTCATTTGGTGGTTAGTGTGCAGGGAACAACCATTGCACATCATCAGCTTGTCAGGCTGATAATGCTCCACCAAGCGTACGAGGAACAACCCTTACACATTGTTAGCCTATTAGGCTGGAAACATGATAGCATTGTTAGTGTTGCTAGTGAACTAACAGTGCTGGCAGTTGTAGAAAATTTCCATGCCATGGAAAAAATTCCACATCAAACATCAAATCAACTCCACCAAGTAATTTGTGCAACACTTTTCCTTAATTTTCATGTCAACCAGTAATTTACCTTAAGAAGCGTGCAAGGCAGTAGCATGAGGAGGGGGTCCCATCTCAAGATTTATGCCCTATTATCCAGTCAACAAAATTTCCTTACCCATTTTAATCAACACTTTGATACCAATGTGGATCAATTAATAAAAATCAATTTTCCATAATAATATTGATCAAAGACTATATAGTACAACTTAGGCTAATAATAGCCTAGATAGAATTTGCATAACTATCTAGCCCCAATCTACGCTAACAATAATAAAATAGTGCTAACCTACTAACAATAATATATTCAATAAATAGAGATATTTATCGAATATCTAACCTAGGTAGAAAACCTTCACCTAGGAGTTTATTACAAATTACCAAATGAGGTAATAATTATAGTTATTGTAGAATAGTAACTCTAATAGTTGAATGATTTTCTTATCATACACCTTAAGATCCTCATATGACCAGGCAATAATATTTTGCGTACTTGAAGCATAGTTCCTTGACTCCCTTAAATTCTTCTATAGAACACTTAACACCAATATTAATATTTCTTTTCTCATTTCGATATCACTGCATATTTTGTTATCTACTTTCATGGTTTTCAATTTCTTTCCATATTCATTGTCAAAAAAACTCTCTAATGTAATTAGGCCTTTAGGAATATGGTTGTTTTTCAACTAAATGATATCTTGTCGATCTATTTACTAAGAAATATCTTCCTGCACATTAGCTAAGCAAGCTTCTTTGACTAGAAATTTAATTATCTGATCATCATTCTCAAATACTTGCTAGAAAATTTCTCTATCTAGTACTGTAGGTCTAAAAACCAATTTGACCCTTCCACTTGAAGCTTATCCAAAGTATAAGGTGGGATTGGAATTAGAGCCTTTAACTGCCAAAGCATCAACTAGTATATTATACTTTCTAGGGATGGAATGAATATTTAGAGCATCAAATAATTACATCAAATCCCACACTCTATTTCTATATATTTTTAAGTAGTGATGTTTATTGTTGCATCTCTATGTAACTTAGTTGAACACCAACTTTGAGTCACCATAAATTTCTAACATTTTGATTCCAATTTTTAAGTAGAATGGCAGTAACTTCTCTTGAAAGGCATATACCAAAATAAAGTTCAAGATATACTACTACAAGTTCTTGTACAATGGTAATCTCTAGGGCTCTCTACAACTTCATAAATACATCCTTTATAGCTCCTAAATTCTTAACCGAGATACCATCAAGCTGTAATACACCTTAGTATGACCTTGTATATTTCATGCCCATCTCATCATAGACTGCTTTTGGTATAACAGTAGTTGAGGCCCCTGAGTCTATCATACAGTTGTGAACTATCCATCCATCCATCCTAAGAGAAATATAGAAAGGAGGAGGTTTATTTTTAAGGGTAGTAGAAGATGTTTTCCCTTGATCTTGTGCTAGGTTAAATACTGTGTCAGTTTCCTTTCCTTGGGACTTATTATGTAGAGATGCTTTCAACAAATCTATTTGACCAAGGAGGAAAAGTGTATCATATAGGATTGCCCTAGATGGGACTCTTTTAAGTATTATACTCAGATTGAACTGGTGGAAGCCTTTCATACATTTTTTGGTTCCCCATACTTTCTTTTGTATTGCTTATTAGTCTCTGTTCTCTGACCTTTTGTAATGGAAGGAAACCTCAGTTTTTCTTGAGCTTCATTTTTGGAACTTTCTAATTTTGTAATCCTTTCCTTTTCACCTCTTCTTAGAGTATTCACTTTCTTTTCTTGTCCCTTAGGCATTACATCACTTTTATCAATAGCCTATGGGATAGGAAACTTGTTATTACCCTATTGTTATTACCCTATTTTTTCTTATGAGAAGGCACTTGGAAATCTCTCTTTTTTTGTGGGTCTACTTGCAAAAACGTTTTTCAAATCTAGTCATAACATATACCTATTTTCTTAAGGAAAATATTGTTCAGTCGTAATTTGATCATGCTGCCACAACATATTCTCTCCATTTTAAATTTATCTTAGCATTTTTTATGGCTTTTTTCACATGTTGTTGGTACATCATGCAAGTGTTAGAATCATGAGAATAATTGAAAACTAAGCACCACAAATTGGCTAGACTAGTTTCATGTGCATATTCTTGCTCTACTTGATTTGCATTGACTCTAGGTCCTTTGCTACTAGTTGTGCTATGTCTATGATATTTGTTAATATAGGGGAATATTTTTTATTGGAATATCTCTATTTCCCTCTTTTCCATTGCATTGACCTTGTTATTTTTTTTTTAGAGTACTCTGAATGTCCAACAACAGAGATGATTCTTGGGGATTTTGAGATGGAAGGGGTGGAAAATGAACTTAAGGGGTTATTTAGGAGGAAATGATGGTATTGTTTATGGAGTTAGTAGAGGATCCATGTATGAAGGAGAGGCTACATTTGGTTGAAATTTATGAATTTCATAATAGTAAGGTATGACCATTTTTGGTGGAAGCCTTCATATAGCAATTAGTACATTTTTTGCTTGGATAGTAGCTTGAGAAACTTGTGGGAAGGTGTTTCTACCTAATTGTTGGGTTTGTAATCCTAGGTATGACCCAAGGGCTTTGATGTAATACATATATTCTAAGGATATAGTTGGTCTAGCTTTAGTGGGAATCCTCTTCCATGTCCTCCTAAACCTCAAGTTAAAATCAGAGACTAATTCATGTTGGTGTCTTTTCATAGTCATGAATTGATTTAGCAGTGAAAAGGGATCGAATGAATCAATGAATTATTATATAAAAGGGCCCACTAAATCATCCCATGAAGTTATGGTTTTGTCTCTTAAGGTTCTAAACCAATGCAATATCTTTACTCTGAAAGAAAGGGCTAGAAGCCTAACTATAACATCTTGATTCTTGATATTGTGTATGGTTGCTAAGTTTAGCATGTCTTGGCAATGTTCATATGCAGTATTTATTGTACCATCAAATTTGGATATATATTTTAAAACAACCAAAGGGATTTCATGCATATTAGTAAGCCCAAGAGGACCAGAAGCATCCCAATTGGGATAATTTTTTGGGGATTGTTTCTAAATAACACAAGATTATACTGAGAGGGGGGTGACCAATATAATACCACTTTTTACTTTTCTTCTTAAATCAATATTATGCAGTGTATAGATAGTAGCACCAATAGCAGTAATAAAAGCAATGCATAAAACTCCACACACAATAGAGACACATATTTAACATGGTTCACCCAATGTGGGCTACCTCCACAGAGAAAATATTTTTTCTAAATATTTCTCAAATAATATCTTGTTAATCTTTCCCAAATTACAATTTTTATGGACCTCGGTCCAAAGGAGATGTTGATACCCTAAATATCAAGTTCCTGGATCTCTTCCATAGGATAACTCTTTCTACTCTGGCTAGTGATCTTCTGGAAGATTTTGTTTCTCTGTTGCACTGACTTGTGGATCTCTCTCCACTTGAAGACTCCTCACTTAGATTTGTCTTCAATTATCCTGGTTGCTAGATATCTATCCACTAAGACTCTGTCATCTATACTCTATCACCTCCAAAGCTCTATCTCAAGATTGTACTAAACACAGTCCAGTCAATCTAGCACAGTTTTGCTCAATCTCTTACACTAAACACAGTACAGTTGGTCTAGTACAATTCTACTCAATAGGTTCACTTAGAACCTACTCAAATCTTCTCAACAAGTTCACACAAAAACTATCCAAATTTGCTAAAAATTTTCACACAAAACCTATCCAAATCTGCTCAACAAGTTCACACAAAACCTGTCCAAATTTGGTCAACAAGTTCACACAGAAATTGTCCAAATTTGCTCAACAAGTCCTGTCTAGGACTTGCTCAAATCTGCTCAATAAGTCCTCTCTAGGACTTGCTCAAATATGCTCAATAATTCCTCTATAGGACTTGCTCAAATCTACTCAATAAGTCCTCTATAGGACTTGCTCAAATCTGCATAGCAAGCTTTCACAAAAGCTTAACTCAAAACAGTCCATAGGTCTTCTCAAAGACTTGTCTCGATCACATAGAATCATAAAGAGAATTGTAAAAGACTCAATATGTTATAATCTCAATGTAAAATCAATATCCCAAATAAATCTCATAGAAGCATAAAGATAATTGTTAGAGACTCTATATGTTCTATACTCAAATCCCAATCTCAACTCAAATAAACCTTAATATCAACTAAAATAAATCTCAACTCAAATCAGAATATTGAATAGTTTGTTTCTAGGAACTTGAACAACCACATGCATCCACTTGACTAGAATTAATCAACTCAACTCAATCAATCACCTCAAGGAACAATCCTTTCTCACAAACCCTAGTCCAAGCATGTATTAACCAACTCAACTCAACCAATCACCTCAAGGAACAATCCTTTTTCACAAACCCTAGTCCAAGAATGTATTAACCAACTCAAAATGTTTCCAAAAATTCTCAAGCACAAGTCTCACATAGCAATGATACTCATGTTATTTTCTAACTCAATTTCAAGTTCATTTCATCATCAATGGGCTTCAACAACAATGCTAATAAAACAAGGTTTAAATACAACTCACAAACCAGAAAACCTTGAAGCATTCAACCACTCATTTTCTCAAAGGAAACCACAATCAATCCTTTTCTCTAATGATATTTCAGAAATCAACCACCATAAAAAATCAATAGGAGAATGTTCCCATACCTTTTTGATGTTAATAAGTTGTCCACAAAATCTGCCACACTTAAACACAACATTCCTTTCTAATCTAAACAAGGGTTAATGGACTTAAAATAATCACAAAATAAAGCATTACTCAAATTACACCCTTTTTACTCCAAGTTAATAAACACATCCACAAAAGTCCCTTTTAGTAAAACCCTTATATAAACCTCTCAAAATTGCTTTTAAAAAACAACTCCTTATTTCTCCTAAAACTAATTCTCCATAGCCATCAAATAAATCATAAACCAATTATGCTTTGCAATAAGAATCACAGCCCTAATAACAAACTTTAATTTGCATTAACTACCTTATAACTCCAAACTTTAGGGCTAATAAAGACTATTTAAATGCAAACTGTAATTACCTCCTCAAGGGGATTCAAACCCCTGACTTGCCACACGGGGAGCATCTTAGCCATAGATAAGATTCCACATGAGCTAGGTGCTCATTGGAAAGGCAAATGCTCAAAGTGCCTTAAACCTTCCTCCACCTTCTGTGAAAGACATAGCGCCAAAGTGCTTTTCACACACCTTTCGAAACACCATCCAAGGGATTCGATACTTGGTGTTTACGCTGCCTTATCCCTTAGCCAAAATGATTTGCCAATGCACCATGTTTCCCATAACATTTTAACTTTCCAAGCGCTATCATTTTCTTTGTTGATTCTCTTCTCAAAATTCGCATGAGCTCATAGACTTATTCGAAAGCCAAACATTTATCACAAGAGCAAGGATGAAACTTTGATTTATTTACCACCCATTTATATAGTGTTTAAAACACTTCAAATATGACAATGGAAATATGAATTTATGTTTTCTTGATGATGTCGTCGGGAAACTTTGCATTTAAATTTAAATTTTAAATAATTAAAATTTAAACCAAATATTAAAACTCAAATAACTCCATCACCGGGGCACCTTTTTTGATGAAACGAAAGCCTAACTTGAGTTTTAAGAAAAACCCAGATCAAATCTGCTATCCATAGTTTTAACTAAAACCTTTTATTTTTCCTACCTTGGTTTTCACAAAAAACCTTCATAGATCCTTTTGACATTAAATGCTTAGGGACTCAAAATGTCCAACAGGTTCTGATTGAAATTCTATTGTTGAGCCATTGAAGGTGGTATTTTTTATGCAGCTGGTCTTGGAGGTACTTTAAGGGAAAATTCAACTAGAACCTCTTCCAATAGTGAGTCTAGGAATAAACTTCTTATAATATTAGAAATTCTTATGGGGAGCTCATAAAATGTAACATGGTCTTGACTATTTTTATAATATTATTGGGTATACATGAAAATTTTGAGCTACTAGGATGGATTTTTTGGTTTTTTTCACTCATAGAGTTCCCAAGTGAATTTACTTTTACCATTGAATGATGTCAAGACAACTCACTAAATCTTGATTCCTATGAGAATTATCATCAATAAAATAAAATAGGTAGGGAAAAGACAATGTGTCTTTAAGGTTCCGCTGGGCATGCCAAAACTATTGGGGTTTAAATTGACATAAAGAAAAACTTAAACTATGACTATGAATCTATGATATTCTTGAAGGCACACACTCAGTAATCATAGCTCAAACCTCAAAATTGGATGGATTAAATATTGCTTCAATCCAACGTCTAGAGTAGGTTGGTATACAACTATTTGTGTGTTGACTCAATTAAGCTTAGTTTAAAATGTAAGGATAGGGATAGAAAAATGGGTAAGGGTTAGAAAAATTGAATGAAAAATGGTTGGATAAAGCTAAAAATATAGAAAAATATAAACAACCTTCTGATAAATCACATTTCTAGTATGCCACTCTTGAAACTAACAATATTCAAAACCAATAATCTTCATTGTTACATAACAAGAAGATACTCAAAGAACTATTTCAAACACCCAAAATTTTAATAATACAAACAATAAAATTATATCAACACCCAGATTAACAAAATAAAAAAATTGTCCTAAAACATTTGTTTAAGCATGAAACATTCCAATTTGCTCTAATTCAGCCATCTAATATTAGCATAATTGACTAACCATAATAGCAGTAGCAAAAACAAATTCATAGATTAAATTCACAAGAAATAAAGACACAAGCTTGAGGAAAATATCCAAGTAGTGCTACTTCTATTAATTTCTCAAAAAATTACAATAATAGGGTAAGCAAACACTCCATATATGACCCTTCAAATTGAGTTTTTGACCTCTATATATAGTTTTACAATGATAATAGAAATATAGGAACATTACAAGGAAATTTTCATGCCATATTAGTAGAGTACTAAGGTGGTGGCCTCTTATTTTCTTACAAAAAGAAAGGAGTTTTTCTCCATGAAATCCTTTACAAATTAAACCTATAGAAGTCATTCGGCCTTCCATAGAATCCGACAGCTAAGCTTGTTGTAGGCTGATCAGGTTCATCCCCTATTCTTGTTGTGACTTCTCCGTCATTGATCTGTAACTAAAAACATCAGTGGATCTTGATCTCTATAATGTTTGGTCTCCTATGGTTTTTTTTCTCATGCTCAATAGTCACATAGACTAAGATTCATTTCATTATTAGTGTGGAACCTTGCCCTTTTAAACTTAGGTCTAAGTTCCTCACCAGCCTTTGATCTACCTTTGAATGACTCAAATGCAAAATGACTTGGCATACTTGAAATCCACATCATCATATGCTTTTTTTAGCATAGAAATCTACCCCTTGAAAATTCCACTCTTAGCTAATGTTTTTTAAACTTTTTGCATCTCCATAGTATAAATATTTGCTCCTTGATATTTCACTTGTTCAGGTTGGACCATTTTGACCATTGAAAGAAAGCTTTGATGATATGTCCTACTTCATTTTATGATTTATCACTTTTACCTTCTTCAAAATCCAATGATGAAATTGGCATCTAGTTGTGTGGGTAGAAAAGTGCCTTGAAGAGTTTTACCTTTTGGAAAATTCTATCGTAGGTTGCCCTCTTCTTCAAAATCGCTCCTTGAAATTCCGTTGGGTAGGGTTTGACCATTTTGACCATGGAATTTTTCATTGTACTATGATTGCATGAAAAAAATAGCATAGGAACCTGCTTGAATGAGAGTAAAACCTTCTGTAAAGTCATTCCTTTTGGAAATTTTGCTACTTTAAATTCTTCTAAGCCAAATTTTATCGGGTTGACCATAGATTTTAACATTGCATATTACTCACATGAAATTTATAACTACCAACTTACTTGGAAATATTTACCCAAAGTAAGACTTGTTTTCACCTATTTTTTATTTTTCTCCACTCCTAAAAATTCTACTAGGCACTGTTTGATTAGGTTAACCATAAAATTTTGCATTGTCTTCACTCTTTGGTGGAATTCAACATTGTATTTTACCCACACAAAAACTAACATTGACCTGGAGTTATCCTCGCATTTTCTTATTCCGCTCCGCTCCTCCAAATTTTTCTAAGGCATATTTGACTATTTTTATAGTAGAAAATTATACTGAGCTCGCTCTCTAGAAAAATTTAACACTATCAAATGTCCCAACGAAATTTAACACTATTCTCAAGCCCTTTTCAACACTTCGCCAATTTTTCAAAATTGTCTAAGTATGTGGTGTTTTTGGACCTAGAATTCTAAATGAACTTAAAAGTATTATAAATTTTTTTCCATAATATCCTATAGCTATATTACTCTATTGTACATTTATATGAGAGATAAAATAATGTTACAAGACTTTATTTCATATTTTAGGAAGTCCAACAATCATGGTGACTCTTCAAGGCCTCTAGAAACTTTTGGGCTTTCTCAAATTCATGGGAGAACTTTTGGTTTTCTTTTTATTAGTCATCATAAATATTTAACAACATCATAAATTTTTATATCTAAAAATCTAGCTAGATCTAGACAATCTCTAACATACACCTTTCAAACAAGAATGATTCAACTAATGAAAGAACTGAATCAGCAGAGGGAACAAATGGAAATGCAAAGGGCTCAAATGAATGAGCATATGGAACAACAGAGGTCTTATATGTACCAATAGTAGAAAATTATCACACATCAATAGAAGGTAATTGAGAATCTAAATAAAATTAAGGAGTCAGATAGGATAAGTGAATATCTTGAGGGATATTCGAGGAGGAAGGTCGGTGTAGAATTGTAGAAAGAAATTAAGAAGCTATATATTTCTAAATTTGATGGAAAATAGGAAGAAGAAGGAACTATAAATGGTTTGAGTGAAGCTAAAGGTTCCTCTCTATTCAACCTCTTTATGCAGAATCCAAAACTACATGGACAATGGTACATTTAATAGGTCCAACCAGAGATTGGTGGACCACTTAAAAGAAAACTAGTCATAAGGAAGCTGCTGACATCCCTTGGGATGTATAGGATGCATTTGAAGAACTCTAGCAATTCGGGGTTATGGTATCATAAAAATTTATCTTCCATATAGGCAAGTATGATTGATTGAAAAGTTATTAATTTGGTGACTTGAAGAGATACAAAGGAAATTTATCTCCATGCTAAACCATACTGTTGTGTTCAATGTCGCTTATAACTTTAGTAAAATTATAAAAACATGGTAATTTGTTCGAAGTTCATGATAGTAAAGAAATGCTAAGTAGTAGATGTATGTAATATTATTTTGAACCAAAATATAATTTTAAGGTTTCATTATCTCCAGTGTTTAAATGGTAAGACTATCTGCAAATAATTAAAGAAGCTTTAAAAACTTTTAAGATATCTGATGAGCCCCAAAAATGCTCATATTTTGTATGGGTTTTATTGATTATTATGCGAAAATATAATAGGAACTGTGTACTTTCATGAATTATTATGTAATTATTTAATAGAATTGTGTGTGTTATCTAATTTGTGTGTTTTAGTGTGTTTGTGTGGAAATTTAGTGGTTTTGACAGATTTGGATCAGTCGAGGTCCTTCATGGACCTAGCACTCTATTTCTCCCAGGATCAAGGCATGGTGGTTAGGCGCCTTCCTCTTCAAGGAAGGCACCAAGAGAAGGTAGGTGCCTTCCGTATAAAGAAGGCACCCAACATACCTAGGCGCCTTCCTCATAAGGAAGGCACCCCCATAAGGCAAGGCACCTTTCGCATGAAGAAGGCACTCAACACCAGTAGGCACCTTCCACATGAAGAAGATGCTCAACACCAGTAGGCACCTTTCACATGAAGAATGACTAGCTCAAGCAACTCGAACCAATCAGTGAATGTGCCATCATTAGGAATGATGACTATTTTTAGCAGATGTCAATTGCGGTTACTAGACTATCCCAGTTTAGTCTAGACTGAACTACTATTGTAACTTCATTGTAATAGAAGATCTGTGTGTGTGCTATATAAACACACACAGACCTCTCTGATAGACATCCAAAATTTATTGATCATTCTGAGGAGATAGAAGTATTGTAATTATCTTGCAATTATAATAAAGTTCGAGAGTTCCTAATCACGTGTTCAGCTAGAAGGGAGCTGTTGGAGCTTGGGCCCACTCCAAGCTAGTATTCCTTCCCTTTTACTTGTGCTTTCCTAGATCAGTTTCCTACTTTAATAGGTTTGCTTTTTGTACTATTATTTTCATTGTTGTAGTAGAATTATTTTTATGTCTATTTAATTATGCACGTATGAATATTTAATTTCCAAAGATCTGATTATTCATACGTAAATTATTGTGGTGTGGATGAATGAATGATGTTCTTTTAAACCCCCCAATGGTAGAATTAGCTGGACTCATCTCAGAAGTAGGTATTGTAAATGATCTTGTCTGAGACACTTCTAAAGTTTACGTGCTCCCTGGTCTGACAATTTAAATGAATGGGCAGTGACAAAATAGGATCAAATTTAACCTGTGTTTGGCCCACAACATTTTGGCACCATTTTTGGGGAAGCGCCTCTACTAGATTAATTGCAATACCCAAAAAACTTCCATCTAACTTTGTATGAGTCCCTTGAGGAAGAGAGGACCTGATGGTCATTTCATAAAACAAAGTCCACAAAAATCTGAGTCAGCCGAACACTCCGAATTTGAATTAGATTCACCCGAATCATCGCCAGAAGTCCATTGGAGTGAGAATCCTCACCTTGTGCAAAGTGCCTCCTCATCCCACCAACCTATGGGAAGGAACAAACCATTGTAAACCCATTATTTAAGAGGACACCCTCAGAGGAAGCCCTATTGTGGAAAGTTGTAGAGGATCGGATGATAACACTAGCCGACTTCAAAGCCCTGACCCAGAAAGTTTTGAATGATCGTGAGGCCATAGAAACTACATTAGAGACCACATATCATGAAAGAATGGCCGAAGAAGAGACTTCATCTGGATTTAGTTTCTCAATAGAGGAAGGAGTAGGAGAAACCAAAATGAAGAACATATCCCCTGCTCACCTTCCTACCTTCAGAGGATACCCAACCGAAGACCCTGACCTGTTTCTATTCAAGTTTGACATTCTGTGCAGGTCTGTGGATTACAAATCTGATACACAGAAGCTGAAGCTCTTTCCTTCCACATTAGATGATGCAGCTCTGCGATGGTTCATCGGTCTGGGAGATAAACACATTGCTACATGGGATCAAATGAAGAGGCTCTTTTTAGAGCAATATCAAGACTTCGGGAGAGCAAGAGACTCCAGAGAAGAGGTCCTAAACATGATGTAGAAGGAAGATGAATCTCTGGAGGAATACTAGGAGAGATTCAATTTCAATCTTCAATGATCTCCTCACGTGAAGCTAGCTGACAAGTCTCTTAAAAGTATATTTTTGAGAGGACTTAACAATGAATCATTAGAGGCTCTCAATATGATTTTTGGAGGTGACGTCTACCAGCACGCTATGGAAGATATCCAATAATTATGCTAGAACTACTCAAGAAGGAGAGGCAAGACCACTTCTAGAACCATGAAAGAAACTACTTCGGTCACAAAAATAGAGATAGGCAACATGCTAGAAGATTTGAAAAGCGAAATGCTTTCATCTCTGGCATTGCAAATGGACACACTACTGTTGGAGAAAAAAAGCAAGAAAACAAAGCAACATTGGCCTATTTCTACCCAAAATGTAGAGGGAAGCATGCAAAGAATGCATGCCCAGAGAACAAAGTCAGAGTATGCATGGTCTGCAAACTAAATCATAAGACTCGATTGTGCCCACAATTGCCCAGTATCAAAGAGGATGTTGATGTCATTGAAGCCTATTTTGTAGGCAATCGAAGGAATTGGCCACAACCCCCTATGGGGAATATGCCAATAGGAATGCCATCATATGAGGGAGGACCATACATGCCACAAGGCCAGCCTCAACCACCTAACATGGGGTGGTGGGGGCCATCACCTTGGTCCAACGCGCCCCCAGGAGCAACATTCTTGAACCAACAGCCCTGGATGCCATATCAATATTCTAGGCAGTAGTGGAGGAGCCATACTCCATGGAATCCAGCTCCATAGAATGTAGCGCCAACTCACCCCCAGAAAAACCTACCAGCCTTGCCTACTATGAGACCTACGCAGTTACCTGCACAACCGATGATGAATCCAAACAATAAAGTAAACCAGTCTGCATACAATGTAGAAGGTGAGATGTATCCGATGTACCATATTAGTTGCAATCCTATTCAGCTTAGATTAGGTAGACAACTAGGAGTAGGGACACCTCCACTGATAGAAGAGGAGGTAGATGTAGGAGAAACACCTCTTATAGAAGAGGTGGAAGAAGAAGTGGCTAAGAGAACAAAGGCTCCATTTCCTAACCGGTTGCAAGAATAGAAGAAACTAATGCAATCAAAGTTTGATATTCTTTCCAGCTTGAAAAATATTATAGTAACAATTCCACTCTTTCAAGCTATCTGAGATGTCCCAATATATACCAAGGTGATAAAGGAGATGTGCTTAAGAAAACTAGGATGGAAAGTAACCCAGACTATCAATGTCATGGGTAAGTTGGTAGATTTAATGATGGGGAATGCATGTCATCCTAAATACGTAGACCCAGGAAGCCTGGTGTTGATTGTAAAAATTGAGGGACATTCCTTGGCCAACACGTTAGTCGATCTCGATGCAGCCATCAATGTGATGCCATAGGAGACCATGCAGAAGCTGCAGCTCACAAACCTAAGACCCACCACAATGGTGCTGCAACTGGCCAATCGATCAACCATAGCATCGAAAGGAATGCTCGAAGATATAATAGTGATGGTTGATGCATGGGAATATCTGACCGACTTCCTGGTTTTACAGTCCAAAACAAGGTTGGGTGGCTACCCACTTATCTTGGGGAGGCCATGGCTGGCGATAGTCGATGCTTACATCAGCTACCATGATGGGCTAATGACTATCTCCAATGGATAAAACATCAAAATATTGATGATTTCACCCCCCACGTAGTCCATGGATTCATTGGGAGAGCCCACGTTGACCAAGCATGGAGACAATGAGCTATCCATAATCCAGCCGGTGATGGCATTAGTGGAATTGGTGGAGGATGAGGATGAAGATGGTGCTATCATGGGATTCCTCCAAGGAGAATCTTCCATCACAATGCTTGAGTCACCATTGGTCGACGCCCAAGACCACCACATTCAGAAAATAAACATTGAGCCTAGAAGGACGTTAAACATCAGTAGTGGGTTGACCCCCACATAGCTAACAAAAGTAAAAGAGCTCCTGGTAAAACACCAATGGGCGTTTGCATGGGACTACTCGGATATGAAAGGTATCAGCCCAAAAATTTGTACCCATCGAATATACCTCAAAGAACAGGTGACTCCAAGTAGGAAGCCACAGAGAAGAATGAATCCAGAAATGAAAGACATTATCAAGGTGAAGCTACAAAAACTCTTATCTTCCGGATTCATCTATCCAATTTTTGATAGTGAATGGGTGTCATCGCTTGTGGTGGTCCCCAAGAAGAATGGGAAGTGGCGGATTTGTGTGGACTATAGGGCATTGAACAAAGCGACCAAAAAGGATCACTTCCCACTCCCATTCATCGATCAGGTCTTGGATACGCTTTCTGGGTGAAAGTACTTCTCCTTCCTGGATGGATTCAGTGGATACAACCAGATCCAGATCAGAGAAGAAGATCAGGATAAAACAATGTTCACCTACCCATGGGGGACGTTTGCTTATCGGGTGTTTCCTTTTGGGTTATGCAATGCACCAACCACCTTTCAAAGGGTGGTGCTTAGCATATTTTTAGACATGATAGGGGAAGCGGTCAAAGTGTACATGGATGACTTCACCATTTATGGAGAAACCTTTGATGAAGCAATGATGAACTTGGAAAGAGTGCTCAAAAGAAGTGAGGAAAATAATTTGTCCCTCAGTAACAAAAAGTGCTTTATGATGATGCGAGAAGGCATCGTATTGGGACACCATCTCTCCATGGAAGGAATAAAAGTTGACAAAAGAAATATCGAGGTCATCAAGGACCTACCCAGCCCTAGAACGCAGTGAGAGGTGAGAAGTTTTCTCGGATTTTCTGGGTATTACCGATGATTTATCACCGACTTTAGTAAGATTGCAAAACCACTGCACACTCTATTGTCTAAAGATGTGGAGTTTAACTGGATGGAAGACTACGAAAGAGCATTTCAGTCACTCAAAGAAAAGCTTATATCTGCACCTGTTTTAAGGGGACCAAATTGGGCCATACCATTCCATATCTATTATGATGCATCCAACAATGCGATTGGAGCAGTCCTCGAGGTAGAAGGATGGCAAGGAATTTTATGCCATCTACTACGTCAACAAAAACTTAGTAGGGGCCAAGGTCAACTATACAGTGACGGAGAAATAATTTCTTGTGGTTGTGCATACCATCAATAAATTCTACCATTATATCACTGGATACCAGGTGTTCATCCATACGGACCACGCAACCATCAGGTATTTAATGAGAAAACTAGCTATTGGTGGAAGAGTTATTAGATGGCTTCTACTTCTATAGGAATTTGATATAACAATAGTTGACAAACCTGGAAAAGACAACGTAGTAGCAGATTTCCTATCCAGATTAATACCAGTAGACCATGCAGTAGTGGAAGACCAGTTTTTGAATGAACATTTGTTCACCATCAGTGAACAAACATCGTGGTATGCAAACATAGCCAACTATTTAGCCATCAAAAGAACTTCACCTGCTCTTTCTTCATGAGAAAAGTAGGCAGTGATAGAGAAGAGCGCCTCCTTTCTATGGGTTGATGGCCTCCTATTTAAAATGGGACATGATCAGATTATGAGGAGGTGCACTACAGAACAAGAGTTTTTAGAGATACTCAAAGCTTGTCACGATGAACCATGTGGAGGACACTTTGCAGGGAAAAGGACTACCTATAAAATCCTACAAGCTGGGTACTTTTGGCCCACTCTATTTAAATATGCAGCCACCTACACCAACAAGTGCGATGAATGCCAAAGAATGGGTAGACCGACTCATCGAGATGAAATGCCCCTTCAACCTCAAGTGCACCTAGAGCCCTTCGATAAGTGGGGCATGGATTTTGTGGGGCCAATAAATCCACCTTCAGTAGGGAGAAGATTCATTTTAGTCTATATAGACTACGTCACCAAGTGGGTTGAAGTTCAAGCATTGAGGGATTCGAAGGAGGGAACAGTCGCTAAATTCTTATTTGCTCATATTTTTACATGATTCGGGGTCCCCAGAGAGATTACAATAGACCAAGGGCCTCAATTCACCTCCAAGTTGATCGAAGAACTGATGAAGCAATATAGGATTCGACACAATAAGACTACACCCTACCATCCATAGGCAAATGGGCAAGTGGAAGTGATGAACAGAGATATTGAGAACATCCTGACAAAAACCATGTAGCAACATAGAAAATATTGGGCTGCATGATTACCGAAGGTAGTATGGGCATATAACACCACGTGGAAATCGACCATAGGCTTCACACCCTTCCAACTGGTCTATGGGAAGAATGCAATGATGCCCATCGAGTTTGAAATCAAGACGTTGAGAACTACTTTAGAATTAAATCTGAGCTTGGAAGAAGCCCAAAAAGAAAGATTTTGATAGCTGAATCAGCTAGACAAAATCCGAATGGATGCTTTACAAAGAATGAAGATCATACAAAAGCAAAGAAAGTAGTGGCACGATCATCACATTAAGTTGAAGTAGTTCTAGGAGGGAGAATGGGTGTTGTTGTACGATTCTAGGTTCCAGGAATGGAAGGTAAAATTAATGCAGAGATGGATGGGACCGTATGAGGTGGTAGAACTTATCAAAAATGGTGTTGTACGCGTCAGGACCATTGATGACAGCAACACTATGTTGACAGTTAATGGCCACCGACTACGACCCTACAACACATCCAAGAATTTACTGGTGGAATCCAGAGTAGGCATGGGGGAGACCCCATCCCTGTAAGTCTGGACAAAACTCTCAACAATAATATGGTGGACACGGAGGTGTCCACAAAAATTAGTTAGTTTAGGTTTATTTATTTCTTACGATGTGTTTTGCAGGGATGATGCTCGCATGCAAGCTGCAGGCATCCTGAGGCTAGGGCCTAACAGGCACGGATTGCATCTAACTACCTATATTTTCTTTTCTTTTTGTTTACTTTTTATAGGTGAAGGGCTTGATAGCACGAAAAATAGGTATCTAGGAAACCAAGCCTGAACCGGCTCAACATCCTGACACCTACGCACGTAGTTTAGAAGCAACATCTATCCAAGCTCGGATGAAGGCAACAAACTCTCCTCTAGGAAAAAAATCACGTGCCAAGCCTGATAGGAAGATGTTGGGGCAGCATGAAGTAAGTCTGAGGAGGCTTGATCACCCTTGCATGGACGATCATGATGTGGCTGCTAAAAGAAATGCCTTGCAAAATGCCTTCATCTTCAAAGAAGACTCTCCACTTAAGGAACGGTGCCTCCCTCCTCGAAGAAGGCACCTAACTAAGGTGGACGTTTTCCACCATGAAAAAGGTACCAAGAAGAGGCAAGGCACCTTCCGCATGAAGAAGGCACCCAGATGAAATAAGGCGCCTTCCTTATAAAGAAGGCACCCAATAGAAATAAGGCACCTTCCTTATAAATAAGGCACCCAAACAAAAAGGAGGCACCTTCCTTATGAAGAAGGCACCCAAAAATAGAAGTAAGCACCTTCCTCATAAAGAAGGCACCGTCGTTCTTCCTAAAAAAAATGAAGGCGCCTTCCGCATCAGGAAGGCACCATCCATTCAAAGCGCCTTCCACATTAGGAAGGCACCATTCATTCAAAGCGCCTTCCACATCAGGAAGGCACCATTCATTCAAAGCACCTTCCACATTAGGAAGGCACCATTCATTCAAGGCGCTTTCATATCATGAAGGTGCCATCCATTGAAAGCGCCTTTCATGTACAATCGACGCTTTGGTATAACATTCACCTCAATTCAAGCGAGATCAACACATGAGTGGGCAACACAAGATTACCACCATCATCCCACGTGATGGAAATCCACCCCAACCAAAAATCTTGTGGAGTTATGGGGTAGGATCTTCTCACACACCCCAAGGATGATGGGCCAACATTCTTTGAGCCAATCCACAACTCTATCTTTGGCATCAAACCTTGAACAATGCAACAATGAGTCCAACATAATCAGCACATGCAAAATGCGCATCCTCCATGTCACAGATCGATGAATCACTATTTTTTATGATGTGCAAAGCATCCAATCAGGTACGTGCATAATTCAAATTAAATTTTTATATAATTTTTCATAAACTATGCAGTTTCAAAAAATAGTGCCGCCATAAAAATCATGTCCAAAACATCGTGCCTCAAGAGGCATACCCTATCAACCCCCAAGATTAAATGCTAGGGGTAGGCGCCTTCTGTATAAGAAGGCACCTTCCTGAGAAAACTAGGGCAAAAAAATAGTGGATGCAGTTGTGGTAGGCACCATGGGAGGACGCTCGAAGAACCATGTCATCAAGAAGAATGATCTAGGTGACACGGAAGGGATCAGGGGGGCGGTCAAAACCCAGTTTGAAGCTGAAGGGTGGCTTGATTACTACACCCTGGTCAGCCAAAACTAGGATATAGAGGCAACCAAGGAATTTACTACCTCCTTGAGAGGTGACACAACCCAAGTGCATGGAAGAGAGATTTTGGTCACACCAGAATACATCTCCTAGGTGACCGACCTACCTCTCATGGGCAAGAGCACATACAAGGGCGACATGTTGAAATAGTGCCAAACTACTACTGGAGGGGAACAATGTGTAGATAGAGAAGGAAGGGCTACCAAAAAGTAGACTTCCAATGAATTTGTGGAAGATGTTCAAGCAGATTGCTCGATTCTTCACATGCACAAGGAAATATTCTCACTTGCACACCAATCATGTGTAGTTTTTAGACCACCTAGTGCATGGGAGGAAAATTAATGTACCCTTATACCTAGTGAATGCCCTGAAGGACAAGATGACTTGATATTAGAGAGGTGCACCTTCTGCTTTGGCCCACCATGGGCTGATAACAACACTGGTTCGCCATGCAAAAGCACAAAAGGGAGGCTCGAGTGTAGAAGGAGATGGTAGCTAGGGAGAAAGAATAGATTCTATCGTCGAGTTAGGGCAATGTGGTGAAGACCCCATGGAGGAGGTTGAAGAGAGAGGGCAATCACCATTGCTCAATTTTGTGGAGGAAGGGGCACAGTTTGCCAATGATGAAACCGAATTATGGTAGACTGAACCGGTTCCTAGGAGGAGGCACCTACGACATCTACTCCTATCATCAGAGGAGGAAGAGGAAGACCTGGAGGTTGGTCTCATAGCCCAGACCCTCTAGGAATTAACATGCCAAAGCCCGCAAGGTGCAGGGACCTCTGAGGGCATTAACCAACATGTTGATGTAGCCCTAGAGGAAGCCCTAGAATGGCAAACTAATTGTTGGATGGCCCAAAAATTTTTTGAGGATTGCCAGGCGATGCATAGGGAAGAATTGGAGCAGCAAGAAAAAATGATAGCTCAGCTTGAGCAGCTGGTCTAGTAGTTGCAAGATGAGAATCAATGATTTCGGGCCAAGGAGGTAGAGAAGAGGGATGCGTCCACCCAAATTGACTAGGCGATGGAGGTCCCAATGAATTCCCCCACTTCATTAGAGTGAGTATTCTCTTCAGGGGAATTCTGGTTGGATGCTCGACAAGGTAGCCCAGAGGTAGGGGAGAACTCCTTTATTTTCAAAATTGATGAGAGAGGGAGCCCAATGGAGCCCCCTATTATCGAGCTAAGTGACACAGAACCAAGTATGGACCAGCAACCACAACCAAAATTAGGGGTTAAGGAGGAATCCCCTAGACCTGAGGAAGGATGGGCCAAGGGACCTACTGGGTCAACACCAGAGCAACCAGAGAAAGGAGGGACAACTCCGGGGTCGGCAGAACAAGCCCCTCATGATGAAAAGACACCCATCGGTAGGGAGGAGAAACTCCCTATTCAAGCCGTCACACTTTCTATTGGGGCCAAGGCAAAAGGGCCCAAGATGGCTTGAAAGAAGGCTAAGGTGACCTTCGTCGAGCCGATCGAGGATGAATGGGATGAGGATATGCAACCATTCATGGAAAGGCAAAAGAGGTTCAAACAGCTGAGTGAAGAAATGGCAGCAGCAAAGGAGACCAGGAAATCTGCTATGAAGGTCAAGGGAGAACCTGGTATCTACATCAATCCAGTGGATGATGATCAATTCTGGGAAATTTATGGATCATCACGAGGATGCCCCTCTAAAATGCAAAAATACTTGGAGAGGTGGGGGGTGTTCAGGCCTGAATTAGAGGTCGCTGCCATTGCAAAAGAAAATGTAGGGCTTACCCCTGAAGCAGCCCGGTTACATAAGGCTCAGGTGGTTCATCATAGGAGGGACAATTCTGACATCCCTCTTGCAGTTGTCAGACCCCTGGATGCTGACCTATGGCAGGCTATGGAGGCTGCATTCTAGGAAGCAAGAGCCACATTAGCTATGCCACCTCCAGTGACAGCCAGGATGGGAAACCCAAACAGGTAAAGTCAGCGGATTGAGCAAAGGCAGACAATAGAAGCTAACTGCCTCAACACCATAGTTCCACACTAGAAAAGAAAGACCACACCTCCTGATGTCGGTCCACAACAAAAGTGATTACAGGCCACAAGTACAGCCAGGACTACTAGAAAATGATGATGATGAGGAGTATGAAGGGCTACTTGCAGTTTTGATGCCATGAGGGCGTGGCATATGTTAGGCATGGGGGGATGATGAGCCCCGAAAATGCTCATATTTTGTATGGGTTTTATTGATTATTATGCGGCAATATAATAGGAACTGTGTACTTTCATGAATTATTATGTAATTATTTAATAGAATTGTGTGTGTTATCTAATTTGTGTGTTTTAGTGTGTTTGTGTGGAAATTTAGTGGTTTTGATAGATTTGGATCAGTCGAGGTCCTTCATGGACTTGGCACTCTGTTTCTCCCAGGATCAAGGCATGGTGGTTAGGCACCTTCCTCTTCAAGGAAGGCACCAAGAGAAGGTAGGTGCCTTTCATATAAAGAAGGCGCTCGACATACCTAGGTGCCTTCCTCATAAGGAAGGCACCCCCATAAGGCAAGGCACCTTCCACATGAATAAGGTGCTCAACACCAGTAGGCACCTTCCACATGAAGAAGGCGCTCAATATGGTTTGCATAAAGAAGGCACCTGCCAAAGCATTTGAGGAAGGCACCTTCCTCATAGAGAAGGTGCCTCCATATTTCACCAGTTGACCAAATGAGCAGTGTGGGCAGTGTTGACCGATGCAGTTCTAGTTCCACGTCACACGAGACAATCCTGGGGAGCTGCACCAATGGATGAGGATGTCTTACCTACATCGGGTGAAGCATGATCCAGCTCAAGCAACTCGAACCAATCAGTGAATGCACCACCATTAGGAATGATGACTATTTTTAGCAGATGTCGATTGCGGTTACCAGACTGTCCCAGTTTAGTCTGGACTGAACTACTGTTGTAACTTCATTGTAACAGAAGATCTGTGTGTGTGCTATATAAACACACACAGACCTCTCTAATAGACATCCAGAATTTATTGATTATTCTGAGGAGATAGAAGTATTGTAATTATCTTGCAATTATAATAAATTTTGAGAGTTCCTAATCGCGTGTTCAGCTAGAAGGGAGCTGTTGGAGCTTGGGCCCACTCCAAGCTAGTATTCCTTCCCTTTTACTTGTGCTTTCCTAGATCAATTTCCTGCTTTAATAGGTTTGCTTTTTGTACTGTTATTTTTATTGTTGTAGTAGAATTATTTTTATGTCTATTTAATTATGCACGTATGAATATTTAATTTCCAAAGATCTAATTATTCATATGTAAATTATTGTGGTGTGGATGAATGAATGATGTTCTTTTAAACCCCCCAATGGTAGAATTAGCTAGACTCATCTCAGAAGTAGGTATTGTAAATGATCTTGTCTGAGACACTTCTAAAGTTTACGTGCTCCCTGGTCTGACAATTTAAATGAATGGGCAATGACAAAATAGGATCAAATTTAACCTGTGTTTGGCCCGCAACAATATCACTATTTACTGAGGTGCAATTCTTATATGGAAAATAATTATTAATGTGAGTAAATCATGGTATTATTATTTGGATTTTTTCTTGTATTGTTATAGCGTATTATTTTTACTCTTTTGTACATACCTCATAATTTTGTGAAACCTATAGCATTGCTGAGTCCCTCAAAAGTAAAATTATCATATAAGAAGATAAAATTACTCTTGAGACCTTGCTGAAATAATCTTTGTTTAACCAGTTACACATATTATATTAAACTTATTTTATGATAGATCCTCATAGAGTATTACTCTTATTTAGGGTGAGTCATAATTAAAACTAACAGAGGTTACGTCAGACCTGACATCGTGTCTTCTTTAAATTGATGATTTTACATGGTTTTTTAAGACTTCCTTAAAGTATTTCATTATCAATCTATGTTGCTTGGATAGGGTAGCATAAATATCGTGATAGCTTCTTTAACAAGGTATTACATGTAATATTTTTGGTTTACCATGCTAAGATATTGAAAGAAAAATTTAGAAACTTAAATTTTTTACCTTGTGTTTTTAATCATTATAACACTTTTCTTATGGTTGTGTATCAATATGAGTAACTCATCAATCATTGTGTAGGTAAACTACCATTTGGAATCTTTTGATATTGAACGACAAACTAGACATGCATATAATATTGGTTGAACTTTGAGGTATACAAAACAACTTCTAAGTGGTCATATATATAAAAATATTTTATCTAATTTATGTCCTCTCAGAGTACACTTTATGAACTAATTTTGAATATGATTATCTATTTTTAATTAGATATCATTGTTTATATTTTAGTAGAGTATATGCAATATTTTATACATATTCTACATATATATGTTGTTCATATATTAGTAACTTTAAATTCATTAGCTTTTTATATATGAATTTATTTGGTTATAAAGGAAGAAATATTATATTCACTTACTTCAGACAGTATTTTATATTTGAATTTATAGGTTTTAAAAAAAAAGAGATATTCTATTTTGTTTCATATAGTTAGGCACTATTTTATAATAAGTTTCTAGATATTTGTTTCCTTTGAATTTTTATATATAAGAATATAGATTTTCTTAGTATTAAGTTGGGTTCACATTATTTCATTAAAGATTGGTTAAAATAAACTATTCATAGGTTAATGAAAGTAAAGTATAGTTTTTTTAGAGTATCAATATTTACTTTGGAATCTATTATGTTTTAGCAAAGTATTTACGAATAACATGAATTAGGGTTAAAATATAATGTTATTTCATGATTATTTAATAGTAACCTTGGAATAATATAATCTATAAACATTTTGAATTATAAATAGTGGTAGTGGGGTTTTATGGAATTGCAAGTAAATATGTTTAATGCAAATTATTTATTTATGTTGGCTTTTTAGAGTTCTTGTTTATTTTTAACATTGGTGATAGTATTACAAGTTTATATTCTTAAATATTTTATGATGAAAGAGAACAAATACCAAAGGTCATATAGCATAAAAATTACCATACAAACTCGATAAAACACATAAGTGAATACTTGCTAGAAAATCTGAGAAGGACTATGAGGTTATACTTTTGAGAAAAGGTAGTGTTAACCAAATATTGTTGAGGAGGGCTAAATTATTCACCCAAATATGATATTCTATAGTGGTGGCTATTGTGAATCGGGGAAAATAATTCTCTAGAATTACGAGAAGCATCAGTGGATCTCATGCTATGAAGAGTAAGAAATGATGGAATGGGACATCGTTCTAGGTTGTTGTATGAAGTAGTATGTGAGGGATCTCATGAATCATAAACCAGTTTTGAATTACCAACAAGAACTCAAGACTAGAGAGTTGGTCCTTGGGGTTGGAAGATCTAGTGATAGATGGTATGGGTAACATTACCATCAACTGGGACATGTTCTGAGACACCTAGTCTAGAAGCCAAAGTATTAGTAGACCCTGATAACACCTTAGATGAAGGTCAATAATCAGGCACTGGCATAGCTAAGCTAACTCTAGCATGGTCCTATAGGTTTAATCATGATTTGAAAATTAGGTTAGTGGACCATTAGGACAAGAATATGATCATATATTTAAGTCCTACATGCTAAAATATGGGGAAAACTACCAAATGCCCACTATCTATGGTATTATTTGCACCTATTTGAATCACCTCATGAAGTAGTAATACTTATGGAGATTCCTCTCTTCCTAGTTATTACTTAACCATCAAAACCTATGAATGTGAGCTAACTCAAATTCATTGTCCTATTAACCAAGGTAGTGGTGTGAATGTCTCCATATAATTTATCTTGGTTGTACATCATCCACCACATGGGGGGTAATTATAGAAAACCCTTGAATGACCTTTGGTGCATCTTGAACTGATGCATTCATTAGAATGTTATAAGCCTCTATGAATCCTTGACCTATCCTAGTAATCCAAAGGGACACATCATAATAATTTGCTTCCAACACTAGAATTAGACCAACATATAGTAGGTGGAACTCTTTATCTCTATATACATGAATCATTGTGTATACACCAAATTTTAGTAATTTACAATCAAAATTATTGAAATTTGCTAAAATCCCCAAATTTCCCCAAAATCATCCAAATTAGCTCAATTCTTGCAAAATTTTTATTTTCGATCTAATTTGTTCAAATTTCCCTAGTCTCTAGCAATTTCCCACTTAGTCTCCCTTAATTTTCCCTAATTTCTTCTAATTTCCCTAGACATTTTAATTCTATTCTATTTCCCTCTAATTTTCCCTAGGTTCTTCTAAGGTTCCCTAAAATCTTTATTTTTTTCTAATTTCCCCTTTTCCCCTAAAATCCTTAATTCTTCAATTTTCCCTAATATTTTCCTAATCCACTCCTACTTTATTTAGACTCCTTAACCATTAGTATATTCTTCATAATATCTTATTTTACACCTAATTTTCCCTCATTTATTTCCCCCTCTCCTATCAATATTCCCATAACCCATCTTATCCATATAATCCTCCATTAGGCCCTAATCACCATTATAATCCACAACCCAATCCCTAGGGGAATGATAAAAGGAATTTTAAATTCAAGTATAATCCCTAAAATCCTAAATCAAATCCCTAGGTTCCCCCAAATCTATCCCCAAAACCCATGTAATCCTTTGAAATCCCTAGGAAACCCCCTTAGAAAACCCCCTCATTTAATTCCTTGTACCCCCATCCCATTTACTTACATTACTCAAGTGAATTTAAAATACACTTAAATCCCCTATTCAACCCACCCATTTAATCCTACATGTCCTACTCCCTCCACCTCACCTTTTTGGGAATTTTTAATTCCCTTACCCTTTACCCAATGTGCACCTAAAAGAAATTTTTAATTCCTTCCCCATTTCCCAAGGACCCTTCTCCCTAGGCTCATTTATGGCCTTGGGTGGGTGAGAAATATCTCCACCCAAGGGCATTCATGAGGGAAGGTGTACTCCCCTTACACGTTAGATGCCCTAGAACTCTATACCCATTGAACCTTACCACATGGTTTCCAAGTCATACCACCTAGATGCCCACTCACCCACCATACACCTCACCCTAGCCCTTACAAAATTCTATAAATACCCTCCCATTTCCTTCATTTTTATTAACACATGAAGGCACATGGGGATAAGCTACCAACGTTACTCTAATCTACAAGCACATCTACACAACCATCCAAGCACATCCACACTTCAAGAAAGCATCATCTACCTCTCAAGTTTGTAAACCTATATTACACATGCACATTCATGTTTTAATTGCATCTTATTTAATTTATTTTACATGCTTCTAATAGGCTCTACTAACATATTATTTGTTTTCTTGTGTGCAGGTATTTTAAGGGGCTCAAATCAACTCAACTCTATAGGTGGTAGCAACACATGACATCAAACCCACCCCTCCATATTTCTTATGGCATGAAGAACAAAAACACCATGTTTATGTTGTAAAAGGGATCACTCCCTTGTCATATTTTTATTTAAAAACACCCTACAAATGGGTTTTATTTGTACTTAAAGGACTCTATTTCAATTTAATTAAATATTTCATTTTCCATGCATATGGTGTATTTTTTGTGTCTACAAAATTGTATGCCCACATGTTGTTTAAGGTTTATTTTAAAGAAAAACTAACTACTTGTTTCTTTTTGTGATTGTAGGGATTTGAATATCCTATTGACAACCCTTTTTCAGCAATGATAAATTCAAATAAGTGCTCTCATCTATTTTTCAACAAAAAAAATTTCATTTCTATTTTTTTTTTCTTCAACACAAAAAAGCTTGTCTTTTTATTATGTAGTAAAAAAAAATCTATTTTTTTCTTTTCCAATCTATTATTTACCTTTTAAAAAAAAACTTTCTTTCTCTTTTATTTTATTAAAAAAAAGACCAATCTTGTTTCTTTTTAATCTCATTTTTGTTATTTTCTTATTCATATTATTTTTTTATCTTTATTTTTATTACCTTTTGAAATAATCAAAAAACATCTTTTCTTATTTTCTTTACCTTTCCTTCTGTTATCTTTTTGAAGAAAAAAAAAATTATTTTATTTTATGGTTAAAAAATAGAAAATAAATAAAACTTTGGGCCCCTTGGCCCTCATGCCTTGTAGCCTATGCCTACTTGGCATGCCACTAGTCCCCATATTCCCCTCTTTATAAGCTCCCTTGAGCCCTACCGACCATGAATCCCTTAGAAATACACTAAGGTAGGGCTCCCTACACCCTCATGCCTTTGGGTTGAGCTCAGTGCACCCCCTCTACTACCATGACCATTGTAAGCCACAATTATTCGCTCAATCATTACACCTATACTATTGTCCTCCTTGGCCTCTACTAGCCTTATACTCATCCCTTCAAATCTCCTTGTAGGTCATGCATACAGTGCAACCCTCTGTCTTTCATCCATCCCTATCCATAACTCTAATCCTCTCCCTTCAAATTTCGCTACAACAAAAAACACCAATAATAAAAAAATAAGTACTCCCTACAACCTTATCATCTCCCCTCCTCTTATGAAGCCTTGATTCTCGTTAACCCCTCCTATCTCTACCTATGGATCATGCATCTGTATGGCCCCCCCTTTAATATTTCTCATTGCTTAGCCTACATCTTCCTTTTCAACTACCCAACTAGAACCTCTACTCATGCCTCACGTTCTCCCTCCACTCTTGCAGGCCACTTAAGTGAGCAATCCTATCCCCAAATCCTCCTATGCTTGCTCTTGGCCCTTAACATACAAAGCCTTAAAAAAATTAATAAAACCAAGCCCTCTAGGCCCTGCACCCCTCCTATCTCCCCTAAGCTATGTGCAGTGTGGCCCCCTACCAGCCTTGAGGTCCACGTAGATCACAACCTCCTTATCCCAAGACCCTTGTAGGCTATGTAGAGCATGAACCGTTGATCTTGATACCCCTTCCTATCTCCCTCAGGTTGCATGTCATACAACCCCATTCCCCTAGCTCATCCATGACCTCCACTTTGCTGCTTTCTTAGTCTAACATGGCATCGAGTAAGCCATCCTTTCCTATCCATCCTATCATAGATATAGTCATGGCATTCCTACCATCAACCTCATGTCACACCCTTTCAAACCCCTCTATACCAAAAAAAAAATAAAACAAAAAAATAAAATAAAACCCTAACTACCTCATCCTCCTAAAAAAAATCCAAAAAAAAAAATTAGAAAGGTATGCCATGGCCTGCATCAGGCCTGGCACACATAGTATTGACATGGGCTTGGGCATGACAGGCTTGAAATTGTGCATGTGATAGTTTGTGTAGGCCAGTACATGCAGAATTCATGCGCACTGACTCATGCTTCATGCCCTCCACCCCTTAACAAAACAACAACAAATTAAAAAATAAAACATTATATATATATATATATATATATATATATATATATATATATATATATATATATATATATATATATATATATATATATTCAACAAACAAAAAAAACACAAAAAAATAGAATAAAAAAAAACAAAAAAAAAAATCACAAAAAAACTTTCAAAAAAATAAACAAAATTCTCACATAAATTTTGTCAAAAAATTGTTAAAAAAAAACAAAAAAAATTGTCGATAAAATTTTCAAAACAACAAGAACACCACAACACACAAAAAAAATGTTTTGCACACACTTTTGGTACAATATAGCATTTTGTACTATTTTATATTATAAGCGCGAAGATAACCTCTTAGTGATCTAGAATTCATCCTAGATCACCATAGTTAGCATGCATAGTTTCTCGGACTTCATCATTGAGAAGATGGTTACCCTTGGGGCTAGCCTAGGGTAATATTTTAGGATAGACACCCTTTGGTCATAGGGTTTAATAATTAGTGGATCACATCTATCATTTTTATTTGAGCCCACCTAAGGGTGAAGCAAAAGTTTGTGTAGACTGATTGTAGGACTTAGACAACACAACCTCTTTTAGGAGCTTTTTTTTATCCATTAGGATACCCATAACCCATCCTCCATCCTAGGAAGCCATATTATTCATTTGTATACCACTTATCACAAGGGGGAATCATAAACACACCCTTATAGTTTTCACACCATCCACCCTTTTGTAGTTCCTAGGCTTAGGATACATCAAAACACACAAAACAAAAACTTTCAAACAAATAAAAAAAAAATACAAAACTACTTTCCACCTTTTGGTCATCACCTTCTAAAAAATTCCTCATAATATTTCAAAACATCTCAAAAAAACTCACAAAAATCCAAAAAAACAAAACACTATATTGATTCTTTGATCGCTTTGTTTTCTTGCATTTATCAGCTTTAATTAGATAGTGACTTTGTTTTTTAAAATTTTGCCAAAAATTTCCCTTTTGCCTCCATTCCATACACCCATAATTGTCACACCCATGGCTCATTTCCCCCAATATTGAAAACCAACCCATGCATACCATCAATCCTATCAACCACCTCCCACTTATAATCAACCATCATCCGGGCATGCTCCTCCACCACCACCTACCTAAAATCCACAAAAAACCCCAAAACCTCATCAAAATTTACCTACATGTAATCAACCTCCACCTACTTATCAATCATAATCATCCCCCACATATCCTCCCTCTCAATCCACCTATCATGAACCACCAATTCAACGATATCATCAACCCCCTCTTCCAACTTATCAACCTCCACATTCATCTAAATAACCTCTACCACTCACCCAACCATATCCATCACAACCACCACCTACTTAAAATCAACCACCTCTCATTTTTAATCAACCTTAGCCTACTTATCCTCACCCTCCCTTTTACCATAATTTCCATTCATACCAACCCCACAATCTCATCAACCTTTACCCACCTATAATCAATCTCTACACACTTATCAATCACAATCACCCACCACATATCCTCACTCTAAACCCATCTACCATCAAGTTCATGTTTGCATTTAAAAGAAAAAATTTAGTCTCCATAAACCCTAACAACAAGCGTAGGTTCATTAGTAGAGACTTGGCTAATAGTTTACAAGTTCCAAAAAAGAGTATCAAGGATGGATAGTTTCAAGGATAGAGATGTCAAACCATTGAACATTTAAAGCTTTCTTTGGATAAGCATATTTTGAATACTAATTTTCATATCATTGAGATAAATGAATCAAATATTGTTCTTGGATATCCTTGGTTGGAATCTTTGGATACTATTAATATTAATGTGCAAAAGAAATTTATGAATCTACGGTACAAAAAAATAAAAGAAAAGGTAACATTGCAATATATTTATTGGCTTAAGGGGTAAGGATCAAGGGAAAACCGAGTGCTTATAGGGAAACAAATTGAGGAAGAGAAAAATTAACATGAAAATGGGACTGGTAGAGATCGAGGAAGAAGTAATAATAGAATCCACGGATAAACCAAACTATGGAAGGATGATAAAAGAGCACAAAATAGAAGAACAATATGTTGGAGCATATCACCATCCATACCACCCTAAAAGGCAAATATAATAGACATAATACTTAAGGCAGTAGAAAAACTATGAGGGACATACATGGAACCCCAACAATTTGAATGTGTTACTTGTCGTAAATGCAAACAATTATGAATGAAAAATAGTGAACTTTATGCTTCCAACACACGACATCAACATCAACAATGACCATCACCAATAAAATTTCACTAGAATGTATGGATGGTCAAGAATGGTACCAATTGTCAGCATTGTTATTATTTAGTTTATTCTTATATTTCAAGGATGAAATATTTTGTAAGAGGGATGCAATTTTAGGTACCTAAGGGGATATAATACTATATTATAAATGAGAATTATGGAATGGGCCACACATAAACCATGGGTTATTATGTTTTATATTTTATTGTAATAATAAGTGGGATAAGGCAGTTGAAGGGTTTGGGAAGAGGGTTCTTAAAAATAAGTCATATCAATTATTCTTTGTAATAGTATTAGCCTATGCAGTGGAGTTAGACTAATTCCTTTCATAAGAAATATATTGGACGTTGATTGCTTTAAGGATATTATCTATTTCTCTCTTTCTATATATTATTTTTGTGGAATAATATTTGTGGATGGATGTTTGATATTTCTACATAAATAATGAATGGTTTTTTTACTAATAAGAATTGAGGTTCATAACAACACAATTAACACCACAATATTCCATGGTAATGAAATCCTAATCAATGATATCAATTTCCTTACCTAAAACTTTCGTACATGGTGGAAAACAACCGAACTACATCATGACCTCACAACTAGGGGCATCATAATTTGATTAAAAAATAATTAGATAAAAAAATCAAAGATAAATCAAGTTAGCACTTATCAAAAAAATTTAATTATGTATCCTTCAATGGATTGACTTACAAATAAATCAATCATTTATGTGCCTATATGATAATCATATAAGTACCTCTAAATAGATCCATCATATATGTACCCTTAGATAGTATGATCATACATATTCACACCACCTAGATGCTTGTCCAATAATAGAGCTAATAGGCCATCGCTTAGGGATGGATCAAATATAAGTTCTTCAAGTTCATGTTCTAAGGCAATCAATCATAAAAATATTCTTCAATTTTACATTTGAAGGTCATCAATCATAAAAATACCCTTTAGGTCCTTTCATAAATCTTAATAATTAAAATTCATATAAGTGCTTGTCCAATAATCAAGCTAAGAGGCCATATCTTAGTAATAAATAAACTTTATACATATCTTGTCTCTTTAGACACATGTTTTAAGCCACCTAGGTTCTTGTCCAATAATTAGGCTAAGGAGCTTCTACGTAGGGGTAAATCAAAACTAAGTCCTTTAAGTTCATGCTTGAAGGCAATCAATCATAAAATCCCATTCAAGTCCACACTTGAAGGTCATAAATCACAAAAAATTCCTTTTAAGTCCTTTTCTAATGGTTAATCATTTAAATCTACCTAAGTGTTTGTCCAATAATTAGACTATGTTGCCATTTCTTAAGTGCAAATCAACCTTATACATATTGTGTCCCTTTAGACACATATTTTTAACTGCCCAAGTGCTTCTCCAATAATCAGGCTAAGATGCCACTACTTAGTGATGAATCATTCAAGTCCTTCAAGTTTACACCTAAAATAAATCTAAAAACAAAAATAAAAAACTCCTTCAAGTTCACAGTTGAAGGTCATCAATTACAAAAATTTCTTTAAGTCCATACTTAAAGGTAGTCAATTTAAAAAAAAAAATCTTTAGGCTCTTTCCTAAAGGTTAATTCACTAAAATATACCTAACCACTTATCCAATAATTATGTTAAGAGGCTACCACTTAGGGGTGAATAAAAAAGGTCCTTCAAATTCAAACTTGAAACCAATAAATCACAAACTCATTCAAGTTCATGATTGAAGGTAATCATTCAAAAAATATATATATTTCAATTTCATAATTTAAGGTAATCATTCACAAAAAGCCCCTTCAAGTTCACACTTAAAGGTAATCATTCATAACAATATCCTTCAAGTTCACATTTGAAGGTAATCAAGTAAAAATTATCAATCAAGTATATACTTGGAGGTAATCAATCACAAAAGTCTCCTTTATGTTTATACTTAAAATTAATCAATCACACAAGATCCTTTAAGTCTACACTTAAAGGAAATCACCCATAAAACATTACTATCACTCTATACTGAAAGATAGTAAAAAATAGTAAGGTCTATTATGTTTATTATTTAGTGATACTTAACCTAAGTAGTAAACCTTATCTTCGAACAAACACATTAGTCATACACTACCAAAAAAAAAAAAACAAGTAATCATCCACCTAAAAAAATACCCAACATCGTTGGTTAACCCCTTATAGACTCTCCTAATCATCCTCATACTAATTCTCATTAATCATTAATCAAATCATTAATCATAATCTATACATAACATTAATCATCCTTAATTAATCATATTGAATTATGCAATAAACCAACATCAAATAATAATTACATAACATTAGACCACATCAATAATCAATGTTGATATATTGATCTCAATAATTTCAATTAAAATGCCATAGCAAAAATGATACACCATCCAAAATTAATATGCCACCTACACCTTATAGAAATAATGTCACATCATCAAAAACTAGTATCTCACCTACACCTTCTAGCATAGAGTGTTGGCTTTATAAGCCTTTATACTACCACACAATATTGCAAGTTATCTCAAAATATCACATAGGTCCCAAAATATAATAGCCAAAATAATAAGGTCAAGATAATAATAATATGGGTAGAATAATATGAGCAAATTAATATGTATATCAAGACTTATATAATAAATCAAGTAACATTCATTTATATACTGATATACGAATGTAAATAGCATAAATAATTCATGTACAATGCATGAAGAACAGGTTAGAATTTTAATTTCTCAAAATATATATAAGCTTTATTACTCCTCTTCCTCTTACAATCACAAAATGAGATCTATAAATTGTATTTTATATATCTTCTTGTGGAGCATTGTCTCTATAATATAGCCATAGTAATGTGACTCTTTGGATACTTGAATATTGCTCTTCATATGCCAAGTCTCACGTCTCTTGGATTATCTACTTGCCACTTGCATACTTGATGAAAAATTGACTCTATAACATTTACACACATTTACATGACTCTTACACTTCTACTTGCACACCTAATCTAAGACACTTGTGCACATATTTATATTATATATTTGCACTCTTACATACAAGACACTTGTGGAAATTCTCTCTTACATGACACTTGTGCATTTCCTACACATTCACACCTACATAAAAGAAAAAATATAAATCACACTCTAAACTTCCAGACAAGAAAAACATGCACCATAGAAATGAAAAATAATTCTGAAAATAGATTTATATTTTGTGCTTTTAATTACAGATAAAAATCCTCATGGGGTTGTACAAGTATTGAGTGAATTTATCCCCTTTTAAAAATAAATATGGTGTGAATGTCTTCTTCTACTACAGTCTTCGGTGAGTGGGTTTTCCATGACCACTACTTTTGTGTTAGATATTCATTGGATTTGTTGGATCTAGATTTGGTTTGGATTCGGTCTTTGAGTTTAGATTTAAGTACCTGCACACACATTTACTACAAAAAATCATTAGTATATATCATGCCTCCCGAAGTGAGGCTTGAATCTAAAAATATGAGAAATCATAATACAAAAAACATATGTTGATATGTTAAGAAAATATATTAGATTACAAAAACTATGATATTACCTCTTTTACCTTATTGTTGTGTTATGTTGTGTTGTTTCTAGAAAATCTATGTGCAGGTCATATCTAGAGGTCGATCATCTAGGGGACTAACAACTATGTCTATGAAACATCTACGGGTAGGACAACTATGAACTATGACCTTTTGAGGCTAAAAATTTGAGACATGTGGTATCCTACTACTACCAAAACTAAGATCTAGGCCTATAATTAGTGTGATCGACGTCTGGCATGGAATGGGGATGGTTTCAAATAATCACTTGGGTGATTCGATACAAAGTGGGCTTAGATTTTTGTTAGTGTTTGTGTACCTATACCATCCTCATATTTAATGGGGATAGAGGGGGTGCATTTATAGAACTTGTAAGAGGAATGGATGAGGGAGGTGATTCAACCAGTTAAGTGGTGGAAAGGGCCAGTTAAGATAGGTGTAACCTGAATTTTCTCATTTGAATTCATATTATCACAAAGGATGTTTATTTGAAAAAGAGGATATTTTATCTTGGAGTTATCACCACATGTGCACACCTTGGAAATATCACCAAGGGTGTGAGTGCATATTGAAATGGATGTGTACCTTGGAATTATAACTAGATATGCATATTAAAATAGGTGTGACACCTTGGAATTATCACCAGATATGCATGTTAAACTAGATATGGCACCTTGGAATTATCACCAGTTATACATGTTAAACTTGATGTGGCACCTTGGAATTATCACTATATATGTGTGTGTGTTTCAAATATCCAAAGAGATTTGAGGATGGAGGTGAAACTGAGAGATGTGGCAAGTAAACTAAAGTGGACTGTAGTTTATTTTTGGAGAGGGGTAATCATTTCTTGCACATAATCAAGTTGGGGAGTGTGAGGTAGAACTAGAGTTGGCTAAGTATAATTAATTAATTAATACTTAGGTGGGTTAATATTAATTAATTTAAATTAATTAATTGATATTAAATGGATAAATGCTAATTATTTGTATTTTTTTTGGTAATTAAAATTGCTTAAAAGTGGGTTTTAATGGGTCCCAAAACCAGATACATCAGTTAATAGTGAGGCAGAAGCATAAAGTAGGTATGGTCCCACATAGGAGCTGAAAAACAAGAGGACATAAGGCCACATTAGTAGAACATAAAGCTGGTGGTGAACAAGCGTAACCAAAATTAGGACAAAACACAAAACCCATGCAAGGGTTGCATACAACCAGACAAAGATAGAGATTACGCAATACCCACACAAGGGTTGCCTTTGATACACACATAAAATTGCATAGACCTTACCTATAAACCCACACATAAAATTGCATAGACCTTACCTATAAACCCACGTAGGGGTAATTATCAAAATTGCAAAATCTATAATATAGACCATGTAGAGGTAAATCTAGATAAAGCCCACGCAGGGGCATTGGAAATATACTAAAAAAAGGAAACAAATCCCATGTAGGAGAGAAAAGTAAAAAATAGCCAAAAAATACCAGACAAAATGCAACCCAACCATATCCCATACCTAAGCACCAGTGATGTCATTAGTTTTATTGGCTTCACAAAAAACATGGCTAGCAAAAATGTCATTAAAACTTTGCAATATTTTCTTTGCTTCTTCTATAATGGTTCTGACATTCCAAGAAGGGGGCTTGCTACTTTTGATAGCATTGATAATATTCATGGAATCACCTTCAACATGGATACTACCTCTGTAATCCTTAAGGATTTCCAACCCTCTCTAGAGAGCACACCCCTCAGCAAAATGATTGGTCTAGAATCCCAAATATTCAGCATAAGCCACAACAATCTACCCTCTATGGTCCCTGACAATGCCACCTACCCCAGTATTACCCAGATTACCTTTAGTAGAACCATAAAAGTTGAGCTTCAAGCAACCAAGAAGAGGAGGAGTCCATCAGGCACTGGTCCTAGTGTTGAGGTGTGATTTTTTCTGATTATAAATATCACCCGACAATTAGGATCGTAATCCTCTCTTGCAAAGAAAATATGTTTCTCCAAGGTTCTTTTACATAACACATTATGAATTTATGTCAATTAAGTGCATAGAACATCTCAGGGATTAACAATCAATTGTTAACAAGGGGCCTAGTATAACAAATATTTTTATCTTGAAATCATTACTTACATTTTCATGAGTATAATTTATTTCCTCAAAATGAATAAACTTACCTTTTAAAGCTAATATTTGAGAATGCAATTTTTTTTTTAAATATGAACTTTGATTAAAAATGCTTTTAACCTTATAATGAACTTGCATAAATGTTTTAAAGCATTTTAATTCAAAACTTACATTTATTTCATGAATGAAGCTTAAAATCATATCTAATAAATGATGAATAAAATAAAAACCCTGATTATAAAATGTAAAACACTTTATAATCCCTATGTTTGGGGTTTTAGAATATTCTAAGCTTTATAATCCTTGCTTCTTTTCATAGAATATGAATAATTAATGTGTATGAATTCTAATTATAAAGTTTTGTACTTTATAATTTAAAAAATAGAATTCATATAACTTTTTAAACCAAATATTTATTTATTCCAATATTTATTAATTCAAATATTTGAAATAAATAAATATAAAATATGTATGAATTCTAATTATAAAGTTTTGTACTTTATAATATGAAAATTAGAATTCACGTAATCTTCCTTAATATGATGTTTATTTATTTTCAAATATTTATTAAACTAAATATTTGAAGTAAATAAATTTAATCCTTTCAATAGTATACTTTGGACTTTATGATTTGAGATTGAAAATTTTAATAAATCAAACTTTCAGAAACATAAATAAATCTCAAATTATGGATTTTAAAATTTTATGATATTAAAATCAATAATCCATATAATATTTCTCTGTCTCTAAAATTTATTTGTCAAATATTTATTAACTTAAATATTTGACCTAAATAAATTTTACAACCCTTTCTATAAATATGAATCTTTGAAATTCAACTTAGGGTTTTAATAAAACAAATTCAACGAACTTTATAAACTTTATGAAATTTAAAATCAAAAGCTCATTGATTCTCTCATGTGTGAAATTTATTCACCCAAAATATTTATAGAATTAAATATTTGAGTGATAAGTTTAAAATTTAACCTAGTTGTAAAATTTAAATCTTTGAACAAAAACTACAGAGAACTACAGAGAAGTTTGAACGAAAATTTAAATCTTTGAACGAAAAATTAAATCTTTGAAAATCTTAAAGGTAGTCAACCATAAACTTAAATCTTTGAAAATCTTAAAGGTAGTCAATCATAAACTACCCGATATGTAGGGACTATTAGAAAAAATTGTCCTAGATCTGACAAATTCGTTTGGAATAGAATGTCCAAATAATTTTGTCCCAAAACTAAATTTTCATAATTAGCTTCTGTTTCAACAACTTCTCTAACTTGGGTAGAAAGCGTGTCTATGTGATTAGAGTCTCCCCCGTTGGAGATCTCCCAAATTGGGGTGATCTTCAACCTTTATGGGACGAAATTAATAGGAGATTGAGTATTATTTTTTCTAGGTTGATAGAACTTAGGAAAATTAAGATGTTTGTCCTAGATAGAATCCTGGATCCTGATCAGGTGACTTTGTACCATGAGCTTTAGAGATGTTGCCATAGGTGGTTAGCTGATAAAAGAGCACTTGTGTCTTTCGAGTTGTACACCTTTGAGGAATACCTCGACAACGTAGTTGTAGTACATAAATTTCTATCTCGTATAGAGGATCAAGAGTTCATTCTTATGGATAGAAAGAGATGGAATAGAGTTCCTAGAGCTGTGTTATATCGAGAGTATTGCCATGAACTTTATTTCTACAGGTCAGAGTCTGAAACAAATAATATCACCATAGCACATTTTGTCAAATTCTTGAAAAACCATTTCCAATTTGAAGAGGAGCATTTCATAACTCCTGATGAACTTGATCCTATTAATGATATCCATAAACTATTTATAGAAAACTAAGCCATTCTTTTATTATTATTATTTCTTGCATTTAGTATGTTGTTTGTTGTCTTTATAATATTATCATAAAAACAAAAAAAAAAAACAAAAATATAACAAAAATTAAAATGTTTTCTTTTAAGTATTATAGTAGGTATATGATTAAAATATATACCTCCCAAACTTGTCACAAATATATATATTTTCTAAAATCTAAGTTTAAGCATAATGACTAGACTTAGGAATGGAAAATAGACTGAAGTAGAAGAAGATTGGTTAGAAAGACCATTAAATAACCTAGATGTCCTTCTTGAAGACCCAATTCAGGAAGAAGGAACCCTAGACCAACAAGAAGAAGAATTTACTATAGGAAATGAACAAAAAGAAATTTTTAGAGAGGAAGGATCCTCATCCCCTAAAATGTCTCTAGGAGGAGTTGTTACTTTTGAGAACATGGAACATTTCTGGAAGTTTCTCAATACTAATATTGGCACTCTTAATAGAGCAGTCCATATGGACAAGGATCAAATTAGTGACACTCAAGAAACCCTAGAAGAAATATATCACACATGCACTAATCCCTTGTCCTTCGTTGATCAAGAAAGTGATCAAGATGGACCATCCAATTTGGATATGGCCACTATAATATAGAACATGCAACAACAACAGGTTACCCAACCACCTAGAGTGTCTATTACCAAGCCTAGAGTTATTCCCACACAAAATAAACCTTCATTCACTACTCTATTTTGCCAATATTTTGATCAACATACCTCAAATCAACAAAAGCCTAAAACAAAACCAAACACCAATTTCCAACAATCTGGGATACAACATAATGCTACTACAAATCTTCTTTATAATACTCTCCCTACCAACCATTTGCATAATAGCAATATAGCATCTAATCCTTACGTCACACCATCATACGCTCACAAATCCCATACTCATGTCCCACCAAACCAATATGGTGGACAAACTAGTAATCTGTAAGTCGTAGTGAAACAGTTAGTCTCCCGCATTGACCAGATAGATCCCTACCATCCCTCGTACAATTATCAAGAGATGTGTAGTCAGCCTTTAGATCCTATAGTCGTAGCATAGCCATATCCTAAACATTTTCCTATGCCTGTCCAACCTATATACAAAGGAGCCAAAGATCCCATAGAGCATCTTCGTATGTTTAGGATAGCATGTCATGATATATCACATGATGACTTGTTATTACTAAAAATGTTCCTGAAAATTTTAGGAGGAATGGCATTATAGTGGTATTATCAATTACTCACTCATTCTTTGAGGAATTTCAAAGAAACAACCGAGTCTTTTGTTCATCAATTTAGTGCCTACATCGAAAGGCATGTAACTATTAAAGATTTATATAACTTAAAACAAGACAAAGATGAATGTTTTGCTGATTTCCTAGCTCGGTGGAGATAGTTGATAGGAAAATTACACTTTGTGTTACCTTATCGAGAAATGCTGGATATCTTTATCAATAATTTACAAGAATAACTATCCTATGAGTTATCAACTACTACCTTGACCACCTTCGATCAAGCCATAGACTTAGCTTGAAGAGTGGAAGATGCTCTCATTAGGAGAGGTCAGCTTAAAAAGAAATATTATGAGAAAACATCCAGAAATCAATATAAAAATAAACAAGTTGTGGGTGATGGAGTCACTGATAGTAGAAATATTACTACTGTTAATGCTGCAAAGACAACGAAGAAGTTTATACTGAAACCTCTTGATAAACCACCTCAATAATTTACTAGGTTAAATCAACCTCTATCAACCATTCTACCACAATTATTAGAATGAGGTTTGATCCAATTACCAAATATCCAGGAACCTGATCCAACTATACCCGGATACAAAGCTGATTTACACTGTGATTTCTATAGATGATCTGGACACACTACCAACTCTTGTAAAAGATTAAAACATAAAATAAAAGACTTAATTGATAACAATGAGATGGAGGTGCAAGCCTTTCAACCTAAACAAAATCCTCCTAATAATGCTCAAAAGAACATCCACCAAAATCAGAATCAAAATGCCAATCAATCATTAGACATATTTCAACATACTTTACCAAAGCATGGTAAAGAGGTGGCTAATCAAATTGAGCATCATAATGTTCCCCCTCCTACCCGATATGTAGGGACTATTAGTGGACATTTACCTGCTCATGATCTGCAAATATTTGACACAAATTTATCCATGGTTATGACCAGACCTCTATATAATATTCAAACACCTGATCTTAGTGATACAGAATACGAGACTGAAAGTGGCATGGAAATCACCTCAAATCAATCAAATGGTTCTGAATATGAATCAGATGCTATTCAACCTATCACAAATTCTATGGTTCCAAAAGAACCATTTCCAATAAGAGTCACTACTATACCATCGTCTCACCAATTAATTTCTAATGAACAAGCCATAAACACTAGACCAAGACCCATTCATCATCCACAAAATAATATTGTAGGTACCATCGAAGATGTTACTCGACAACAGGCTCAAAATTATCAACAAGATCAAACTCAGGACGATGGATCAGCTCCATTTGTTTTGAAATTTCCTAATAAATGGAATCATGCGCCTAATGTTCAACCTAAACCTCCTTATAATATTAATGAACAATTATCAAATACTACAGCTAGAATTTCCCTTTTGGACCTTTTAAGATCTTCTCCTACACATAGGGATGAATTAATGCTCACATTAAGCCAAATTATGGTACCATAAAATATTCAACCTAAAGCCATGGCCAATACTATCATAACTCGAGAAGTTGATTGTATTGAATTTTGGGATAGAGATATACCGCAACATAGTTTACATAAGGATAACCCATTATATATTACTGCCCTAATTGGAGATGTAGCAGTTAAATGAGTCTTTATTGATAATGGTTCATCTTTAAATATTTGCACTTTTGACTTCTACCAAATATTTGGGTTTAGAAGTGACGAAATAAAAAGAACTGATATGATCATAAAAGCCATCAATGACAAAACACAAGAAATGTGTGGATTTATTACTATCCCATTGCAATTTGGTCCAAGAACCTTAGACACAACCGTGTTTATTGTACATTTCCCTGCATCGTACAATATACTCTTGGGTCGCCCTTGGATCAATGTGATGCGAGATGTTCCCTCAAATTTACATCAGTGTGTTAAATTTGAATTTAAGAATCAGTTGGTTACCATTCATGGTGATCCTAGACCCTTTGATCTGTGTGCTTTGGCAGAACCTATTGGAGTTCAATTTTTCCCTGCTCTGTCATCCACACATCCTAATTCTCATCATCCATCTAAACGTGTGAAACACACACCCATAACATCATCTACTTTTTCTCCACAATCTCCACCTCTACATATAGTTCAACCATCTTCCGAACAAACCACATTAGGACCTCAAAAAGATCCTAAACCCACAACCAATGCTTCTTGTTTTACTCCTATAACTTCCATACCTATAGACCCATCCATCGAAATTTCTACAACATCTACACCTACCAAAGGCATATTTTTTGCATTCAAAGATGTAGAAAATATTCCTTCTACATCTTACGCTCTTACTGATGAGCTCTTACCCAATTTATCTAAAATTCTTATATAAAAAATAACAAACACCGCTATGCAATATTCCCTTATTTTAAATAATTTTCCACCCTCTCCTCGTACCTTGGGCCTCCCATAGCCTATGGGAAGTATTTACTAGGTTGGGAGCTATGCTTTTATTTATAAGGGATATGACTAGGGAAGAATACCTAGAAACATCAAGACACATTATGATGGATATTCTCGATGTTATTTTACTAATGATTATATTAAAGGTAAGCCTATAATGCTTAAATTAGGATATAAATGGAAAGTTTTGGGACATTTCCAGAATGGTATGAAAGAACATTTTGAGTTAGAGCCGTGACCTACCCGATGTGGTGTGGGCCTATTTCCTAGTAAAGGTCAGCTCTTCCCATTTGAGGATGATGACCATCTCATATGTTACCAAGATTATTTGGATAAACGTGATGCATTACATTTAATGAATAAGACATTTACATGTAATATGCTATCCATAGCTTACTCTCAGATGATCATTGAATCTAACGATGAGTTGGAGGGAGATATCTTCCATGATGTCTCCGTTGAGGAATTATTACATAACAGATTTTATTTCGATGGCTCTATACCTAGTATAGCCCAACTTGAGGCCACGACTCCTCAAGACAAATTATCTAAGCTAACCTCGAAATAATTACAAGAATTGGGCGTTTCACCCACCCCACCTAATTTTGAGAGAGATCTACACATGGAAGTAGAGAATGTCATAAAAATTAACATTGGAACCAATGATAACCCTCACATAATCAACATTGGATTAGAATTGAGTCAATAAAAATGGGATAAATACATTGCATTTATTAAAGAATATGAAGATTTCTTTGCTTGTACATATGAAGATATGCCAGGATTAGACCCTTTTGTAGTTATGCATCACCTAGTAGTCCATCCGGATGCTAAACCTGTTAAACAGAAACTTAAAAAAATGCATCCTAAAGTGGCCTTACTAGTCAAAGGGGAATTATAAAAACTCTTGAAGGTTATTTTTATACAAGCCATTGATTATGTTGAATGGATCTCGAATGTAGTTCCAAAGAACTAAGAAAGAAGCTACCAAAGTTAGGGTTTACATAGACTTTAGAGATATTAATGTTGCATGCCCTAAAGACGATTTTCCTCTTCACAACATGGATCAGATAATTGATTTTATTGCTTGGAGTGGAATGATATCCTTAATGGATGGATTTTCTAGTTATAATCAGATCAGGATAGCTCCTGAAGATCAGGGTAAAATAGCCTTTATTACCCCTTGGGGACCTTTTGTTGGAAAGTGATGCCATTCGGTTTGAAGAATGCAGGTGCAACATATAAATGTGTCATGACTTATATCTTTCATGATATGATGCATGATATTCTACATGATTATGTAGATGATATTATAGCTTTTTCCATAAAAGAAGATGATCATTTAGATGACTTGAGAAAAGTATTTGATCGGTTAAGGGAATATCTTATCCGACTAAATCCAGCCAAATGTATAGTCGGAGTTAAGTTCGATAAATTATTGGGGGTTATAGTTTCTTTACGTGACATTGAAATTGACCCTCTCAAGATCATGGATATCACTGATATGCCCACACCCATAAATATATCTGAATTACAGAGTCTACAAGGTAAGCTTCAAGCTATTCATCACTTCATCGATAAGTTGGCGGAAAAAATAGGACCCTTTCTTAAGCTTCTTAAGGAAGATGTTTCTTTTCATTGGGATGATGAATGTCAGGAAGCATTTGAACTCCTCAAACAATATCTCCTTAACCCACCTATGCGTTCACCACCTAGATCTAATCACCTATTTATCTTGTATATTTTTGCTTCAGATTTTGCCTTAGGAGCTATGTTAGATCAACTTGACGATGAGAAAAGAGAGCATGCTAATTATTACATTAGCTAAACCTTAATCAGTTATGAAACCTGCTACACAACATTAGAGAAACTATGTCTAGCAGTCGTATTCTCTACACGAAAACTATGCCATTATATGCTCAATCAAAAAATGTATGTTATTGCTAAATTTGATCCTTTGCGGTATCTCATGAGTCGATCGTACTTATCTAGTCGCACAACAAAGTGGGTTCTTGCGCTAATCAAGTTTGAAATCATGTTTGAAGGACAAAATTCTATTAAGGGTCAAATCATAGTAGATCAATTAGTTGTTGCACCCTTAGAGTCTACCCATCCCATCATCATTGAGTTTCCTGATGAATGCCTTACAATAGAGGTAGACCATCCAAAGCAATGGTCCCTATACTTTGACGAAGCCCGATGCATGAGTGGGGCTGGTGCAAGTATTATTTTAATATCTCCATAGAAACATCTTATACCTCTGTCCTTTAAATTAACATTTGATTGTACCAATAACACTACTGAATATGAGGCTCTAATCCTTGGATTACGAGCTGCCTTGTCACTAAAAATTAAAAATCTATTGGTTTTCGATGATTCTCAACTTGTCATAAATCAAATCAATGATGTTTATCAGACTAGAGATGATAAATTATGTCCATATAAAGCATATGTCTTACAATTAATATCTTTATTTGATCAAGTTACCTTGGAAGCTATTCCTCGAACTAGCAACCGTGCGGCTGATGCTATGGCTATAGCTGCATCTCTTTTGCCATTGGAGTTAGATGATGAATATGCTACCATCATTATTCATCGACTCCAGGAACCTGCTTCAAATAAATCATGCTTATAACCTTTGGATGTGTTTCTAATCAATGAAACTACTCCTGAACCTTGGTACACTGATATATTTAATTTTATTCAAAATGGGACCTTCCCTAAAGGTTGTAATAGCAACCAGCGTCGGTTATTATGTAGACAAGCAAGTCGCTTCGTAATTATTGGCAATACATTGTATATGAGATCTTTTGAAGGCATCCTATTGAGATGTTTAAATCTAGAAGAATATAGATCAGGTTTGAGTGAAGCCCATGATGGATTTTGTGGGGGACATTTTAGTGGTAGCGCTATTGCTAAGAAGCTCCTTAGGATAGGATATTTTTGGCCCACCATGGAGAATGATGCACATGATTATGTGCACCATTGTGAAAAGTGCCAGAAACATGCTGAACTTGTCCATGCTCCTGCACAAGAACTACAGGCTAATTCATCTCCTTGGCCCTTTTCAAAATGGGGCTTAGACATCATTGGAAAAATCAACCCTTTGTCATCTGATGGACACAAATTCATCATAACCGCTATCGAGTATTTCACGAAGTGGGTTGAAGCTATGACCTTAGCTTCTTGCACTGGAACCCAAGTTTCCAAATTTATTTTTAATCAAATTATTTGTAGGTTCGGAATTCTTGCAAATCTCATCTCAGATAATGGAACTTGTTTCAAAAATAAAGATGTCAAAAAATTATGTCAAAAATATAAAATTCAACATCGTTGGTCCACTACCTATTATCCTTAGGGTAATGGCCAAGCAGAAGCATCTAATAAAATATTAATTAAAATTCTCAAAAGACTGGTCAATAAATTTGGCCGATATTGGCACATCCAATTATATCCTGCTTTGTGGGCTTATCGAACTAGCGTTTGCACTCCCACCGGAACTTCACCTTTTGTTTTGGGTTATGGCGCTGAAGCTATTTTTCCCTTTGAATTAGAAGTTCCTTCTTTGGTTTTACTACTTCAAGATACTGAAGTAGGAGATGAATATCATGTTGGTAGACTTAGTCAGCTGGAAATCCTAGATGAGAAGCGCATCCATGCTTTGGAACATCTTCATGCCTACCAAAACAAGCTCAAGGGAGCATACCTCAAGAAATTTCATCATCGATCCTTTGAGATCGGTGACCTTGTCTTGAAATAAAATTAAAAAAATACTAATGCAACTAAAGATCTTAAAGGTAAATTTGAGCACAATTGGCTTGGATCGTATATCATCACTGCTAAATTTGTATCGGGACCATACCGATTAGCTACCTTATATGGTAAATATCTTAAATAACCTATGAACATTATGCATCTTAAGCGCTATTATACATAAAATTTGGTCATTTCATCATTGTATATATTGTTATTTTGCATATTGTTTCATTTTAGTCATCCATATAAAAATTTCAAAAAATAGTAATAGTATTTATTCTTTCAATTCATAAATTAAAATCAAAATATAAAAACTTCAAAATCATCAAAATATTCAAAAAAATCTTTTATTTTTTTACTTGTCAATTCTTGAAGTATTGCAGTTATATTTTCAGTTATTTTGGATAAATTAACATTTATTTGGAATCCCGCACTTTCACAATCACATGAATAAATATCTTGATTTTATTTGGTATGATTATTCATCTCTCTCATATCAAAGTCCACAGTTGAATTAAATAAAGTTTTGAGCATAGAGAACTGATCTTGTTATTTACTTGAACCAAGCATATCTTTTCACATTAAAATGATTTCATTGCAAATTCGATATGATGCTACATAGTAGAAATGGTTTCTTGAGCGAAAAGTTTCCCTTGCTATCCTATCATGCACATGGTCTAGAATATTCGAGAATTGACAAAAGGACAAGCTCACCCCTGCCCAGAATAAAAATCCCTTGCTCCATATCCAATATGATCAAGTATCCCTAGTATAGGAAGAAAAATAAAAGTCAAAGAAAATGAGAACAAAAAAAATATTATTATGTACCATCGCAACAATATTTTAGCATTGTCTCAGTTCCAAGCAAAAATACAAAAAAAAAAAGAAAAAAGAAAAAGAAAAAAGCAATAAAATCCCTTTCCCTACCCCTTGAAAAATAAAAGAAGGGTGAATGAGCTTGAATCCCTGGAATTCTCAATTATTCAAAAACTATGAGGTAAGTCCCATAATAGGTGGTTTGTGCCCAACCCGCTTGGCCTTGGGTAATCCCTAGCATGGTGATATGTTTGTCACATTAGCGACCTTATTTTGTATAGACCTATGTCGGATTATAGATTAGCTAGCTCTTGATGACCCAACTTACATAGTAGTCGGGTACGGTTACATGCATATAAATCATGGTCAACGAACACTTATTTGGTTAATTCAAATTACTTGTATCAAATTATCTTGCTCAAAATTGGTGAATGAACAATACAATTGCACACACATTTGTATTTGAGAGGTTTTGTATCATTATGATAAATCAAAATCGGCAATGAACTCACATCTGCACATGGGGTTCCTTATAAATCTACATTTTGTCTTTGAGATAATCTAAAATATTTATGCAAATATTTTGGAATACTTTCATCTTCTTATTTAAAAGAACATTTGTTTAGTAGAAAAACAATTACATACATATTTCTTTCCAAAATCCAAAACTTCTTTCAAAACATGCAATAAAGTCACATTTCTTTATATATTCGACTTTCACAACGATGGTATAGTTCCAAAACCTAAACTGGAATTTTATGCCTAGTGCAAGTCCTTATCTTATATTTTGTTTATTTAAAAAAAAAAAAAAACAATAAAACAAAAAAAAAAACAATCATGCAATACAACTATTATATCAATTTCCTTTTTGTATTTCGCGATGATGGTATAAGTCTATACCTATAATTCTATGCCAGCACAAACCATTGTTCTCATCTTATTTCCCATTCATTTTAAATCATAAAAACATATGGCTTACATCATTATGTTACACAATTGTGCTTTAAAAGGAACGCAAATTTTTCTATTTTCATTTCATTATGTCAACATTCCTTTTTGCAACCATGGTATAATTCCTAAGGAATTGTTCAAAATTTTATCACACTTAGGAATTTATGCCTAGAAAAAATCATATTTTTTTATATTTCATGCATAATATTTTTTATGAAAATCTGAAAACAAATCATCACCATCATCATTTTTTCATCATCACAACACAAAGTCTTAAGACAGTCTCTTAAGCACCCTTTTACTTTTAGCAATATTTCTATATTGGGATTAGCTTGATGACCTAGCGAGCGATGACTCCATGAAATGGTCTATAACAATGACAATGTCATTTGAAATTATTGTTAGAAGTCCCTTTTATTTTTCATCACATCACACCACCAAAACAACCAATTTGTTTACATCAGATTATTCCATCTAAATTTTATGGCATGACATAAAATTATAATTTATTTCCAATGACATAATCACATGAATAATCAATCAACAAATCCCAAAGTGAAGCATCATAAAACATGTGGACAAGTCATATCATAAAAATATATATATATATATATATATATATATATATATATATATATCAAAATATCTGTACATCATATCACAACTGGATTGGTATGCCATAATATATATCCTGGCATACTCAATCCTCCCAAAAATATATGCAATTTACATTCTATAGCAGCTAGTCTCGAGAAGCCCTCGATCTCTCAGCCTCATCTCCTCTCCCACCCTAGCATGGAGGAGGTGGTCCCATAGAGGTTCGTGTTGTGTCTTGGGTCCTAACCATCAATCATGAGGATGTCCTCAACGATCCCATCCTGATCAGCTCTACAATTCCAGATGGCAGTTGTAACCTCTGGCCCTCTAGAACCAACTAGAAGTATGCTCCCTAATAGAATGCAGTCTGAGCAATAGACCGTGCTAACTCCTGCATGCTCACCCCTCCGCTCCGAGCTTTGAGCCATGTAGCCTCATCCTGTAAAGTCTGCACTTGAGATTGTATGTGGACATTCTCATATCAGAGAGCTACCATCTCACTACTCTCCCCCACCTCAACACCCTTGCCCTTATCAAGCGATGGTGGCCTCTCCCCCTGCTGAGTAGGGAATCCCTCCTCCCTCCTCTCTGTCTACTATGGTATCTATGAAGCCTGTGGCATCCTATGGTGTCTCTCCTATGGAGACCATCGCCTCTATCTCCCTCCATGACCTCGCGCTACCTCAATAGCAGCTTGGCATCACCTCCCCATCTGTTGCACCACGTCGTGCATCGAACCCTATGCCCTTATCATCCAAGGAGGACGGATGCCTACGTACCAGGCATCATATCCATTAATGACCCTAGCATCATCTCCATCCACTAGCTAGATGGGGGCATCATCCACATCCTGGCTCCAAAATTGCTACATATTTGGGGCCCCGCTCAGTGTGGTATTATCCTAGACAGTCTGGGAGTACTCATAGTCCTTGAGATATGGGATCCCCTATTGTAGACCAAACTATTGCACAACTCGGTCGTAGAGATGGAGTTGTACTTCTCCCTACTCCATCCTCAGCCAGTAGACTTGCTTGATGTGATCCAACTCCTGTCCATCCTATCCCCACCCTAGATGCTCTCTCCATGGACTCTAGGTGATCTTTTCAGGGATGAGGTCGTCTAGTAACCTCCATGACATCGATAGATCTATCTGCCACTGTGACCCTCTTTGGAGCCACCAATAGAAAACCTAAGGTCTCTCCCAGTCAAACCCTATCAGTGGGAGTCCTATCGGCCTCCACACTACAATGTGCTCCTAGCACCAAACCTATAGTAGCGATTTCAAAACTAGACATCGACCTCCCTTGTATATGACCCCATGTAGGATCCTATACAAGCGACACAGTACAAAGCTACCCCATGCTAATCTATACCCGTGGTCTCTCATGTCACAGAACACATCTAAAATGAGCCATGGTAATATGCACCTGCTTTTGTGGCACAGCAATAGGCCACCCACTATCCCTACCAAAACCTAAGTCAACCTAGATGCCCCAAGCATATGCCTCAGAGACTCGATGTTCACTCTGCCCTTCTCCAGGGCAAAGCTCGGGTGTCCGCACAACCTCATCATATCCTGGCCTTTATTGGTCGTAGGAGTCATAAATCATCCCTGTATGGGGATCCTCAAGATCCTCCATGCATCCTATAGAGTGGGAGTCATCTCCCCTATTAGTAACCGAAAGTAGGATGACCACAGATACCATCTCTATGCTAGGGCTGTCAGTAGCCCCATGTCTATCGATATTTTTGGCATCTCTACCACATGTTGTAGTCTGACTTGTACCAGTTGGTATTGCTCCACCTGATTGAGCATGACCATGTCATATCTCAGCCCACTGTATTTACATTCCCGACTCTTTAGTAATCCCCTCTACAAAATAAATAATAAAACAATAAAATTCATTAATAAAACAATTATTACAATCAATTAAATGCAATTCAAACAAGATTAATTTCATAAAAATGATGATATCATCCACCATTGGATGATATCGTCCTAAATTAAATCAAATCGTCCTTTGTAGGATGAAATTATCTCCTATTTCTCAACTTGGGGATCGTCCCTTAATGGATGGAATCGGTGATCTAGGGACGATTTTGACGAAATTGGGATGATTTCATCCCGACGTCATCGACGGCCTTAAAACGACCGCGATGCCCCAAAATAGTCAAAATTTGAATTGCAAATTACACAAATCAAATTAAAACATAATTCACTAGGTTTATATTCTTACCCATAGCCCGTGTCGGACCTCTATCAATCTGTGCGTGGTTTCGACCATTTTGTATGCAGAGCTCTAAAAACAATGAAAATGAACAATAAAAATGAATTAGGGTTTTACCCTATTTTTCTTAATTTTATTTTAAAAACAACAACATTTTTAATTTTTCTTTTCCGTGCTTTTACCTCAAACATTCAATTTGGGTAAAAACATGGAGGGGGCACCATAAGTAAACAGTCGTACGATTTGACCTAGAATCGTCGTCTAAAAAATTGAGTAAATTTTTGCTTTCTCATAAAATGAGAAGAACTCGTATTCAACGCATTTTGTTCAAAAAATTTGCTAAAGAGGGGGAAAAATGTAGCACCCTAAAATTGCTACAGTTAAACCCTTAGTAAAAGATAAAAATTTGAATTTTAACTCCAAAATCACCCGTTAACCGCTCCCCTCGTTTTTCGTGCCATTTTTAGGTTTGTTTTGACCATTGGATGATATCGTCGATGATTAGACAAAATTTTCCCAGATCTGATGAATTCGTCTGGAATAGAACGTCCAGATAATTTCATCCCAAAACTAAATTTTCATAATTAGCTTCTGTTTCAACAGCTTCTCTAACTTGGGCAGAAAGCATGTCTGCGCGATTAGAGTCTCCCCCGTTGGAGATCTCCCAAATTGGGGTGATCTTCAACCTCCTAACCTCTCCCTAAATCCTATATAAACTTAGGATTTTTCTTGACTTCCCCCTGGCTGATTTTCCCTTCAAATTTAGTTTCTCATGCATTAAAACACCTTCGCACCATTGTTGCATTGTATATTTCAAGTTTTTCTTGCAAAATTTTACTATTTTTTAGCTAAAGCAAGCTCAGATCGTCTCTTGTGATTCCAGATGATTTCAGATGATACTGTAATAGATAGGCGATGATCTCATATGATTGGAGACGATCTCAACTGCAGTCCTTATTTGGGGCAACCAGAACCCTGAGTTTGCATTCCTCATTTTTCTTCTTTATTTTACTCTATTCTTCATTAACACTCCCCAAGAGAGACAAGCTAATATTACTTGCATCTTTCAATTTTTTATATCTCAGTTGCCTACTCAATATTTGGACATCCCTATTTTCACTAGTGCTCCAAAGGAATCCATGTGGAGTAACGTTATTGAGAGGATTAAAAAAACTTGCAGGTTTGAAAGGGACCCTCCTCTCTCAAGAATCCAAAGCCACCCTGATAATGGCATCTCAAAAGTGTTTCCTATTTATTTCATGTTCATATTCAAAGTTCCTGTTGCTGTCTAGATAAAAATTGAGCAAATTCAAAAAATATTATTGTGGGTAGGTGCCGAGGATAGGAAAATATTTCACCGGTCAGTCGGGTCAAGGTGTGCTCCCCCAAAATTTAAGGGTGATTGGGGCTCTGAATGTTTTGTAATATGAACAGAACCTTGTTATCCAAGTAAGTATGGAAGGTTTTCACCAACAGTAACCTTGAATGGGTCTCAATTGTAAACAAAAAATATCTTCAAAATAGTTGTTTCATAGATGATGATATACCCAAAGAGAGCTCCACTTTCTGGAAATCAATTATCCAAACCAGATATCTAATTTAGAAGGGGATAAGGTGGCAATTAGGCATAGGGAGTAAAATTAACTTTTGGACTGACAAGTGGATCTCTAATCAACCACTTTTAGAGAACAATAAAATTGTTGTTTTACAACCTTTCTTGGATACTTTAATTGGTAGCAAGGTTGAATATTTCATTGATGTTTTGTCTGATTCTAAGTGTTGAAAAAAATTTCATATTCTAAATGCTAATGGCCAAATATATTATGCTTAAGTTGTTCTCAAAACCATATTAAATGCAACAGTCATCCCCATTGGTAATATTACCAACTCCTCTTTTTGCAAAGAGACTGATTCTGGGTTGTTCATGATTAAATCTACTCATGGTATAACTATTGATTATCGAGTGGTTTAAATACCTTATGATCGAGTGTGGATTAAATATCCCATTTCGAAATTTGCTCATTTCAGCTGGTTGGCCATCAAAAATAAGATTATAAAAATTGATAATCTTGTGAAAAAGGGCATTATTGTCCCTAACATATGCTACTTGTGCATGAATACCTAGGAATCTGTCAATCACCTCTTTCTAGAGTGCTCTTTCTCCAAGACATATTTGGATCACCTTATGTCCACTTTTCATATCTCATGGGTTCCTCCTAATTTGTTGAGTCACATTTTCATCCAATGGCCAACTCCTTTCAAAAACCTTAGATTATCTTCTTTATGGAAAGTTACCCTTCATCATATATTATGGCAAGTGTGGCTTTAAATAAACAACATGTTTTTTTCTTCCTCCTCTAAGGATCCCATATATATTTCCAATAAAGCTATTGCCTTTGCTATTAAAAATTCCCAACTCTTCCCTTGTTCCAAATCTCTTGATTCTATATTGGAGTCTATTTTGTTCTCTTCCTTAAAAACTCCCTATAATTCCAGTTCTCATTTTCTAGTCCCCCATCCTAGAGTTGGTACCCATTGGATTCCTCCCCCAACTGAGTGGCTAAAACTTAACTTTGATGGTGCCTCCAAAGGAAATCTAGGGGATGCACGTACAAGTGGTCATGTCAAATCTCATAGTGGTCAAGTTATTATGGCTTATGTTGAGTATCTAAGCTGTCAAACTAATCATTTTACTAAAGGTCGTGCACTGTGGAGAGGGCTAGATATTCTCAAGTATTATAAAGGCAACATTTTTATTGAGGGAGATTCTTTGAATATTATAAATTCTCTAAAAAAAATAAGGTGTCCTCTTGGAATTTCAAAACTATTTTTCAGGAACCTAAGAAGCTATCCCAAAATTTCAATGATATCTCTATCAATCATGTGTACCACGAAGCTAATATGCTTGTCGATATTCTTTCCAATTGGGGATTTATCTATAAATCACTTTCCATTTGGAAAGAAATATTTCCCCAAGAATTTTTAAATGCTACTAATAATGATTTGGTTTGAAATATGTGGTCACAAGTTTTTGCAGGTCAACTTCTCCAATGATGACTAGCTTTTTTAGCATGATTTGTTTCTTTGGTTCCAATTCTTATGGTGAAAGTTTTTTGATTAGCATGACTTTCAGTCTTCCTATAAGTACTGGTGGTTGGATATCTCGTTTCATTTATATGAAGTATGCTATGTCCCAAGGTAGGCCCTATCAGTAGGTTTGTCTCATGATGGTCTTATCCAAGCATGTCAAGTCCCTTAGTAGGTATAGGCAATGTAATTGGATGTTTTCAAATAAGGTCAATATGTGTTAAGTCCCGAGATCCTATTTTTTACCTCTTACAAATTTTGAGAATAATTTTTTCAATCAATTGGAACTCCCAATTTTATCCCAGTCATATCCTTTGCATAGTCTATCTTGTGCCATGTCTATATTTTCTAGTATCTATTCCCTATGGAGAATTACTAAGCAGTACGCCACTCCAAGTCAACTTTTAGAAAGATCATTTATTTTACCAAAAATTTCTATATTTACAACCCTGGTTTGTGTCAATCCATTACCATCTAGTTTTATCCTCTATTGTGTGTCTTAGGCAGTAAGAAGCGTAGTGCCTAGTTTTTGTGGTCTTCCTTTTTCATCAGTCTTACCAACATGGCTCTGCTTGAGCCATCTAGCCTTCAACTTGATCCCCCATATCAGACCTTTCTGGAAGCTCATGGTCTAATTCCTTTCCTTAAAAATTTCAAAGGGGTTGAGCAAGATATCACTGAAGCCTTTGTCAATTTGTGGAATAATGGTTATGTTATTGTGCGTAACCTCCATTTTAGAGTTACTATTAAGTTGATGGTCAAGGTGGTAGATATTCTGGTGAAAGGGTGATAGGTGTGAAAAGATCATCATAATTGGGAACCTAAGCTCCAAGGATTCCCATTACTATTTATAAGTTCTTTAATTCCCCTATGTGGGCCTTTTTGAATACTATGTTTCTTTTTGTTCAGGTATCTATTATAGTTTTTGTTGCTCTTTTGCGAGAATCCCTTATGTGGGTTTTTGTTATAGCTTCTTCACAAGGTTTACATGTAGTTAATTCTCTTAAGCAACCCCTACATGGATATTTTTCGAGTTGTATTTTTATGTTTATTATGTCAAGCATCCACTTAGCCTTCTCTGCTACTGTTTGGTCCTTTTCGTTTAGGTTGTAGCTGGAAAATGTGCCAACTTGTGTCATCTTATGCTATTATTTTAGCTACCAGTTTATGTACTTGGTTTTGGTTCCCATTTAAACCCCATACTTAAACAATTTTAACTACCAAAAAAATAAAGAGACCAAAGCCTAAAATATAAGAATCCTAAAACATAAAATTAGAAATAAGATTGTTTACAAGATATTAAAGTGAGTGCTCCAATTGGAACAACTAAAGAAAATAGGAAAATATATATAATACATTCAAAATAAATAAATGAAAATTAGAAAAGTGAAAGGTTAATGAAAAATAAAGTACCAAGATAAGTTTGGTGTTTACACTCAAACAAAAAAGTGCAAAAACCTTATGAAAGGCAAATGTTTGAAAAGAGCAAGCTCCCATATTCCAATGAATCAAACTATATTCATAAGTTAAGAGGAAATATATATATATATATATATATATATATATATATATATATATATATATATATATATATAGAAAGAGAGAGAGATATAAGTAGAAGAATGCAAGATAATAAGAGTGTACAATTCTGAAGAAAATACAAAGGACCAATATATTTGGTGGCAATTTGAGATACAAGCATTGGTACCAAATCATAAAGTATTTGAACCTTCCATAAACAAAAACTTGGATCAAATCATTTTAAAAGAGATGCATAAACCCAAGAATGAAGACATGCTACCAATTTTTCTCACTACCTCTATCATGTTTACAACTAGATACAAAGATCATCGAAAGCACAAATTTGAAGATGAATTGAGAATAGAAAAAACCTCAAAGAAAGAAGAAGGAAAAAAAAAAGAAATCAATAGGGGATAAGATCTCCAAGAGCACTAGGGATATCATCAAAAATGAATACCCGTAAACCAAGTTCAAGCACAATTCACCTCACAAATCAAGAAATTATTCTAAAAAAATAGAGATCCTCTAAATACAAACAATTAATAGTCTTCAATAAAATCCTATAGAAAAATATGAAGCAATCAAGTCTTTATGGCATCAACATAGATTAATAAATACTCAATACCATAGACACAGTTGACATTGCAATAAAATCCTAAATTCAACACTACTCATAAAGAATATAGACACATCATCAATACAAAAAATTGTACCAAGGAGCATTAAATTGAAAAGATAGTGTAAAACCCTATGATTATCAAGTGACAAGCACCCTTGAGATAAGAAACATTACATGAAGAACAATATCATTCGATGTGCAATAGTAAGACACTATTTTACCCTATTTGAAGGTTAAATAGAATAAATTAAATTGCATACCATGGACAAAGGAGTACCCACAAAAATTTCAATTCAAAGGAAAAAAGAAAAACGTAATATTTAAGAAAATAATATTCCAAGGAATACTTCATAGAGGAAGAAGAATTCCCTCTACCTTTACTTTGCAAGACATAATTCTTTCTTGTGGTTTTTAAGCATCAATTGAAATCTGAGTTGTTGTTGCCATTACACAACTTACCCCAAAATTGGGGACCCACTTGAAAATTTTAAATTTTTTGTAATTTTGTTGTATTTTGGGAAATTTATTGTGGCAGGAATATTTTGTGACATTGTGGTGAATATAGTTTTAATTTTTTTTTTCTATATTTTATTTGTTTTTCCTTTGTGTTATTTAATTGGTCTTAAGGTTTTGGTGTTGTGGTTCTAACAATATTAAAATTCAAAATGGGTGTTTTATTTGTTTGGTTTGAATTACTTTCAGTTTGAATATTTTAAAAGGATGATTTAAAAAACATTTAAAGCATTTAAAATAAAATGAAAATATTAATAAAAAATATTTTTTTTTGCAGGTTTTTGAGGTAGGCGACATGGTTCTTGAGGTGAACCAGTGGACTCAGCACAATGTGGTCAACATGGTCAATGCCCAATGCAAATTTTGAGGTATAGTTTTGGTCAAGATAGACACATATCAAAGAGCCACCTAGTGGCTTGGATAAATCAAAATACCTTATGCGAGTTGGTTATTATAAAGGGCCTTTCAATTTCTCTTTGATGCATGTGGGATTACAAAGCAATGGGTTTTATAATAATGATGAATGATGGACATAAAGGGTTGCACGTTCATCTCTATAAAACATGAAAAAGTGAAATTTCATCAGGTGGAAAGACGTTAATATTGAAAAAACTACACGAAATACCTGAAGGAGTGGATATTTCCATCAATGGTTGGCTTACTTCCATAATTTCAAAATTAATTCTCAAGATAATAAATTATATTCATCGGTTAATAGGTGTAGAGACATGTGATAATAGTAAATGAAGAATTATGCAATGGAGATACTTTCAAGGATAATCATACATCATTACATACCTCAAGGTCAAAATAGTTCAGTGGAGTGGTCTTTGGTAGTTATTTGTTGTGATATTTTCTGATAAAACATGCTACAGAGATGTTTGAAGATGTCCAACTTGGTTCCAATGGATTTTTAAACTAAAATTACATAGTGGATGTTGTGTTTTTGATTGATTTGAATGAAACACAAAGGGGTTGTGTAAAATTTCATTCACCAACATCATGAGAAGATGATGAATGTGTTTCATTTAATGTATAAAGGAATTTTAAATAAGATACACCTTTACACAGAAAGAAGAAAAAACTCGTAGACGCATCAATTTGATGAATCATTTCGGATGTACAAGTTGGTGGTGTACAGATTTGTTGGTGGTAGTTCACAAGGACTTCTATACGTTGGGAAAATATGCACAAAAGTATATGAGTTTGAAGCTCTTCAAAGGACCTATCATTGAAGTGATTTCAACATCACATGAGAAGGATCACTCTAAAAAAATTGTGATGAAGGTTAATACATGTAGTTACTCTAGATCGCTTAAAGTGGTGATGAGTAGCTTTCTATCCTTTAGTTCTGGACTAGTTATATTATGTTGTATCAATGAAAACTCTTGTGCAAATTGGATATTCATCACTTTTTCAAGACGATATCATAAGTTATCTCTCATAGTTGCCCAGTACTCATTACTTGGTTTACCATCCATTATAGGTGCAATGATTAGAGCATAGGATTCTAAATAGGTGAAAATGGATACACAATAGTGGGCAACACCAAGAAAAGAATTTTTCATCTAAATAGGTGAAAATGGATACGCGATAGTGGGTAGCACTAATAAAAGGAGTTTCTCATCAAAATTTGGTATGACAATGACGAATGATATGAGAATTATCCAAGAATAGAAAATATAGGTTTTGATATAGTAGCAAACAATAAGTGGACTCCAACTGGTATATCCATTAATCTTCTAGATAATATTTACATATACTATCAACGAGAAGAGAGATGTTGGGTATATCGAATGACCAAGTTAAAGTTCATAGCCACCAGTTCTAGGTTTGTGGTCAATTGAGTTGAAAGCAATACCCAAACCATAGTGATGAACAACATAATATTTGTTAGGTATGAAAAAATTTATTATAATCAATAAATATATATGTGATACAAGAGCAATAGTGGTAAACATTTTAATGTAAACAAAAATATTATCAAACTAATAATCCACACCCAGAAAAAAATGAAATCTCGTATATCAAACTATTTTGAAACAGTACCAACTAAGAGAACGAATTAAAAATGAAATTGAGTTCAAGTTATAAAAGAGTCATTTATATCCAAGAAGGGGGTAAGAATATTTTTGGAGAAGCGGATTGAAGAATTATGAAAAGTTGCCAAAGGTTTCCTCTGAGGTTGTGCATAGATAGGGCTTCGTCGTGGATGAACAGAGATATTATGGAGATAATTTTATTGTAAGATTTAGTATAATGTATTCAATTGATTACAATGATAATATGCATACTAATGATGTGTTCACATTATAATGACTTGATACAGTTAAGAAGATCGCACTTAGTTTAGATTGAATAGGGTTAATGCCGGTTGATCTAAATTAAGTTTTATTTTAGAAATATTTATGTTTACTATGTTTAGGATGAAGTATTAATTGTTATGTAACCTGCATTTGAGATTTAGGTTTCATTTTTATTTTTCCTTTTACTCTAAACTTTTTATTTTAATTAATTTTAATTTCACAAAAATCAAAACCCTAATGTTATAATATAAATTTTTAATCTTACCATTAGGGAAAAATGTTTATTTCATGGTTTTTAATTTCATGGTATTTCATAGTTGGAAATAAACATTAGAATTTTAATTAAATTGTTCAAATAATGTTTATTAAATTTTTAACCTAAAGTATTTGGACAAAATTTAATTAAAATTATTTTCTAAGGTTATAATTAAATTTTTGCACTTTATAAAGTTGATTTTGGAAAAATTTAATTATTAATCTCACATTTGGAGAACAAATTTCATGAAAATCATTTTACATTCTATAAATAAAATTTCATGAAGTTATTTCAACAGTATTTTCACACTTTTCAAGCACACTTTAATACAAAACCTTGGAGAAACTAACAATTTTATTTGCAAGAGAGGATTACATAACAGGATCCTAATTGTGAGTGTATTTTTATAATTGGGTAAAAATATCACTCAATAAAATTGGTGCTATAAGGAAGGCCTGAATGGTAATAGATTTGATTTGCAACATTTGAAGTTGTTCAAATTTGTCATTTAAAAATAAATAATTTTTTTCGATTTATGTTGCATTAGTTTTGATCTACTATAAATTCAAAAATATGGTTATGATTCAATTGTTGTGAATTTTTCATACATAGCTTTGCATGTTGAAATTGGTTCAATGGTAGAAAATTATTTACCCCATTATAAGCATGATGGAATGAGTACGACTGAGGAACATATTTAGGCATACAAAAACATTATGGTTCATTTACAAATTATGCATGAAGATGTTATCTGTAGAATTTTTCCATACACATTGGATGAATTTGCTTATGATTGGTATATCAATTTACCTACAAGTTCTATCACTTCTTGGGCTCAACTAGAAGCAACATTTCTCAGTCATTTTGGAAAATTGGTTGACCTAGTTATGATGTTAAATCAATTTATCTCTATTCGTAAAGAACCTAATGAATCCATGAGACTATTCAATGATAGATTCCATGAGTTTTATACCAAATTGGTGATGCATTACATCATTTTAGAAGAAAGAGCTACTCAAATATACATGGGAGCCTTAGATCATGTTACTTCTATATTTTTGAGACTTCTTAAAATTACATCCTTTCCCAGAGCCTACAATGAAGCAATAACATTTGAACAATAGTTGATTTTGAAAGGGGTTAATGTGGTTCAATTATCATCACTTAGACCTAAATCTCACAATAAGAGATCACAAATGAGTCAGGCTTTAGCACAACCTTCTCCCATGATGAATTATTTTTAGGAGTTATGGATTCCAACCAATACCAACCATCCAATCTGGCACCCTCAAATCAAATGATATCTAATGTAAGCAATCAAAGGGATAAAATTGATGGTCCATATGTCACAACTACCTTATATTTCTTCCAAAATAAGGTGTATATTTCAAATTCACTATCCATAAATGAGGATTGTGATGATCAAGTTAACCAAAATGTAGAGATTGGCTCAATTTTGGAAACATATGAACCTTTAGAAATAAAAGGCTTAGGGTCATTATTCACAAGTGAGGATTGGGACAATTATAGAAAGTTGAATACAAGAATTGATCCCACTAAAGAAACCCTTGACCCACCAAAAGATGAATTTTTTGAAATTGAGGAGGATGAATCTGAGGAAGATGATTTTTTTAAAGTGAGGATGATGAATCTGAGGAAGATGAATTTTTGAAATTGAGGATGAATCTGAGGAAGATTTTTTTTGAAATTGAGGAGGATGAATCTAAGGAATAATCTAAAGATAACATGAACAAAGGGATGGAATCTCATCACATGTTTCAAAAATATAATGATTCTACTATTCTAGACCAAGAATGGGAATCATTCACTTCTTTCACAATTCCTAAAGAAATTTCTATTCCACTTGATGTTGATATGCAAAAAACTAAAATTTTTATCTTATATAGTCTTATATTGTCTATGCAGCAAGATGATTCAATTTCATAAACACTGGAGCCATCAAAAGTGGTTGAAAGTGAATTTAAAAATGAATCAATAGATGAATCTAAAGATTATGCAAAAGACTTGATAGAATCTCATTCTTTGATTTTAGAAGATAATTATTATAATGGTTGGGGAAGATATGAGGAATGTGTTTCTTTTACACATTCTGATAAAGTTTTTTCTTCATATGATATGAAGGACACTAAAGTTTCTATCATACATGAAGAGCTTGCAATTCTTGTACAATCAAAGAATCACATGTCATTTGAAGACATGATAGAATTTCATACCTTATCTTTAGAAGATAAATACTATAATTGTTGGGGTATTTATTATGAATCATTATTTTCTCACACTCCTACTGATAAATATTCTATTTCACTTGATATGCAGGATGCTGAAAATTCTATCGCACATGAAGATCTTGCAATTCCTGTATAATCAGAAAATGGTAATCCACCTGCAAAAATAGAGGAGGTTTTAAAATTAAATCACTTTGAATATGTTTTTATTAAACATATTTATGAAATCTAGAAGGAAAAAATGGTAACTTATTCTTATGAATCATTTGATATGGATGAGGAAGAGGTAAAATATTCTCTTTTACTCTTGACTACTGAAAATTTAGGTACAAATTCGCATGATTGTCTTGGAGATTCAAATAAAGAAATACCATTTATGGTTAACAAGGAATTAAAATCAACTTTTATTTGTACAAATGATAAAAATATTGCTTTATTCGATATGACTCAAGTAATGGATCAGGAGGATGTGTTATTTAACACATCCCTTGACCAAAAAAATTTATGGTTTGAAAAGGATGGACATATTTTCGATTAGGTAACTAATTTTGGTGTGTTTGAAAAATAGGTGATCAATAAATAGGAAGTGCTACAAGAAGAGGATGATGGAAAGCATGAGGGAAAAGAAGAAAGCACAAAGGCTCATTAGGTCTTGGTAAATGGAAATACACAAAAGGTAGAATCTCAGTCTTTTTGTTCAATCATTCAAACTCCAGGTAAAATTTTACATAATATTATGTTGGATTCAAATATTGTTGATAATGAAATACCATTTACGAATAATAAATAATTGGAATTAATGCATACTCACATCAGTAATAAGGTTGTTATGGTGAACAAGATAGAAGTAGATGTTTTTGAGTTACTAGATCAAGTTCATCAAAAATTGACTAGTCAAACTGAGATACAAATTTATAATGATCCTTATATAGTAGATATCCTATATGCTTGCAAACTACTACATAATTATGATTGGTCTAAAACTATGAGTAGTGGTTTGGTAGGCAAATTTTTAGAAATAGGATCAAGTTTGGAAAAGCTCATGTTTAACCTTAACAATGAGGATACTATTTTGAACAATGAATTGAAAATGGGAACTCACATGCTGAGAGAAACTATGATAAACATCTCACATAGTGAACATGAAATAATTCAAAATCAATTATGGATTCATGAATTTAATGCATCAAATTTCAAATATGTCAGTGATGGGATTGAATCAAACTGGTGGGGTGAGAGAGGTAAATTAAATGCTTTTGTATTGTTTGGATTAATATTATTATGGAATGATGCCCACAAATTTTGGTATGCTTATCATGTCAAAAAAATTCCATTTGTGGTCAAAATCATGTTTGGGATCCAGGAAAATGATAGCCTAAATTTTGGCATCATCTTGTACATATATTGTACATACTTGTATATATTCATCTGTTGTACATAGTGTTTTGGTTTTGCATATTTCTACTGGTATATAGCTCGTTGTTTATTGTGATCTTGTTATTTATCACTTGTTTGTTTATATTTATGATTTTTGGTAAAATTTTGGATGTGTTTCCATTGTTGGTTTCCAATAATACTGGCTTATGCCAAATTTTGGATTTATATTCATGTTCCCATTTTTATTGCTTAACTTTTGTGAAAGTTTTCATTTTGTTCCTTTAATTTAAGGTAATTTTTTGTGATTGCAATAAAACTCTTGGTTGATTGGTTGTTACTTGTTCCCGTGTCATTTAGGATAAATTTCTTGTTTTGAAAATAGATGAAACTTGAGGAAAAGAAAGTGAGATTGTTTAATAGTTATCCTGATGAACTTGGACTAAGATAGTGAAAATTTGGAACATGAAACATTTTTTGCAAGAGCTTCACATGTATCACATTATATTAAAAAGGGTATTCATTAAAATTTTGAAGGATGAAACTATTCAAGTTTTGCATATTAAGACAAAAATCCAATATACTCTATCTTTAGCCTTACTTGGTCTCTAACCCAGGTGGCAAGTAAATTTTGCAAAGTGACATAAGGCTTGATACAAAAAGCAAAGAAAATGGAAAGTAAAGTTAAATCAGTCAAATAGTTTAGATAATCTTCATCGAGGCTATAGACACCTAACTTAAAGTGGAGCTATGTCCAAACAAAAATAATAAAAAAAAGAAGCAAAAGTAAAATTTATCTAATACCTGGGTGATTAAGATAATCTCTATCGAGGCTATAAACACCTGGCTGGTAGTAGAGCAAGGTCTCAAAGAGATCAAGGTTATCTCCACTAGAGCTATGGATGCTTGACTGGCAGTGGAGCAATGTAGAGGTGCATTATAATGAGTGAAAATTTTATAGCCTAACTACAAAACTAATAATGGAATTTGAATTATTTTAGAAATATAAAATGAATCACAATTGACACACTGAACAGAAGCAAATGGTTCATCTATTTCATTTTGAAAATTGTCTACCCCACATTATTTGGATATTATTAATGTTTATTTTTCTGATATTTGGATTTTATTATTTTCAAATAGGGTTCTTATGTCTGAAATGCTCATGAGCATTTCCTAGCAGAGTCATCAATTATTTTTTCCATTGCACAACTTACCCCAAAATTGGGGACCCACTTGAAAATTGTAAATTTTTTGTAATTTTGTTGTCTTTTAGAAAATTTATTGTGGTAGGAATATTTTGTGACATTGTGGTGAATAAAGTTTTAAGTTTGTTTTGCTATGTTTTATTTGTTTTTCTTTTTGTGTTATTGAATTGGTCTTAAATTTTTGGTGTTGTGGTTCTAAAAATATTAAAATTCAAAATGGGTGTTTTATTTATTTTGTTTGAATTACATTCAATTTGAATATTTTAAAAGGATGATTTAAAAAACATTTAAAGCATTTAAAAAAATATATATTAATTAAAAAAAATTGTTTTGCAGGTGTTCAAGGTCAATGGTAAGTTTCCCAAGGTGAACCAGTAGACTCAGCACAAGGTGATCAATACCTAGTGCAAATTTTGAGGTATAGTTTGGGTCAAGAGAGGCACATATCAAAGAGCCACCCAGTGGCTTGGCTGAATCAAAATACCTTATGCAAGTTGGTGATTATAAAGGGCCTTTCACTTTCTCTTTAGTGCATGTGGGATTACAAAGCGATGAGTTTTATACCAGCGGTGAATTATGGATATAAAGGATTGCGCGTTCATCTCGATAAAACATGAAAAGAAAAAATTCATCAGGTGGAAAGATGTTAATATTGAATAAACTACACTGAATACCTCAAGGTGCAGATATTTTTAGAAATTATTGGCTTGCTTCAATAATTTCATAATTAATTTGTAGGATAATAAATTATGTTGGTTGATGAATAGGTGTAGAGACATGCGATAATAGTAAATGAAGAATTATGCAACATAGAGACTTTCAAGGATAATAATACATCATTACATACCTCAAGGTTGAAATTGTTCAATGTAGTGGTCTTTCATAATTATTTGTTATGATGTTTTCTAAGAAAATGTGCTAAAAAGATGTTTGAAGACATCCAAATTGGTTCCAATGGATTTTGAAACTAAAATTACATAGTGGATGATGTGTTTTTGATTGATTTTAATGAAACACAAAAGGTTGTGTAAAATTTCATTCACCAGCATCATGGGAATATGGTAGTCATGTTTCATTTAATGGATAGGGAATTTTAAATAAGATGCACCTTTAGACAACAAGAAGAAAAAACTTGTAAACATGTTAGTTTGATGAATCATTTCATGCATACAATTTGGTGGTTTACATATTTGTTGGTGGTAGTTCACAAGGACTTCTATAAAATGGGAAATATACATATAGGTATATGAGTTTGAATCTCTTCAAAGGACCTATCATTGAACTGAGTTTGACATCACATGGGAAGGATCACTCTAAAAAAATTGTGATGAAGGTTAACACTTGCAGTTTACTCTAGACCACTTAAAGGTATGATGAGTAGCTTGCTATCCTTTAGTTCTGGACCTGTTATCTTATGTTGTGTCAATGAAAAATCTTATGCAAATTGGATATTCATCACTTTTTCAAGACGATATCATAAGTTATCTCTCATAGTTTCTTAGTAATCATTACTTGTTTTACCATCAATTATAGGTGCACTGATTAGAGCATAGGGATTCTAAATAGATGAAAATGGATACGCGATAGTGGGCAACACTGATAAAAGGATTTTTTCATAAAAAATTAGCATGAAAATGATGAACGACATGAGAATTATCTAGGAATAGAAAATATAGATTTTGATATAGCAGTGAACAAGAAGTGGACTCCAACTTGCATATCCATTAAGCTTTTGGATAACATTTACATCTACAATCAATGAGAAGGGAGATGTTGGGTATATCGAATAACCAAGTTAACGTTCATAGCCACCAGTTCTAGGTTTACGATCAATTGAGTTGAAAGCAATACCCAAGCCATATTGATGAACAACATAATATTTGTTAGCCATAGTCAAAAACATTAAAATTGATAAATCTATATGCGATACGAGAGAAATAGTGGGAAACATTTTAATGTAAACAAAAATATTATCAAACTAATAATCCACACCCACAAAAAAATGAAATCCCATATATCAAACTATTTTGAAACACACCCAACTAAGAGAATTAATTGGAAATAAAATTGAATTCAAGTTATAAAAGATTCATTAATATCCAATAAGGGTGTCAAAATATTTTTGGAGAAGTGGATTGAAGAATTGTGAAAATTTTGCCAAAGGTTTCCTCTTAGGTTGCACATAGAGAGGGCTTTGTCATGGATGAACAAAGATATTCTAGAGAGAATTTTATTGTAAGATTTATTATAATGTATTCAGTTCATTACAGTGAGAATATGCATGTTGATGATGTTTCCACATTATATTTATTTGATGTAGTAAAATTATGTTTTCCTAGAAGATCACACTTAGTTTATATTGAATTGGGTTAATGTTGGTTGATCTAAATTAAGTTTAATTTTAGAAATATTTTTGTTTACTGTGTTCAGTATGAAGTATTAATTGTTCTGTAACCTGCATTTAAGATTTAGGTTTCATTTTTTTTTTTCCTTTTACTCTAAACTTTTTATTTTTTTCAATTTTTACGGAAATCAAAACCCTAATGTTATAATATAAAGTTTCAATCTTACCATTAGGTAAAATGTTTATTTCATGTTTTTTAATTCACGATATTTCACAGATGGAAATAAACATTAGAAATTTAATTAAATTGTTCAAATAATGTTTATTAAATTTTTAACCTAAAGTATTTGGACAAAATTTAATTAAAATTATTTTCTATGGTTATAATTAAATTTTTTGCACTTTATAAAATTGATTTTGGCAAAATTTAAATATTAATATCACATTTAGAGAACAAATTTCAATGAACATCATTTTACATTTTGTAAATCAAATATCGAAATCACAGGCCCCTTGTTAATGGTAATGTGCACCTTGAAGTTATTTCAACAATTTTTTTCACACTTTTCAAGCACACTTTAATATAGAACCTTGGAGAAACTAACAATTTTCTTTGCAAGAGAGGATTACTTAATCGGATCCTAACTATGAGTGTATTTTTGTAATCAGGCGAAAATATCACTCAACACAAGTATAGGCATATATATACTAGTTAGAAAGAGTTTTTTAAAAATGAACTTAGTAAAATAAGAATATTCAAAATTTATAAAATTTTAGTATGGCTAGTGGAGCACTAAAGATTTTGTTACTAGATTCTCAATTTTTGAAGGGAATTAATCATGTTGCCTAGCAAAAAAATTCAAGACACAACTTGAGTTTTAGGAAGTATGGCAAGTAGTAGATGAGACCACTACCCATCCTACTATAGAAGGAGAATATCAAACAATTTTTGACAAGGTATATTGAAAGGCAATGCTAATAATCATATTTGAAGTAGAAAATAAGGTCCAAACATACATTTAGGTTTCAACCACGACCAAGGATGTATATGGGAATCTGAAAATAGTTTTTGAAGACAAAAATCGAAATCAAATTATATTCCTCTAGAGCTAGTTCCATTTTCTAAAAATGAAGAGGAGAAAATTTGGAATCATTAATGTGGATAATTGTAGATTTGCAAGAATAATTGCAAGCATTGGTAACTAAGATATCTAATGAAACATTAGTTCCTATTATCTTGAGATATCTCCCATCAAAGCATAATATTTTTTGTGACAAAATTAAATATTATTGAGTAAACACCAGGATTTAAGAATGTAGTGTACCTACTTCAAAAGAAATAGGTATCACATTTGAGATAAAAATAAGAGCAACTAATTTTTAAAAGGAAGCAACCATTCATAAAAGGAATATTGAGAAATAATTACCAATTTTAGGAAAAAAAATGTCATCGATGAATTTAGAGCACTTACAAAATAAAAAATAACATGTATTTGCTACACATGCTCAACTAAATAAATCTAGTACATTGATTATGAATCAACCAAACACATGATATGACAAATAGATTGGTTTCAAAATTTAAGGTATTCTAGACATGTAGGAAAAGTATGTCTTGGGGATGACACATATTATGAAATAAAAAGTAGGTGATATAAAATTATGACTTGGATCACACAAATACAAAATTATAGAAGTCTTATATGTTCCAAGACTCATAAAAAATATACTCTCCATCAATCAACTACTTGATCACAACTTAAAGGCTGATTTTGATAAGAAATAATGATCTAGGGTATGCATCATTCAAGATAAAACTTAAAACTCCAATATTATTGTATATGGAAAAGAAAAAAGAAAAATGATTGAACTTCACATAATTCATCATGGAAACTTATCATTAGTCATTAATTCCAATAGATCTACATCACTCCAACATTGATTCTATGGTCATCTAATATATGGCCATCTTACTACATTACAAAACAAAAATATATTCAAAGCTCTTCCTTCTTTATTGAAGTCCACACAGATTTGTTCTTGTTGCTTAGCTAGGAAACAACATTGAACTCCTTTCAAGACTATATAATATCAAGCCAAGGTATCTCTTGATTGATCTTGTAGAAACCAAATCCTAGCCACTTGTTGTTCATATAGGTATTCCCATCATTTTTACCCATTATATATATATATATATATATATATATATATATATATATATATATATATATATATATATATATATATATATATATATATATATATATATGTTTAATATATATTTAAATATTAATATTTTATATTATATTTTTATATATATTTAATAAATATGTATATATTGCTACCTCGAGAATCAAGAAAATAATTTTTTGAGCTCTGGCGATTTGGCAGGAAAATTTTTGCGCAGGCGACAGGCGATGTTCTAGGGTTTGTGGAGTGAAGGAAAATCCAGGGCATTAGGTGGGTTGCCGTAGTGTTATTCTGGTTACTGTGGATCTGAAGGAACGTCTGCTGCCCCAGGAGGGCCCAATGGGGTCTCCTCCAGATCCTCTCTCTGGGAGAAAGAGCTCTTACGCTGACTTGCTAAAAGAAAACTCTTCGTCTGCCAATGATGAATCTCAGAGAAATACTCTTCATACGCTCTTCAAGAACGCTGGCAAGAGTTCAACAAGCACATCGAGTTAATGGATGCCTCCCACAATCCGCCTCAAGACCCAAGATTGTCATCGAACCAAAGATGGTCGAAGACACAATCATATACAGAGCTAACCATGATCTGATCTATAAATTCATGGGTATCCGACCTACCCTGAATTTCTTGCATACCTAGGTCAGACAGAACTGGGAGCCTCATGGTGAGTACTCCTTATGGTTCATTAGCAATGGGTATTTCATTGTTAGTTTTTCTTCTCTAGCTGATAGAAACAGGGCGTTTGAATCAGAAAAGAGAAACCACGGTCCGACAGGGTTATTTGTTCAACCCTGGAGAGTGGGTTTCGATCCTCGTATTGAACCCACGGCTGTCCCGGTTTGGATCCGGTTGTACGCTCTTTCGATGGAGTTTTGGGGTGAGCAGGTTCTGGAAATGATCGATAACTCCCTCGGTAGACATCTGGGCGTCTCCAAGGACACCATAGAAGGTAACACAGCTGTCTTTGCAAGAATCTACGTGGAAATGGATATTAGCCAGCCTCTACCGATAGAGGTGGAACTTGAGCTGGCAGGACTATCTTGGATCCAACAGTTAGATTATGAGGCTCTGCCCTTCAGATGCAGAGTTTGCCACAAACATGGGCATTTGGCATGGTTTTGTCCAAATATTTTGAACACAAAAATGGAGGCCCCGCTTGGAATGCCAAATCGCCCCAGAGAGGGTAAGTCTAATCTTGCCAAAGAACCAACCAATACTCCTCAGGGTAATGATGTTCAGAAATATGGCTTTGAACAGCCCAAAAGAAGGAGAAAGCAAAAGAAAAATGGTAAGGAGCAATCACAACCCAAGCCAGCCAATAGGTATGAAATTTTTAAGACACTAGTGGATCAAGAGGATCAAGTCATGGAAGGAGTGGATGGGAATATTGAGGATATTAACATCCACACTCATGCTTCTCCTTCATCTCCCCCTGTCTTAGAACAGGTGATTGAGTACACTGAGTTACCGCAGACAGAGAATGCAGGGGCATTGATAGTGCACTCCCAGGCGCAGCCAGTAATTAAGGATGTCAGCATGGGAATTGCAGAAAAGAATAGAGAAAGGCCAGCCCTGGGGATAACTCAGGTGGAAAAGAGATCCAAAAATAGTAACTCTCAAGGAGCGGGCAGAAAATCAAATAAGGACCTGCTAGCAGTTCAAGGAGACAAGCTGATCACTGGAGGATCGGTGAGGACAATTGATTCTTATTGCTCTCAAGGTTTTCAATGATTATTCAATCTTGGAATGTTAGGGGTTTAAACAGTAGAACCCATCAATATGCTGTTCAAAGACTCTTAGGAAAATGTAAAACAGACTTTTTGCTTATCCAAGAGACAAAAATGTCTTTAGATCTTATGTGTAAAACAGTTAATAGAATCTGGAGGGGCGCTGGTCATATGGATGTGGCTGCCCAAGGTGCCTCGGGGGGATTGTTACTCTTTGGAACCCTCTGGAATGGACTGCAATAGAACATATAGCTTGGAGGGGTGTTCTCACATCTCATTTTAGGAATAATGTCACAGTTGAACATGTTTTAATTACAAATTTTTATGGGGCTCAAAACCTCGATGGCCAGAGGCTCCAATGGAAAGTTGTACATAACATGAGGTCCTCAAGGGAAGATTTAGACTGGATTATTGCTGGGGATTTTAATGCTAAATTATCTGCTCGAGATCAGGAAGGTGGAACCCCAATTTTGGATCCAGGGGACCGGCTTCTGATTGCCCAAGTCCAGGCCTTTCACCTAGTGGATATTAAAGGCCCTGGAACCTACTTTACTTGGACTAACAAGAGGAGGGAGCCACACAGCAGGAAGGTAAAGCTAGACCATTTTTTGGTCTCAGAGGAGGCATTTGTAAAGTGGAATATTAAATTCCAGATTTTGGAGGGCCCAGTTTCAGATCACTTTCCCATTTTGTTGGAGGGAGGGATTATGACAGGGCAGCATCACAAACCCTTTAAATTTGAGAATTTTTGGTTACAAAAGGAGGATCTTCGAAAGAAAGTTCCGCAGTGGTGGGAAGAAGGTCGTCTACCTTTTGGGACAACAATGTTTAGATTCCACAAACAACTTCATTTTGTCAAAGTTAAACTGAAACAGTGGAGGCAAGCTAATAAGTCAGATTTCCAGCTCCAAAGAGCTCCCTTGGTGGCTAGATGGGAAGAGGTTCAAAAACACTTCAGGGAAGGAACAATTACTGAGCAGCTCAAAACCGAGGATGATGCCTTGCGCAAAGCGGTTGAGGACATTGATAACCAAGAGGAGACTTACTGGAAACAGAGAGCAAGAAACACTTGGTTATTAGAAGGTGATAGAAATACAAAATTTTTCCATCGATCAGCCTGTGCTAGGAGACAGATGAATAACATGGAAGTCCTTCAAGATGAGAATGGACACTCCTTTGATACTCTTCCTGGTATGCATTCCCATTCAATGGATTACTTTTCTAAACTTTTTAAGGAAAGTATGGAGCAAGATGTAGAGGCTCAAAATGAAGTTATTGATGTCATACCCTCTCGTTATCTCCGAAGAAGAAAATCAGGCCCTTCTTAGACCCATTGATAGAGATGAACCGAAGAATGTGGTCTTTGGAATGAGCACAGGAAAATCTCCAGGTCCGAGATGGCTTTCCTATTGAGTTTTTTCAGGCCTTTTGGGATACTTTGGAGGAGGATGTTCTGGCTATCACAGAGGAGTCCAGAACTAATAAAAGAATGCTTAAGGCAATAAATCATACCTTCATCACTTTAATTCCGAAAGGGGAGGAGGGGGCTCATATCTCTGATTTCAGACCTATTGCCTTATGCAACGTGATTTATAAAATAATCACAAAGATAATGGCTGAACGGCTAAAACCTCTCCTTCATAACATCATTTCCTCAGAGCAAGGGGGTTTTGTAGAGGGTAGACAGATCTTGGATGGGGTGGTTCTCGCTCAGGAGGCAATCCATACAATGCAAAAATCTGGTAATAAGGGAATGTTCATTAAACTGGATATGTCCAAGGCTTATGATAGGGTGGAGTGGAGTTTCTTGTCAAAGATGATGGCAGCCTTTGGTTTCTCTCAGGACTGGATAGATTGGGTCATGAGTTGTGTTTCTACGCCTTCTTATTCTATTCTAATCAAGGGTCTCCCCTCGCAACCTTTTGGAGCCACACGTGGTCTTCATCAAGGGGACCCTTGCTCTCCCTATCTTTTCCTCATTTTGGTTGAAGGATTAGGTAGACTTTTCTTGAGGAGAAGACATCAAGGCCTGCTAACAGGTATCAAGGTGGGTGAGGAAATTTTGACTCACTTACAGTTTGTGGATGATACAGGATTGGTTGGAGTGGCCAGCTTCAGGGAAGCTAGAGGAATCAGAGATACTCTTAATGTCTACCTTAGGGCCTCAAACCAAGTCATCAATGACAAAAAATCCAAAGTGGTCTTCTTCAATCTTGACCAAAGGTTACAGGACAGAGTTATAGAGATCTTGGGATTCACTCGGACCTCTCTTCCAGTAGTTTACTTGGGGGTCCCTTTGCATTTCAAAAAATTAAAAATAGAAATCTGGAAAGATCTTTTGGATGGTATCAAAGATAGAATGAATCATTGGTCTCATAAATGGTTAAGCTATGGGGGTAGATTAACTTTCTTACAATCAATTATTCAGGCCATGCCAATTTATAAATTCTCTATCCTGGCTGCCCCACACACTATATGGAAAGAGCTGGACAAAATGGCTAGAAGATTTTTATGGGAAGGAGCAAAAGGGGAGAGGAAATGGGCCTTAGTTGGTTGGGATAAAGTTACCCAACCCAAGGAAAAAGGAGGGTTGGGACTGAGAAGCTCCAAGCTTAATAACAAAGCTTTGGCTGGAAAACTGTACTGGAGGTGGATCTCCCAACCAACATCCTTATTCAGTAGAATCCTTACCAGTAAATACTTGGGTCATGTTCACCCCAATGAGGTGGGCCGTTTCCCTCTGGATGGCACTGGATCCTTAGTGTGGCAGGCTCTCAAGCTTGGATCTCAGGTTATTAAAGACCAATTGTTTTGGAAAGTGGGGAGAGGGGAGAAGGCTCGTTTTTGGACTGATTCATGGGACCAGTACCCGCCCATCATTGCTGAGTTTCCCGAATTACAACCAATTAAATCCGCCATAGAAGCCAAGGGTTGGGTCCAAATTGAAAGTTATTTCAACACTTGCCAAATGGGGGAGTATAAGTTCAAGAAGTTTAAGAGGTTGGAGGAGTGGCCAATTACAATCCCTCCGGAGCTGGCACCCATCTTGACCAAAATCTTGACAGAAAGGTTTCTCACAGGGAGAGACGAGGAGGATGAATTAGCTTGGGGCTATGGGAACCTTGGGGTATATACAGTGAAGGACGGATACGATAAGATCCTCCCAGAGCCTCCCCCACATTCATTTTTGATTCAGGATTGGAGGAAGATATGGCATTCCAAGGGCTGGCCGAAAGTGAATTTCTTTGCCTGGCAGTTTATGCACAATGGAATTCTCACTTTTGACAATCTCAGAAGTAGAGGAATCATCGGTCCATCTCAGTGTGTATTATGCCACAAGAAAGAGGAAACAACTGATCATCTGATGTTTGAGTGCCCTTTCACGCGTCAGATTTGGAAGCGGTGGTTCTCTCACTATAAACTCCAGGCTAATGGTGATCTGACTCGGACCAATATTTGGGAAAGGTGGAAGAGGGGTAGATTTAAATCTAAAGCTCTTCGAATTGGTTGGGAGCTTGGATTACTTTTCATCTGGTGGCAAGTGTGGTTGGAGAGAAATGCCCGTATTTTTAGAGAAACTTTCTCCTCGCTAGATGGAGTTTGGCAGGTCATCTGGAGCAAAGTCACAGAAACTGTTGCCATCTATGCTGAAGAGGAAAATCAGGTTGGTCCTGGGCCACTGGAAGAGGGAGTTGAAGGGCAAGAGAGATAGGATAGAGCTAGCTGGAAACCTCCCCCAGAAGGTTGGATCAAAATCAATACTGATGGAGCTACAAAAGGCAATCCGGGCAGTGCCGAATTGGTGTAGTTTGTCGGGATCATGCTGGTTCAGTGCTCTATTGGGAACTGCAAGGCTTGGGAAGAGCCACAAACAATGAAGCAGAAGCCATTGCTATCAAATCTGCTTCCATCTGGGCTGTTAATCAGGGTCACAGGAGGATAATTCTCGAATCTGATTCTCAAATTCTGGTTGGCGCTCTAGATTGCATGAGGAACTTTGCTTCGAAAGCATGGAGGTTGCGGATTCTGATCTCTCAAATCAAGGAACTATGGAGGGAATTAGATGACGTGATCCCCGTTTATGTGAGTAGAGATTTAAATAAAGTGGCCGATTTCCTTGCGAAGATGGGTGCTGAGAAAGAGGTAGGGGTGCAGCTGCACAGTGACATGCCTTTGGAGGATGAAGTGATTAGGCAGGGTCTGGAACGATCCTTGAGACAATGAGCAAAGAAAATGCTAAGGGTGGTTTTTGTCACGATATCGTGACCTGTTGCGCCATCGCGGCCTTTGGAGGAAAGCTGTCACGATTTCGTGACATGTTGCACTGTCGCGGCCTTTGGAGAGAAGCTATAGCGATTTCGTGACCTGTTGCGCCATCGCGGCCTTTGGAGGGAAGCTGTCATGATTTCATGACCTGTTGCACCGTCACGGCCTTTGGAGGGAAGCTGTCACGATTTCGTGACCTGTTGCACCATCGCGGCCTTTGGTTGGAAGCTGTCACGATATCGTGACACTTTTGGAGAATGGGCACCAAGGGGGAAAATCGTCGTGATATCGTGACACTTTTGGAGAATAGGCGCCAAGGGGAAAAGCCGTCGTGATATCGTGACACTTTTGAAGAATGGGCGCCAAGGGGAAAAATCGTCGCGATATCGTGACACTTTTGGAGAATAGGCGCCATGGGGAAAAGACGTCGCGATATCGCGACACTTTTGGAGAATGAGCGCCAAGGGGAAAAGTCATCGCGATTTCGTGACACTTTTGGAGAATGGGCACCAAGGGGAAAAGTCGTCGTGATATCGCGACATTTTTGGAGAATTGGCACCAAGGGGAAAAGCCGTCGCGATATCGCGACACTTTTGAAGATTGGGCACCAAGGAGAAAACTCGTCGCGATATCGTGACACTTTTGAAGAATGGGCGCCAAGGGGAAAACTCGTCACGATTTCACGACAGTTTTGGAGAATAGGCGCCATGGGGAAAAATCGTCACGATATCGCGACACTTTTGATGAATGGGCGCCAAGGGGAAAACTCGTCGCGATATCGCGACACTTTTGCAGAATGGGCGCCAAGGGGAAAACTCGTCGCGATATCGCGACACTTTTGGAGAATTGGCGCCATGGGGAAAAGTCATCGCGATATCGTGACACTTTTGAAGAATTGGCGCCAAGGGGAAAACTCATCGCGATATCGCGACACTTCTGGAGAATAGGCACCATTTGGAAAACTCGTCGTGATTTCATGACACTTTTGGTGAATGGGCGCCAAGGGGATGTGCCGTCACGATTTCGTGACACTTTTGGTGAATAGGTGCCATGGGGACTGGCTGTCACGATTTCGTGACATGTCACGATTTCGCGACTTGTTGCTCTGGCACGGCCAAGGTTGGTTTGTTGTCGCGATATCGCGACATGTCGCGATTTTGTGACATGTCGCGTTTTCGCGCCTTGTTGTAATCTTGCTTCTTTGCTCTCGGCTGGGATGTGTCTACTCCCATTTGTAATTGATCTTTGTTTTAATACAAGTTTTTTTTAATTTTTTCAAAAAAAAATAAATACGTATATATGTGTGTAAATTAATCTCATCCATCTACCTTGGTCTAATCCTAGCCATTCACATGCCTTAATCCATGCCACCTACCTAGATTTAATCTCCATACTTCGTTACATTTTAATATTGATCACACAAATTGTGTCTTTGAAACCCTAATGTACCCTAGGAAAAATTATAAATAGGATTCATTTTGATGGTTCAACCCCTAAGTTTTCAAAGCAACCAGAATCCTGAGTTTTCTTGAGTCCCTCGCATCCTCGCCTTCACTTTCACTCACACTCACCCTTATATCCACCACCATATAATAACCCCATTTCTATGATGCTTTTGTACATAGGTGTGGAGTGGTGTGCCTTAGAATAATTTTGGTGTGGTTTATTTAATTATGTGTGTTGGTGTGGTTAAAGAAGAAATAAATAATAAAATAAGGAAATAAAGGCCAAGAAGCCTAGCGCATGACTTAATGAAGGATTATAAGACCTAATGGTGAGATTAATGTTATTTCCACAAAACAAGGGGGTCAATGTAAAATTAGAAACATGAGGAATAAAAGGGGAGCTTGGCGCCACATTTGGGAGATTATGGAGTCTGTTTCTTCACCTTTCTGAGTCTGAGGAGATCCATCTCTTTCAGCCATCTTCTGAGGACGGAAAACCCTGCAGAAGACTTCCTTTGAGGATGGAAACCCTTGGAGGCTTGAGACTAGGATGTAGCCCCTGAGTCTCATCAGCAGTTGGACAGATTAGTGCAGATCCAAGGAGAGTTCAGCCCTACTTAGCACTCATTGGGAGATCATTGCATATTTAGTTCAGCCCTACTTGGATGATTTGGTATCTGAGGAGTTTATGTTGGTTTTCCAGTGTATATTGGCCTGCGCTATCATTTCTAGTACTAGTGAGCTGTTGCATGTTGTTTTCCTTTGATGTACTTCAGTATTTGGTTTAGAATTAATAAAATATCAGAGATTTGCTTTTCATTTCTGGTTGCCAGTACATAGATCTTGTTATTACTCTTCCAGTATGTATGATTTCTGAGTAGAAGTTAGAGATCTGGTTGAATTTTTTTTAGAAATAGGTCATTTCAGTGGTATCAGAGCCTAGATCTTGCCATCCTGTGGGCGGATCTGGCTTTGGAATTTTTAGATCTATCAGATCAGGGTTTGGTTTGCAGATCAGAGATAGAAGATTTTAGATCTAGGGTTTCAGAGTGTGCATGCCAGTGCATGTCAGTGCATGTTACATATTTGCATCAGAACTAGCAGATTTATTGGATTAGGGTGAGATCTGGACTCCTGCATTGGGGTTTTGACAGTATTCCTGTAATTTTCTCTTTCAGCATTCCTATAATTTTCAGCAGTAATTTTCTATGACTTCTAGGCCTCCAGTTGATCACAGTTATAATTTGAGGCCAAGAAATCAAAATTAGAATCAAGACCCAAGAGCAGCTTTTCTTTGGGAAATTGAAAAAGAAAGTTCAGCCATGGAAAATCAGGGAAACAATAATAATAACAATAACAGAAATAATGCCATTCCTACAGATCCTGGTGTGCAGGAAATGATGAATTTGATGAGACAGGTTGCAATAAACACAAACAACATGGTACAGCAGATGAGGCAGCAGAATAGAAGCCCACCTAGACAACAGCATCAAAACCAAAATCAGCCCCATAGCCCAACTATACGGGAAGAATCACAGGGGAGTTTTCATACCAAGAGGACTCCATTGAAGAAGCCATCACGCCCTATGTTTACAGAGGCCATTCCTAGTTCAGAATCTGAGGAGGATGATGATAGTATGTATGAGACACTATTTTCTAACTATCAACTTAGATCTGATGCATTTAAATCTATAGTGAAATTCAGTGACTATGTGCAGATGAAGCAGAAGAAAATGGGTGGCAGATTTGCAAAAGATAAGAAGTTGCATCAGAAAATGCAAATTCCTACTTTTAGTGGGAATGATGACCTCACTGCTAGAGCATGGTTGCAAAAATTACAGACCTATTTTACCCTAGATCCTCTTCCAGAGAGGGATGCTCTACAGTTGGCCACGCTGAATTTAGAGGGAAAAGCTTATGATTGGTGGCATAATGGCCTCATCACACAAGGACATGATCAGGTAAATACTTTTGATGAATTTAGTCAGAGATTGCTTGATAGATTTGAGAAGAAATATGATGAGGAATATTTTAGAGAGCTAACTAAGCTGAAACAGAGAGATTCACTTTCAGCCTATGTGGAGGAGTTTGAGAAAATTTCAGTTATAGTACAGGACATTTCACCGAAGAGGGTTATTTTCCTCTTTTTGGATGGATTAAGAGAGCCACTTAGGGGTTTGGTTAAATATTTTTCACCTCCCACATTGCAGGAAGCAATAAAGAGGGCCATCCTTCTTGAACATACACTTGAGCCCTATATTCCAGCAAGACAAAAGACTAATTTCAGCAAGCAAAAGTTTGGAGAAACTTCCAGACCATGGCACAAGGAAGCTAGAAGTGAGGGACCCATGACATCACCTCCTAGAAATCCTCCTCCCCTTGTGTCATCAAGTAGAAGGCCTCTACCCCCTGCGCAAGGTAATAGGAAGCTAGATGATATCACTAGAAATGAATTGAGGAGAAAGAAACTGTGTTTTGACTGCAGGAAGCCTTGGGAGCCAGGACATAGGTGTCTTGGTAAGGGAGAAGTTCATTACATTGAGGTTGTATCAGAGGGAGACTCAGATAGGGAATCTACATCATTAGAAAGCAGCGAAGAGGAGTTCCATGATGCAGTGGAACAAGAAAAGGCAGCATTACAAACAACCACATCACATGAGCAAGCTAGCCCCATGACGTTACCTATGGTAAGCACTTCTGCCATAGGTACATTGGCCACTTTGCATTGTGCTCCATAGTTTTTGACAATTAAGGTTTTGGGCAAAGTTTTGGGTGAAGATGTAGTGATTCTGATAGATGGAGGGGCCACACATAACTTTATGGATGTGGGCTTTGCTAAGAAGAAGAGAGTCAAAATGGATGATTTTGCTGGTTTCCAAGTCACTACAGGAAAAGGTGACATATCTCCATGCAATAAAATGGTAAGACAAATTGAGTTCTCTATTGGGGAGTATAGTGATGTTTCAGATTTTTATATCTTTCCTACAAGGGGATTGCCTCACATTGTGCTTGGAGCACAATGGTTTTATGAGCTTGGTGATGTCACTAGTAATTATAAGAAGCTAACTATTAAATTTCAGTATAAGGGTAAGGAAATTTTATTACAGGGGTTAAGAGACATGGAGTTGCATTGTGTTTCAGCAAAGAGGATGGAAGGAATGATAAAACAGGGAGATTTTGAATGGTGTGCATGGCTCTTCGATATAAAAGAGATGCTTACAGCAAAACAGAGCAGCAAGGTAAAGTATCATCCACAAATTCAACAGCTGCTACATAAATACAAATCAGTTTTCAGCGACATGCCTAAGGGTCTGCCACCACATAGGGGTTTTGAGCATGTGATAGAGCTTGAGGAGGGAACTAAGCCCATCATGATTACACCTTATAAGCATCCCAGGGCCTTTAAAGATGAAATAGAGAAGACAATTAAAGAGCTATTAGCCATGGGACATATTCAACCCAGCAGCAGTCCATTTGCTTCTAGTGTGGTGTTGGCAAAAAAGAAAGATGGTACATTCCGCATGTGCATAGACTACAGAGTGCTAAATAAAAAGACCATTAAAAATAGGTATCTCATTCCCATGTAGATGAGCTTATTGATGAATTATACAATGCAAAATATTTTTCTAAGATTGATTTAAGAAGTGGTTATCATCAAATTAGAGTTAGGAAAGAGGATGTGCCAAAGACTGCTTTCAGGTGTCATTATGGGCATTTTGAATTTCTTGTCATGCCTTTTGGACTTACTAATGCTCCTGCCACTTTTCAGTCAACAATGAATCATGTTTTCAGGAAATATTTGAGATCTTTTGTATTAGTGTTTTTTGATGACATCTTGGTATATAGCAAAACCTGGGAGGAACACTTGAAGCATTTGCAGATGGTCCTTGACATTTTACAGCAGCAGCAATTTTATGCTAAAGAATCTAAGTGTGAATTTGGCCTCACAAAAATTCTGTATTTGGGGCATATAATCAGCCACAATGAAGTGCATGTAGATCCTACTAAAATTGCAGCAGTTCAACAATGGCCTACACCCACCACTCTAACGCAATTGAGGGGTTTTCTTGGGTTGTGTAACTACCACAGAAGGTTTATAAAGGGGTTTTCTAAACTTTCAGCTCCTTTATCAGAATTGACTAAGAAAAATGCTTTTACATGGAGTGACAATGCACAGTATGCCTTTGAGGAACTCAAGAAGGTGATGACTACTTGCCCTACTCTTGCCATTCCAAATTTTAACTTACCATTTGTTGTAGAATGTGATGCATCAGGAGTTGGAGTAGGGGCTGTTTTGATGCAAAAGGGGCAGCCCATAGCCTTTGAGAGTAGGAAACTTACTCCTACAGAAATATCTTTCAGCATATATGAGAAGGAGATGTTGGCCATCATGCATGCTTTGGCCAAGTTTAAGCAATACCTCATTTGTGGTAAGTTCACTATAAAAACTGATCACAATAGTTTGAGATTTTTCTTGGAACAAAAATATTTAAATGAAAGACAGCAGCGTTGGGTGACAAAGGTACAATCTTATGATTTTGAGATTGAATATAAGAAAGGTAAATCTAATACAGCAGCTGATGCACTTTCCAGAAACCCTTTATTCTATTCATTTTCAGCTGTAGATGAGAATTTAAGAGCTAAATTGATGGCTGAGTATACTAAGAATGATTTTGCTTCAAAGTTGATTGATGGGGTAATTTCTGATGTGAAATTCAAAATAGTTAATGGGCTGATTTTATACAAGGACAGAATTTATCTTGTTCCAGAATCAAAGTTAAAACAGAAAATTATTTTGGCATTACATGACTCACCTTTTGCTGGACATCCTGGTTTTTATAAGACATACAGATTGGTTAGAGAAAGGTTTGCATGGAAGGGTTTGAAGGATGATGTTATGAAACATGTTAGAGAATGTATTGTGTGCCAGGAAAATAAAACAGAGAATACACTAAGTGCTGGTCTACTACAACCACTACCAGTTCCAGAAAAGAAATGGGATAGCATATCTATGGACTTCATTATAGGTTTGCCTACTGTTCAAGGTAAGAACTGCATTTATGTAGTAGTGGACAGATTGACAAAATTTGGGCATTTCTTTGCTATTTCAGCCACCTATACAGCTGCACAAGTGGCTGAATTGTTTTTCAGGGAGATTTTCAGGTTACATGGGTTACCCAGGACTATTTTTAGTGACAGGGACATCAGGTTTATGAGTGCTTTTTGGCAAGAAATATTCAGACTTAGTGGTACAAATTTGACCCCTAGTACTAGCTACCATCCCCAAACGGATGGGCAAACAGAAATTGTGAATAAATGGCTTGAGGGGTACTTGAGGAACTACATTTCTGGACAGCAAAATGCATGGATTAAGTGGTTATATATGGCTGAATTTTGTTATAATACTACTTACCACTTATCTATTAAAATGTCTCCCTTCAAAGCTTTGTATGAATATGATGCTCCTAATCTTGTTGATGTGTTACTACATGATAGCAAAGTGCCCAAAGCACAAGACTTTGTACAAGAATATCAAGACATGCTAAAGCTTTTGAAAGACAATATTCTGATGGCACAAAACCAGCAAAAGAAATATGCAGATCAGCAGCGTGTAGAGAGGCAGTTTAAGGAGGGTGACATGGTCTATTTGCGTTTACAGCCATATAAACAGTCCACCATAAAAACCAGCGGCAAAGAGAAGCTTAAACCACGGTTTTATGGTCCATACAGGGTGATTAAAAGAATAGGAGAGGTGGCATATCAGCTTGAGCTTCCTACTAGCAGCAGAATACATAATGTGTTTCATGTTTCCTGTTTGAAGAAAGCTTTGGGACAACATATTATTCCTTCACAGGAATTGCCACCATTGGATGAAGAAGGTAAATTGATATTAGAACCTGAATCAGTTATGAAGGTAAGAGAAAAGAGGCTAAGGAACAAGGTGATTCATGAGTACTTGATCAAGTGGAAAGGGCTACCCATTGAAGATTCTACTTGGGAGGGATCCCAAATCTTGTCTCATCCAGCTCTCAATTTCTTGGGGACAAGCAATTTGGGAGGGGCGGTATTGTAATAACCCCATTTCTATGATGCTTTTGTACATAGGTGTGGAGTGGTGTGCCTTAGAATAATTTTGGTGTGGTTTATTTAATTATGTGTGTTGGTGTGGTTAAAGAAGAAATAAATAATAAAATAAGGAAATAAAGGCCAAGAAGCCTAGCACATGACTTAATGAAGGATTATAAGACCTAATGGTGAGATTAATGTTATTTCCACAAAACAAGGGGGTCAATGTAAAATTAGAAACATGAGGAATAAAAGGGGAGCTTGGCGCCACATTTGGGAGATTATGGAGTCTGTTTCTTCACCTTTCTGAGTCTGAGGAGATCCATCTCTTTCAGCCATCTTCTGAGGACGGAAAACCCTGCAGAAGACTTCCTTTGAGGACGAAAACCCTTGGAGGCTTGAGACTAGGATGTAGCCCCTGAGTCTCATCAGCAGTTGGACAGATTAGTGCAGATCCAGGGAGAGTTCAGCCCTACTCAGCACTCATTGGGAGATCATTGCATATTTAGTTCAGCCCTACTTGGACGATTTGGTATCTGAGGAGTTTATGTTGGTTTTCCAGTGTATATTGGCCTGCGCTATCATTTCTAGTACTAGTGAGCTGTTGCATGTTGTTTTCCTTTGATGTACTTCAGTATTTGGTTTAGAATTAATAAAATATCAGAGATTTGCTTTTCATTTCTGGTTGCCAGTACATAGATCTTGTTATTACTCTTCCAGTATGTATGATTTCTGAGTAGAAGTTAGAGATCTGGTTGATTTTTTTTAGAAATGGGTCATTTCACATCGCATCAACCACCATAGCCCTATATTGAAGTAGATATGATTTTGTAAACTTTTATTCAACCCCTAAACACCCTTATTTTGCTCTCGAGTTCCCATCCGCTACTACCAAATTCTTGCCTACTACTGCCAAGTGTCACTAGGTGCTTTTCACCATCCCTGAGAACCCACATGTGTTCTCTACTACCACCAAGTTCCTGCGGGTATTTCATACCATATTTCTATAGCCCTACTAACCATCAGATGTATCTCGGGCATCCATGCATCATATTCCTACAAAAATGACTATAGATAAGAAAATGGTAAGTTCACAAGCTAAATATTTTATTGTTATACTAATTTCATTATTTCCATATTTGTATGCAGTTTATTATTTGGCATTTAGGGTTTTTATTTATTTTCAAGTATCTCACATAGTGGAGCCCTCACAATTACTACTAATTCTATTTCATCATTCTCTATGTGCAGGTTTGGATATATATAGGCAATGAGCAACTGTTTAAGTTGGAGTGGTCTGATCAAAGGATTTCTGAAGTCCACTCACTTCTGTTGGTATCGATCGAGGTGAAGACACCACCCTGATTTGTTGGCTAGGATTTTGAAGAACCCTAACATATTGAGATTATTGTATTGAGCATTAAAGCTTTGTAAAACCTCAACTTGGGGCATATTGCATTGTAATATAAGGAATCCACACAACAATAAAAATCGAATTTATTTATGTGCAATCACATGTGTTTATATTGCTTTAATTGTTCATTTCTTTAAGTTTAGTTATTTTTTGTTGTTTTATTTGCATCTAAAAATGGCAATCACGATGGTACCCATTAAGGGTTTCTCATTTTGATTTAATTTGTTGACTAACTTGCTATTTTTTGTCTTATATTGTAGGGTTTTTAGAAGCATAGATCATGCAATTTTCATTGTATCTGGGCTTATAAAGGTTCACTGAAAGTTGTAGAAGGTTCACGAACACCCTGTGGTGCTCGAGGGACATCCAAAAATACCCAAGGTACTTTTAGAAGCACTCAAAGGCATTTTATAGAGAGTTAAAACAATAACGTAGGCTTCTTTGTAAGTTTACTATCAAACCCTAACTTCTCTATTTTTACGTATTCTAGCATTTTATATTTTTTCAGATTTTTGGATTAAAAAGAAGATCGTTAATAAATATGGTAAAAACAATCATTTTATTTTACATTCTAGGCATTATATTAGTCATTGCATTCATCCACGGATTTCCATTTTTTATTTCAAGTTTATGTTTTTCTAGTGTATTGCAATTGAAAAATCCTACATTTTTGTTGCATGTGAATTATCACAATTGCATAAATTAGACTGCATTGTAGGGTTAGAAACTCATCCTTTTACTAATCTAAGTAGGAAAATTATTAGTGTGTCAAAAGTATCCCTACGTTGGGTGACTCTAGGTGGAGGAGTGGATGAACCCCCCACTATTTAGATAGGAATTTAAGTGGTGTACTTCACATCCTTTGGAGAAATTGATACTCTTAATGTTGACTTCTGATTTATATTAGTGAAATCAATTGTTTCTAATATTTTATGTGCACCATGAAAAATAGAACCTTTAAAAGTAATTTTGCACATACTTCACATTTCACATTAAATAATAGTGGTTGTATTTCATCACCAATCACTGCTTGAGATCTAGTGACGGTGGTTTTCATATCCATCCAAAAATATCTGCCCTATATACCTTATATTACCCTCAAGAAAACTTGTTGTATTTCATCACCAGCAATAATCTCATTGCCCCAGCCTAGCCTTAGTCTTCACCCATTTCTAATTTAGATTAGCACATTGAAACACACAAAATAAAAATCTAAAAAATGAATTCACACTAAAATGAGATAATCAATGAATGAGGTAAGACACATGTGTTGAACAAACTTAGCATTGATTGTTTATTTTTATTCTTGTAAAGTTTCAATCTAGCATTTCATTTTATTGTATAATATGTATCTCGGTTTATTAGCTTATGATCTTAACAAGAAATAAAATAAAGCATTAAACCAAAACAATACATCTATGGACTATTCATATTAATTTCCTACCACTTATGTGGTAAATATTGTCAGTGTGGTTCAGACTTATTGCATAGATTTGTCTACAAGCCCATCACACACTATGCAGGCTAATGATGTCCCACATAGATACACCTCCACATCTCTTCCACAAACCAAATCATCTTCACCTAAAACTAGCCATAATATTACCACATAGACTTGGATCAAGTAGAGGCTTTCTAAAAATCATCTAATTATGTCTTACAATCCATCCATAATATCCTAGATCAAGATCTTTCTTTACAGTAGGAACTTATTCCTTCACAACCATCCAGATTCACCCAAGTATACACAAACCCTATTTTTGAGGCATCAGTTGCACCTTCATCCCATATATCCATTCCCCATTCATCATGTGCTCCTAGAACATCATATATATCCACTTATACCAACCCCTTGTATGAATCACAAGTCAATTTTGCTTCATAAGTGCCCGCTTCATCAAATCAAGTTGCAATTCCCATTACCACTTGTCCCCCATCCACATCATCTATTACATATTCATCCATACCTTATAATGATGATATGGAAATTAATGAAGCATGGGAACATTTTAACAAATTGCTTAAAAAGTGACAGACAACTCAACAATAATTTCAAGTGAACCCTAGGCCTCAACCAATTTCTACACAACCCACCTTAATCACACAAAGTCAATCATGGGCACAAAAATATTTAGTGGCTTCCATACCTATACCTCCATCCAACCATACCCATTCCATTCTTATAGACCAAACCAACGATAGTCCTCATGCATTATCCATTTTCAATAATCACCATCATTTCTCAATCAATTTTATTAGCCTCAATTCCAATCCACTCTACCTATTCATCATCTTCTTGTCACTCCACAACATATTTTTATCCCATAATAGAATCATCAAGTGATTTAGGTCTTTCATATTCCTTGGGAATACCCTAGAATCAAGATTGTGCAACAATAGAATAATAATTTGATATAACATACTATTGGTTACAATAACTAGAATCTAACCTTACGTTAATTAATCAATAAACCAATTCACCTTTTGGTATCATCACTGCCATATCTGGTAGACTTTACAGTACCAAGGTTTGAAAAATTTAAATGGATTGAGGACCCTAAAGAGCATGTGAGCACATTCATGCACTCATGTTTCAAAATTCAAAATGGGAATGTGCTTATGCTTTGCACATTTCCTCAGACATTGGGAGGAGACACCATAGAGTGATATAACCAATTGCCCATTCATAGTATTTATACTTTTAAATAATTGGTTGACAAATTCTTTGAAATATTTGCTCTTAATGTAAAAAAACAAAGTCTCATTGTCTGATATCTACGGTTTAAGACAACATGATTATGAGTCTATCTATGATTTTGGCAACCGTTGGAGGGCCATCATAACCAAAATGCCATTCACCCTACCAATGGAAAATTTAATCAATATATTCACTAAGAGTTGCCTAAAAACTATTTATTGGATGCTTCAATTGCAAACATATAACTCATTTTAGGAATATCTTGCCCAAGCTAGCATCATCAAGGAAATAAAAATCCAAGAAGGCATACTTAAGCCAAGAAAAAAGGAATGAAAAAATAAGGTCCAATAAAAAAATAATTATTCTGGCCAAACCAAATCAACATGGGCTAATCCAACCAATCAAGACAATCACATCAATCAAGTGGTCATGAGACAACTAATAATGGCTCAACAATAACCAATGCAACAACCACTGCAACAAATTGCCTATCATGCGGTACCCTTAGTAACCCAATATATGTAAAGCACAGTTCCAACTATGGAGAATCACCAATGTTGACAATATGTTTACAAAAATCATCAATACACCCCCCTATTTGAATCTTATGCTTCCATATTTCAAAGGTTGTATGACACCAATAGACTTGATTTTCCTGAGGTAAAACCAAATTATCCCACCAGACATGGCAAAAACTACAAGGAATACTTGTTTTTCTCTTATCATAGATAAAATGGGCATGACATAAATAAATACCACGTGTTTAAGGATATAGTATAGGACCTCATTGACTTGGGAATCATCAAGATTGAAAATTCCCTAGCTCAACAAAACCAAAATCTTGGTATCTTCTAAACACCACTTCCTCGTCATTAGGAGGTGCAATCCACAATGGGAGGGTCTAACATCAAGACCCCTCCCAATCAAGTTAATCATGTTCAATAGTACTAAGGTTTTGTAGGTGCCATTCTTGTGGTAACTTGAGGTCAATAATGACAAAATACATAGAAGAAACCCATTCAACAACCCATAAATTCACAAGCAAGGGAGTCTCAACCTGTTCCATCACAATCTATCCAAATTTTCCTAAATACTTCACCACTAATCCAGATTCCTAATAATTATAACCCATCAAGTCATCTCATAAACTACAACCAAAGGTCAATCATTTCTCTAAGTAGTCATTTAACCACAAGTTTAAAAATGAATTCATAAAAATTATCTATTTATGATCTAATTCAACAATATACCCAACATTGTGAGGCATTAATGGATATCCTAAAATCCATAAAAATTCAATATCAAGACTCCAATGCCTTTAATAACTTTATAGGGAGTATACAAACATGCATGGATCCTTTCATAAAATTTTATTATTTCAATATTAAACCAATCTCATCAGAATCAGTGGACCCTCCATTGCATATAATGGCTAAAATAGATTGGAAGTCATTCAAAAGAGTCTTAATTGATATCGGCTCCTCAATTAACATCATAACCACATCTACTATCCATCATATCAATCTTCCTCCATATCATATAACCAAATCCACATTCACATGGAAAGCATTTAATGATGCTCTCTAATCTACAATTCGCACTATTGTTTTTCCCATCGAAGTAAGGGTAAAAATATTGCATACCTTGTTCCACATCTTAGAAGGATCCATGGTGTACAATGTACTCCTTGGAAGATCTTGGATAAGGAAAATGAGATGTGTCGCTTCCATATTACATAAATATCTAAAATATGTACACGAAGGTCAAGTGCATTGCATACCAATGGATGTTGAACCATTTAAGTATTGCAACTTCATATCGAATCCTTATGAATCCATACTTCCTTCTACCCATATTTTCCTCACATCATCCACCACATCATCAATCATCCCATCCAATCCTTCATCAAAGGCTCCTATTCCTGAGGAGCTTCCCATCTCCAATTCCAACCAAGCATCCACCCCCACATATTCATCCTCATCATACTTGACTACATGTACATGTGTGAACTCAATCTATGCCATCCACATCATCATCCCCTTCATTTTCCACACTCGTTCCTTCACAACCAAATCCACCTTCATAAGTCAGTTTCACAAATCGAATTGTCAAACTATGAGATACCCACATCTTCTCCATCATCTGATCTATTAGCCAACCTTGAGCCTCCCATGTCCACTTCATCCTCATCATCCCAAGTTTATGTCCACCTCACCAACCTTGGTATTGGTGAATATATGGTCCAAGACATCACCATCACACCACTCAATATCTCAACTACTAAGAATTTCGGTCGCCCATGTGATCCACCTTTATCTATAGGAGCAATATACAATATGGATTCAGTACCTAACAACATAAATTTTATGTATTGGGGAACATAATATTTTTCTAATACTACTTTTCTCAAAGAACCCAAACAACCACCACCTACCAATAAACAAAAAATGACTAGTTTTCCATCCTGCTATTTTCATAGATATAATTGGCAAAGACATGGCTTAGGTTGATATTAATAGGGAGTACCTCATCTTATTGATGTCCTATATCAAGAAGTGCTTGACCGTTCAGGTCAGGCTATCACCCATTTTCCACCATCTCTTCTTTTGAACAAGCCTTCCAAAGGCTTAATATGACTTTAGAAGAAGAAGACCTCCACCACGATGACTTTGATGAGGAAATGTATGAAGAATTCAACCTCATATTGATAGCCTCTAATGAATTTGATGAGGAATTGGAACCCATCATTCCCCATACTGAACAAGACAAGTTTTATCTTAGAATTTTCCCCATACATGAGCCCATATTCGACAAGAGTGGGTTGAACCTACCGGTGAACCACCACCTCCTTATCATTAATCCATATCATCAATAAAAATTGTAACATATGTATATAATGCAAAAAAAAGAGAGAAAAACATAAAAAAATATATATTTCCTTTTTTCTGCATTGCATGTATATACCATTTAGGTAAATGCATTAATTTGTGTTGCTTGTTTCTATCGAAGTTTACCAAGTTCCTAACATCGATTCTTAGGCTCCATCCATCCTATTCATTTCACCTCATCCATTTTCTTAATAATTCAACATGAATTCTATTGATTTATTTGTCCCCTTCATAATCCATATGATTTGGCAAAGCCAATTCCTATTGACATGAGCCTTATTGATATGGATTATATTTCCTCACCATCATCATTTTCTGAGTTTGTCCTATTCAAGGAACTGTTAAGGGCTTCAGCCAACTACATTCCTCCATCTCCTCCATCTTCACCTTCACCTTCACCTTCAAATCTTAAGGTTTTCTAGGAATACGTAGAGGATGATAAGTTAGAAGAGTTTTATGACATCTTAGACAACATTCATTTAATCCCAAATTTCCATCAACTTGAGGAAGGTTATCACATGTCCATTGAAGATACCATAGATGTGAACCTTAGTTCAAATACTAAAAATCCCCAAATGGTCAAGGTTGGAAAAATCTTATCCAAATATCAATAAGAGAAATTAATTACTCTCCTCAAGAGGAAGAAGGGAATTTTTGCATGGTCCTACAAAGACATGCACGATCTTGACCCTAAGTTGATTTTCCATAATCTCACCTTACATCCTGATGCTAAGATGGTCAAACACAAACATAGAATAATGCATCCTACCTTTTATCTCTTTGTAAAATAAGAGCTCCAAAAGCTATTAGATGTGGGTTTCATTGTACCCATTGATTATCCTGAGTGGATCTCAAACATAGTTCTCATTCGTAAGCCTAATGGGGTGATACATATTTACACTGAATTTCAAGAACATAACAAAGCATGTCCTAAGGATGATTTTTCTCTCCCAAACATTGATATTATTGTTGACACCTATTTTGGCCATGAAATGCTTTCCCTCATGGATGATGTTTTAGGATACAACCAAATTCGATAAATCTCGATAACCAACATAAAAAAACATTCAATAAACCTTGGGGAACTTTTTTTTACAAGGTGATGCTCATTGGCCTTAAAAATGCAAGTGCCACTTATCAGCATGCCATGACATACATTTTCCATGACTATATGCATAATATTATTGTAGACATGAAAAATGACTCATTTTCCTTATTTTTTCTCCTAGAAAAGTAAGGTCATATTCAAGAGAATTTTTATCTGATCAAATTATCTCAATTCTTACCAAATTTTATACCATTGGATAGGGCTTGAAAAGAGATTTCCAAAAATATATAATATGTCCAATTTTGATATTGTTTTCCTCATTTTTTGTGCCAAAAAACAAAAAATTCTTGACTGTTGGATAAAATCGCCCACCAATCAACAAATTCGCTCGATGATTGACAAAATCACTAGGCCATTTTGTCCCAAAATAGAATTTTGCCAAATTTTCTAAAAGACAAAATTTGATTTAAAACATCTTACCTAGTTTAGCCGTCATTCGGATCAGGGAGGTTGGCGAGTAGATTGAAGGTGGTAAACATAGGAGGGATCAAAACCTCCTCCATGTTTAGGTTAACCTCCCAACTTCCTCAAACCCCTCCTTGGCCTATTTAATTTAGGTCCTTTTCCCATTTTTCCCTTGGTTGGCTAGTTGGACTCTGATACCCTGAGATTAATTCTAAACTCCCTTGAGAATATCTCACATAAATTTGCTACGCAATTCCACCTACCAACATCCCTATTTTTGTTTTTTGTCATTGTAGGTCCCAATCATAATCGCCCCACATATCAGAATAATCACCTGGCGATTGACAGAAGCAACAGGTGATTTCGTCAAAAAGTAGATGATTCTATTAGAGAACAGATGATCTTATCTTTAGATCAGTTGGGGGTAAGGATTCAAACCACTATTCACATCTCTTTCCCAGTTTTCCATTTGTCTATGCATTGTACCACATCCATTTAATTTATTGCTTAGCTTTAGATATTGCATCTTGGTGTTCACCATCATTTCAAGTAATTGCATCATAAAATCAGGATTAGAATTGCACAAATTCATGGTGTAATAGGATGAATTGATCTCATGTTATTCTTTTGTTGTTTTATATCCATTAAAAGCTAATTTTTGACTTGGAGTACGAGAAACTATCATAATTTGCAAGAAACCCTATTTTTTGTCCCCTATTTTTTATCAATTTTTCTTGCTGTAGGATTGCAACAAAATCACCTATGATTTTTTCTAGAACATAGGTGATTTGTTTTGGAATAAAGGTGATTCTATCTAAGATAGAGGTGATTATTTTTGAAACAGAGGTGATTATGTCCTACTACAAGCCTCAAAATATTCATCAAACATTCGGATCAAGTAAGATTATAATTTCTTTTAGCCCTAGTTTTAGGCATTGCATTTCTATTTTGTATCCATTGTCTATTGTCTTCATTGAATCAAAATTGCATATAGATAGTTTTAGTCACATAAAGGCAAAACCTAGGTGTATGTATTTTTTGAATTAAAAATAACTCATCTAAAATAAATCCTAAAACCTAGGCTTGGAAACTACCACAAATGTTTCCTAGTGAACCCAAAAACCAATTTGTCAAAAAATCACCACAAGAAGGCACGATCAAGTGCCTCTCTTTCGAGGTGTAGATCTACTATTTTCCCATTCCCCTCTGAGGTAAGGATCCATAATTATAGAGGAAAGGAATGCAAAAATTTTAGGCCTACATTCTTTGGTGAACCCGACGTGAATACATAGGTATTTCTTCTGATTTCAAAAACAAAACAAAAACATACAAGAAAAAAAACAAAAAAATCATCATTTCAAATTTGTATGTTTTAGATTCTAAATTTTAGATGCCAAATATTAATTTTAGAAGTACTAAATAATCCATGAGTCTTAACTCAAATCAATATGATCTCATCAGTAATGTCGGGAAATTATGCCAAATACATTTGTTGAATGACCAACCTCATCCATATTCAACATCACCTTTATCACACTTTTCTCATTTTTCATCCTTACCCCAACAAGACAATCCCTTTTCCAATACTCTTGATAATGATATTAAATTTTCTCCCACATATCCATATTATGCCTATCGATCCACATACAATCCTTCTCCACCATTTCAACATTCTTCTTTCAACACAACACATCCATTTCAACAAGAAAATACTTCTTCTTCCAATCCTACCATGCACTCAAATCATACTTCACAATCTTCCTATCATAATTCTACCCATAATAAAGAAAAAAGATGTAATAAACCATTAGGTACATTTATGGCTAAATTCCTAAGCCAATTATCAAAAGCCTCTCAAAAACCTAAACCACGTAAATTTACTAAACTAAATTTACTAAACTCAATCAACCAATGGATATAATTCTCAAGAATTTACTTGATACAAATAGGATTGAGTTACCTCCCATAAGACAACCTGATACCACAATATATTGTTATAAACCTAAGCTACATTGTGAATATCATAGAGTGGATGGACATATGACACAAAAATATAGAAATTTAAGATGTGCAATTCAAGATTTGATTGATGAGGGTATTTTCACTATAAAGGAATTACAATCTACAACTGATTATAAATCTCCAATAAAAAATCAAACTCCTACACAAAAAATATCCATAATCAATCAAGACACGAGGATCTCCCAAGAACCTCTACTCAATTATCAACAATAGGAACCTAATCAAATATTGCATCTTAATATGTCCCATCATAATGATATCACTAATATTATAATAGAAACTACAAATGAGCAACCTTAAGTTCAATCAACTCAATTTAATATTCAAGAGATGGATTCCTCATTTGACCAACATTCAAAACTATATTTTGGCTCTAAAGCATGATCCAAGATTGAATGTAAGCATAGAAATACCATCTTTAGCATCAAAATATCAATCTAAAATCCACTTTGATAGTAAAAAACAAGTGATTAATCCTCAATAAAAGATACCCTCTTTAGAAGTATTACAAAGTTCTCATGTTCATAGGAAAACTTTGTTCAAGATACTTAGCCAACGATTTGTTCCTCATGATCTTTTCCCTAAGAATACAATTAACGGTGTAATCCCTATTAAGGTTAACCATATTTAATTCTATGATGAGGAGATTCCTTCCTCTACTCCATAAGAAGACTCTCTCTTTACATTATAGTATTTATTAAAGAAACATATATTAAAACTATCATGGTAGATAATGGCTCCTCTCTTAATTTATGCACTTATCAATTATTCCAAAAAATTGAATTAAAGGAAGAAGATTATCGATGAATCAAATGTTATTATAAACTATTTTAACAATGAAATTCAAGAAGCTCGAGGTACTATAATTATTCCCCTTAATAGTGGACCCAAGATCTTGGATACTTTGTTTTATGTAGCATCTTTACCCTTCACCTTACAACCTACTTCTCAGAAGTCCTTGGATTCATACGATGAGGGTTGTCCCTCCCATTTTTCATCAATTTTTGAAGTTTAAACTTGCAAATAAAATTATTACCATACATGGTGACCCAAAACCATTTGAATAATATTTAACGGTTGGAACATCAAGTTCTATATATTCTCCATTGTCACAATTACCTCCTATAAATCACTTTTATTATTTCATACCCGATCATCCTTGTTTACCAAATGACACCCATGCATATATTTCACATATGCTCCCTCCATATTATCAAGACTTGGAATATAGTGATAAGAATTAAGAACCTTCTTATCCTTATGATATATTTTTTTTGTAACATGATCAATTTTACACATAAAAGTCAAATATTTTGCTACATTGTTCTACATTATAACAAAGCTTTTGTTATCGCTATCTTTTATTCATCACATTTTGTTATTCATTCTCTATTTAATTATTATTATCACATCAAGTTCTCTATTCTTTTCATCTTTATCATTGTCATCTTCTGTCCATCAATTTTCTTCCTCTACATCTCATTCTTCATCACAACAATCTCAACTATCAACCAAACAACTTCACATATACCACAACCAAAACCTCCTTTTGTTTTGAAGCCACCTTAGACATGATATAATCAAATAACCTTGTATAATGTATATATATCATCTTGTATATACCACCAATTCCATCATTAAAAGTAAAAAATAAAAATCAAATAAAACAACCAAAAAAATAAAAAAGCATCAAAATCTCAAAAATATTTCAGATCATTCTGCATTGTTATTCATTGTTGTATTTCACAATTTTGAAGCTATATTTTCCTTTATTTTGGATTAATTCAGAAGTTATCTTGAACCATACACTTAATTTCACAAATTAATTATTTTGATTTTACCACTATGATTATAAATCTCTCTTGTACCGAAGATCACTATTTCACTAAATAATATTTTGAGTTTTGGGAAATGATCCTACTACTTCTTGAACCAAGTACAATTTTACACATTAAAATGATTTGTTGCAAATTTGAAAAATGATATGAAAAACACAAGCTTATACTGAGGGAGGGTGGTGAACAATATAAGACCACTTTTTACTTCCTTTCCAAATCAATATCAATTAATATCCTTAATTTCAATAACTAAATATAGCAGTGTGTATTAATAACTCAGATAACAGTAGTAAGCAAGAGCACCAATCACCACACATAATTGAGACACAAGATTTAACATGGTTCCCCCAATGTGGGGTACTCCACCAGATAATATTCTTATAATATTTCACACAAAAATAAGGATCCTTATCCAATACAATGATTTCTTTGATCTGATCAAATCTATGCAATAACAAGTTCACAAATAACTTGTCCAAATATGAATAACAAGATCACACAAAACTTGTCCAAAACTTAATAACAAGTTCACACAGATCTTGTCCAAATATGAATAACAAGCTCACATAGAACTTGTCCACAACTGAATAACAAGCTCACACAGAACTTGTCCAACTATCAATAACAATCTCACACAGAACTTGTCCAAAACTGAATAACAAGCTCCAACAAGCTCATCAAGAACTTGTTCAAATATGCTCTAGTAAGCTCACCAAGAACTTGCCCAAATATGATCCAACAAGCTCACCAAGAACTTGTTCAAATCTTCTCTAGCAAGCTCACCAAGAAATTGCCCAAATCTGCTCCAACAAGTCTGTCCCAAAACTGTCCACAAAGCTATACACAAAGATGTCCTAAAACTATCCACAAAGCTGTCCTAAAACTATCCACAAAGCTGTCCCAAAAATGTCCACAAAGCTGTCCCAAAACTATCCACAAAGCTGTCCCAAAACTGCCCACAAAGTTGTCCCAAAACTGTCCACAAAGTTATCCACAAAGCCTTCTCAAATGCTCAATCAATCATGCTCAAGTAGTACTCAAATCTCATCCAAAAATCTATCAAGGCAAAGCTCAAATATGAACTCAACAATGAATGACAATGTACTCTTCAATGGATGATACCAATGATCCACAATGATCTCAACTCAACTCATCTCAAATCAACTCATAGAAGCATAAAGAGAATTGTTAGACTCAATATGTTCTAAGCTCAATATTTAACTCAGCTCAAATCAAATCAATATCAATTCAAATCATAGAAGCATAAAGAGAATTGTTAGAGACTCAATATGTTCTAGTCTCACTCTCAACTCAAATCAGAATTATGGAATAAGCTTGTTTCATGGAACTTGACCAATCACCTTACACAATCACTTGAATAGGCTCAATCAAATCAACTCAACTCAACCAATCACCACAAGGGACTACTCTTTCTCACAAAAACCCTAGTCCAAGCATGTATCAACCAACTTAAATGTTTCCAACAATGCTCAACCGCAAATCTCACATAACAATGATACTCATGTTCTTTTCAAGTTCTTTAATTATTCCTCTAAAATAATAATCACAACCCTTATAAAAATAAAGTTTAATTAAAAATTTAATTATTCCTTAACCACCTTATAACTCCTATCCTAGGGCATCAACAAAATTAATTAGAGCAAAATGTAATTACCTCCTCAAGGGGATTCAAACCCCCAACTTGCCCATACCACGAATGTCTTATCCATGGCTAAGGTTGCCACATGAGCTAGCCACTCATTCGAAAGGAAAAGGCATGACGTGCCTTAAGTCCTTCCTCCCTTCCACGCAAACCAAAAGCGCTTCGAACACTTTCCTTCTAATGACTTTGAATGAAGTCAAGGAGATTCGAACCTTGACGTAAAGCACTGCCAAACACCTTAACAAAAATCCAATTGCCAATGTGCCACTCTACCCACAATATCTTGGGCTTTCGACCAACCTTGGATTTATTCACTGTATCCCTTTTCAAAACAATTTTCGCATGAGCTCTCTTCAGTTGTAAACCTAAGACTAAGGTGAACTTAGATTAAAGTAGGCCGAGGTAAAATTAACACAGAAGTAATAATAGGCGATAATATTCATTAAAATAACCAGCTAAAACATTACAATAATTTAAACCTTATATAGGCTTAATACAAGCGAAATAGTAGGGAAGGGAGGTTGGAGGAAGATCGGGAGGATTAGAGAGAACGAAGGAGTAGGAAGTGGAGAGGGAGGTGGCAATAGGCGTGGGGAGAGGAAGGAAGTGGAGTGATAAGGGAAAATGGATGGCAGAAAAGGAGGAAGGACAATGGAGGGATAAGGAGAAAATAGAGGCGAGGGATAAATAAAAATCATGCCGACCATCAAACAAATGTAGCCGACAAAAGGTAAGAGAGTTCACACTTGCTTAGAAAAACTAGATTTTTCTAAGCCGTTTAAAGATAAACCCTGTTCACACTTGCTACATTCTCCCCCTTAAAGTTGAGAGGACTGACTATACAGTCTCTCAGCTTTACAAATTGAGCTTTGGCCAGTGCCTTGGTGAAGATGTCTACGACGTTCTCCAAAGTGTGGCAATAGTGAAGCTCAACAATATCAGTTTCCACCATATCTCTGATGAAGTGGTACTTCATATCAAAATGCTTTGATCTACTATGGTGGACAGGATTGTATGCCAACTGAATGGCACTAATGTTATCACAGAATATTCTAGTTGGACCACTTTGCTGCTCTCCAATCTCTTCTAATACCTTTCGTAGCCATAGAGCTTGAGTACTAGCATGAGTGACCGCTATATACTCAGCTTCTGTTGAGGATAGCGCAACTACTGTCTGCTTCTTGGAACTCCAAGTTATTAGGCCCGAACCAAGACTAAAACAGTTACCCGATGTGGATTTTCTATCATCAACATTGCTGCCCCAATCACTATCACTAAAGCCTTCAAGCTTGATAGTATCACTTTTGTAGTACTGGATTCCAAAATCCAATGTACCCTTCACATATCTCAAAATTCTTTTAGCTGCCTACAAATGCAGCTCAGATGGATTAGACATAAATCTAGAAACAAGAGATACAACATACTGAATGTCTGGTCTGGTGTTGGCGAGAAACATCAAACTCCCAACAATGCTTCTGAAAGTGGTCACATCAACTTTCGGTGCTCCATCATCCTTGCTTAATTGGATCCCATGTCCAATTGGAGTTGCAACTGATTTGCATTGCTCCATAGCAAACTTCTTAATCATATCTCGAGCATACTTAAGTTGATAGATGAAGATCCCTGAATCTTTCTGATGGACTTCCATTCCAAGAAAGTATTTCATTAAGCCAAGATCCTTCATCTCAAATTCTTGCATCATGGAGTGCTTGAACTCCATATTAACTTTTTCATTACTACCCATAAAAATGAGATCATCCACATACAAACAAACTATGAGGATGTCATTTCCTTGATTCAGGTAGTAGAGCGTGGGTTCATTTTTGCTTCTGATGAACCCATAATATTTAAAGTACCCATCAATGCATGAGTACCAAGCTCTCGGTGCCTGCTTGAGGCCATAAAGAGCCTTCTTCAGTTTGTAAACAAGATGTTCCTTGTCTTTCTCTTCAAATCCCTGTGGTTGCTCAACATACACTTCTTCTATCAAGTAACCATTGAGAAATGCACTCTTTACATCCATGTGTTGGACTTTCCATCCCTTATGTGCAGCTAAGGCAAGAACTATTCTGATAGTCTCCTATCTAGCTACAGGAGCAAAAGTCTCTTCATAATCAATTCCATATTTCTGAGTGAATCCCTTTGCAACTAATCTCGCCTTGTGCCTCTCGATGCTACCATCAGCATTAAACTTGGTCTTGTAGACCCACTTACATCCAACACGTTTCTTTCCTTTAGGAAGCTTCACCAACTCCCAAGTGTCATTATTTTTTATAGAGGTGATCTCCTCTTTCATGGCATCTTGCCAAATCTTTTGAGTACAAGCCTTCTCATAACTAGAAGGTTCAAGCTGTGAATTAGTTAACAAAGCATAGTTAACTAGATCTCCCCTAGGTTCCTATTGGGAGACATCATCACCATACAAGTGCATATTTTCTAATCTTTGTAGAACAAAATTCATTTCACTAGCTTGACTCCTAGTGTATCTTTTTGAAAAAAATTTATCCAACATCTGATATGATGGATGATTCTGTAGAGTTCTCTTACCTCTGGATGGAGAATCGATGTCCATTGGTGAGGAACTTACTGATCTCTGTGGAGAAGGACTTGGTGAAGAAGTTGAATCAGAAGATGAACTTGGGTTTGTGGGAGGAGACTGCTTACCTTTTTGTGGTGTCTGTTGTTGCACTTGCTTAGAAACTACATCATTGGATTCATCATCACTGAATATTTGGGGCTTACCCCATTCTCCCCCTTCATCAAAAATCACATCCCTGGAAAGCACAAACTTTCTAGTCCTGGGATTGTAGAGTCTGTAAGCTTTTGTATTCTCACAGTATCCTACAAAGATACATGCCTGACTCTTTGGATCGAGCTTCTTTCTCAGCTCATCAGGAATGTGAGAATATGCCAATGAGCCAAACACTTTGAAATACTTAACATTTGGCTTTTTACCATACCAAGCTTGGTAAGGTGTTTGCCCTTCCAAACTTGAAGTAGGACTTATGTTCAAGATATGCACATTGGTCCTGGCTGCATCTGCCCAATATGAATTAGTCAAATGCTTTGTCTGAAGCATAGACCTTGCCATCTCCACAATGGTGCGATTTTTCCTCTCTACGACACCATTCTGCTGTGGAGTGTAGGCAGCAGTGAACTGCCTCTTAATGCCATGTTGTTTACAAAAATTCAAGAACTCATTAGAGGAGTATTCTCCTCCCCTATATGATCTAAGACATTTTACAAAATATCTACTCTCACTTTCAACTCTTGTTTTGAAATCGACAAAGCATTCAAATGCTTCATCCTTATGTTTCAAAAAATATATCCAACACATTCTAGTAAAATCATCAATGAAGAGTAGGAAGTAAGAGTTGTTACCAAGACTCTTGGTCTGCATCGGACCACAAATGTCTGTATGCACTAGCTGGAGTGGATAGATGGCCCGCCATGCTTGTCCATGAGGAAATTTTGATCTGGCATGTTTCCCCAGAGCACACCCTTCATAGACTTCCTTACTATCTTGAACTTTAGGAAGTCCAGTTACCATTGCTTGTGAAGTTAGCATTTTCAAACTAGTAGAATTCAAATGACCATATCTCAAGTGCCATAGGACACTTGGATTGGAAATAGCAACATTTGCTAACTTATCTCCCCCTGGCTGGCCAAAATTTAAAGGAAACAATCTATTCTTTGACATTGGCACTTGTGTAATGATTCTATTACTATTATTTTTATCAAAAATAGTGCATTTACCCTCATCAAAAAGCAACTTGTAGTTCTTTTCTAACATTTGACCAACACTTAAAAGATTGTGTTGAATATGGGGTGTGTAATAGATATCACTTACTTGTTTGACGCCTTCTTTAGTTGGAACTGCCATGGCTCCAATGCCTTCAACTGCCAATGATTTATCATCTCCCAATTTGATGCTGGATTTGTATGAGGAGTTTAGAGTAGCAAAGAGTTCTTCTTTGCCACTCATATGGTTTGAACACCCAGTGTCCAATATCCATGTATCATTCATGTTATGATCTACCTGACCATAAGAGAGAAAGAGATTTGTGGCCTCTTCCTCTTCTCCAAAATTTCCAAACTGACTGCTCTGGCTACTACTGCTTCCTTGTGAAGGCTTTGTCCAATAGTCATGAGCATAATGGCCAAGTTTGCCACAATTGTAGCAAGTTTGTTTTGATTTATCTCCTCCTTTGCCTCTGCCTGATTGTTTCCCTCTGTTTTGTTGTCCTCCTCTATTCTATTGTTCACCTCTGTTTGAGAATCCTCCTCTATTCTGATTTCCTCCTCTGTTAGGAGTTCCACCTCTCTAATTATTTTTGCCTCTACCTCTATATTGTCCTCTACCATGGCCTCTACCTCTGCCTTCATGAGAAGCAAAGGCTTTATCATCTCCTCCGTAACTTGTTGAAGGAGTTTGTTGTAACCTCTCTTCATGTGAGAGAAGTGAGCCAATGAGGGCTTCAAAAGATAGAGAAGTTAGGTCTTTGGATTCTTCTATAATTATGGCAACTGAATTCCACTTAGGAAGAAGTGTCCTTAACACTTTCTTCACTATAACTTCAGGCTTTACATCTTCTCCTAAAGTGACCATCTTATCTACTATAGCTTTCACACGCACACAATAATCACCAACCTTTTCACTCTCTTGCATTTTAAGAGTCTCAAACTCTCATTTCAAGGTTTGTAGTTTAACTTGTTTGACTTGGTCACTACCCCTATAACTTTCTTTTAAAGCATTCCAAGCAGATTCAGTAGTTATAAAAGAAGCTATTCTAGGGAAAATACTTCTATCAAGGGCGGCTTGGATGTGATAAAGGGCGGAAGAATTATTCTTTTGAGCTTCCTTTTTAGCCCTTTTATCAGCAAAATTCAAAGCTGCCCAATCAGCGACAGTAGGTTCAGTATATCCCTCTTCAATCACATCCCAAAGACCTTTGCCTATCAAAAGAGTTTTCATTTTAATTGACCAATACTCGTAATCACCACCATTGAACTCAAGGATTGGTAGACTAGTATTGGATGCCATTTCGGAAAGCAAACTTTATTTCAACTTCAAACAAGTAGTACAAAGAAGTACAAAATAGATCACTGATTTAAATCAAATCTAGCTTTCTTAATATGCTCACTGATTTGGCATTCTTCTTCTTGAGGATCACCCAAAAATGGAAAGGTGAAATTGTTTGCTTCGTCGTCACTAATTATAATGACTTCTTGTGCTGCTACTGGCTCATAACATCTTTTGAGAACATCTCGTTCTTCAATTTTAGGTTTCACCTCCACTGGTTCTTCTTCCTCTTCTTCTTCTTCTTCTTCTTCTGGTTCTGAATCAGGAGAGCGTGGTGTATAGCTCTCACTTGTTTCTACTTCAGGAACTACAGGTGTATAATTTTCACTTGATTGTCCTTCAGGTACTATGTCAACCGTCTCGAATTCAATTATCCTTTGCCCGAAGATATTATCTTTAGAATCCGCCTCGTATCTAGATTCTGGTTTCCTTAGATGAGCAATCACTTGGTTTTCTAATTGGCAAAATATTGTATGAAGTCTGTACTACTGGACTTTCTCGTCAAAGAAATCAGGTGTCTCTCTTCTCAACAGAGAGAGTAATGCATTATAGCATCCAACTGATCGGATCATCTACCCAGAATCACACCATCTGAACTGGGTTACAACTTAATATGATGCCAAAAAAAACTTTTTAAAACCTTTTCACTCTTTTATTTTTATATAAAAAAATCAAAATTTGTTTTTTAATAAAGGCCTTTTTAAATTTTTTTTTAACAATTTCTTATATATATTTTTAATTATTATTTTGAAATAAATGTATATTCAAAAAACATAATAAAAAAATATATATATATAGAAATTATGAAATTAATTTTAAAACCTTAAAAAAACTAAATAATAAAATTTTTATAAAAAATAAACCTTTTTTTTTGTTTTGTAATCCCCAATGAGATTCGAACCGCTGACCTCCGCCGTCTACCCGACAGTCTTAGCCGCTGCACCACGTGGCTGCTGTGGTAGAACAATGTCAAAAAATGAACTTAAACCCTTGCTTATCGGTGAAGTAACTAAAAAATAAAAAACCTTTTGTATTTTTGACCCCGACGGGATTCGACCCCGGGTCTCTTCTCTACAAGCGGGAGTCTTGACCGCTAGACCAACCTAGCCGGATGGGAGGAAGAAGGAAACATGATATATTTCAACTGGGTGGCTAAAACAATTTTTTTTTTAAAATTTTAGTCCCACATGCAGTGGGAGGTGGGTGTTTTCAGGCTTTATCAAAGCCTACGAACACATAGTAGGTCGATTGCCTTTGGGCAATCGATCAGTCAAACCTTTTGCCCTTTCCTTGACCAGTTAAGCTCCACCACATGGCACACTTAGCTTGCCTCTACCACGTCAGCACCCTGCTCACTTCTTCCACATCAGCACTCTGCTCATCCACGTCAGCACCCTGCTCACCTATGCCACATCAACACTCTGCTCGTCCATGTCAGCACCTTGCTTGCCTATGCCACATCAGCACTCACGTCAACCTTGATCCACGTGCTACCCAGTCAGTATTTTGCTAGCTCTATTCCACGTTAGTGCCTACCACATTAGCTATCGCCTAGCTCTGTCGCTAGTTTGACACCACCACGTCAGCTTTCTATCTGTGTGCAGTCAGATCCTCAGGAACCATGTGCTCCTTGAGATCCATGCTCCTCAGGATTCGTGTCGTGTGCTCCTCAATATCTATGCACTCCTTGGGATCCATGCCATGTGCTCCTCAGGATCCGTGCACCAGTCGTTGACCAGTCTACTACACTCGGCTTTCATGCCTCACCTCGGCCCTCGGGATCCATGCCCCCCGAGCTCTGATACCAGTGTAAACCTAAGACTAAGGTGAACTTAGATTAAAGTAGGCCGAGGTAAAATTAACACAAGTAATAATAGGTGATAATATTCATTAAAATAACCAGCTAAAACATTACAATAATTTAAACCTTATATAGGCTTAATACAAGCGAAATAGTAGGGAAGGGAGGTTGGAGGAAGATCGGGAGGATTAGAGAGAACGAAGGAGTAGGAAGTGGAGAGGGAGGTGGCAGCGGGCGTGGGGAGAGGAAGGAAGTGGAGTGATAAGGGAAAATGGATGACAGGAAAGGAGGAAGGACAATGGAGGGATAAGGAGAAAATAGAGGCGAGGGATAAATAAAAATCATGCCGACCATCAGACAAATGTAGCCGACAAAAGGTAAGAGAGTTCACACTTGCTTAGAAAAACTAGATTTTTCTAAGCCGTTTAAAGATAAACCCTGTTCACACTTGCTACATTCAAATTCTTAGCCAATGATTAATACGAGCAAGGATTATTTTTTCAATGAACCTTAGGATCCTCCTTTATATAGTATTTTTTGCATTTTCGATGATGTCGACGTATTATTGATTTTCCCTCTTTCTTTAGACGTCGGCACTAACTTTAATTTTAATTTTAAAATTAAAATTTAAATTTTAAATAATTAAAATTTAAACTAAATATTTAAAATTAAATATCTCCATCACCAGGGCACATTTTTTGACGAAACAAAATGCCAACCTAGGTTTTAAGAAAAAACCATTTCAAATTATCGAACCATCCACTTAGTTTCATAAATAAAACATTTTATTTTGCCTGCCTTGGTTTTCACAAAAAACCTTGATTTTATCCATGCTTTCCAAAATATTATTTGCCCATCAAAACTCAATGTGATTCATATGCCATCAATGATCCATGTGACATCATGATTCATGTGACATCAATGACAACATAAAATAACTCAAATTTCCAACATGATAATACATAATAGTCTTAGTCTCTTGAGCGAAAAGTTTCCTCTGTTATCCTATCATGTGCATGGTCTAGAATTTTTTGAGAATTGGCAAAAGGAGAATCTCACCCTTGCCCAAATAAAAATCCTTTCTCTACAACCAATCCGAGCAAGTATCCTAAAAAAAAAATCAAGAAAATAAAAAGTCAAAAACCAAAAGAAAAAGAAAGAGAAAATAAAAATAAAAAAGAGAACGAAAAGAGAAAAAGAAAAGCAATATAATCCCCTTGTTCAAAACAAAATCAACAAAATTAATACCTTTTGAAAGTGAATAAAATAAGGGTGAATGAGCTTGAATCCCTTGAATTCGTAGTTATTTGAAAATCATGAGGTAAACCCCATAACAGGTGATTTGTGCCCAACTTGCTTGACATTGGGTAATTTCTTTTCGCATGGTGATATGTTTGTCACATTAGCGACCTTATTTTGTACATACCTATGTCCGCTTGTGGATTAGCTAGCTTTTTATGACTTGACTTACATAGTAGTCTAGTATGATTTCATGCACAAAAATCATGGTTAATGAACCCTTCACTTGCACACACATTGGTTCATTCAATTTTTCTTGCATCACTACCTTAATCAAAATTGGTAAATGAACATTACAAAGCACATAAATTTGATCCTTGAGAGATTTTTTATCATTGTGTCAAATCAAGATGGATAATGAACTCACTTATCACATACTGGTTTTTGATAAATTTGAATTTGTCTTAAAAATAAGTTAAAATATTTCTTTGAAATTTGTCGGACAACGTTAGTTTATCATTACTTTCATATTAACACATTACATAGATATTTCCAAAATTTTAAAAATATCAAAAACAACTTATTGCAAAAATAACATGTAGTTCAAAATCACTTATCATACATAGCATTCATGACTTCGTGATGATGGTATAATTCCTAGGAATTATTCTTCTCAATTTTCACACTAGGAATTCTATACCTAGTGCAAGTCATCTTTCTAATTTTTCTTGCCCAAAATTAGTCCATATATTTTCATAAAAAAATTATAGTCTTTTTGAAACATGTGACACAATGATTTATATTACATTAATTTGCATTTTAAAAGAACAAATAATTTCATATCATCATGCATTTCATTTTGATTTTCACGATAATGGTATAATTCCTCAGTAATTATTTCATATAATTTCACATTTAGGAATTCTATGCTTAGCATAAATCATCCTTCAAAATTTTCATGCTTTGCTCAATATATTTCACAAACATTTACCACATACATTATTATCAAACAAACATCACACATATTCCTATAACCACAAAATCCTTAATATTATTCTTAAAGCATACAATCATTCTTCGCAATATCAAAAACATTCCTCACAAATAAGATTAGCTTCGAGACTTAGCGATATTTGAACTCCACCAAAATTCTCATAACAACAAAACATCCTTTGAGGTTTATTGCTAGAATCTATCACTTACCAAACATAATTTTTTCTCATTACCTTAGATTATTCTTAAGCACACAATTTTGGTATTAGCAATACAAAACTTCCTCACAACATGATCCGCTTCATGAATTAGCAAGCTTTGAACTCCACCAACAATCACATATCAGCACAACATCCTTCAAGGTTCATTGCTAATCCATCAAATCTATCATCACACAAAAACATCTTTTTCAAAACACACTTTACAAAATCATTTTCCTTTTATGTTAAGCATGATCAAAATGTTCAAAAATAAAAGCATGACTACAAGAAATTATGTAACACAACCATCATAAGCAAATGTAATAAATCAATCAATAAATCATACAAAGTCACATTAAACAAAGAATATCAATTTCGAGTTTTCCACCAAACATAAAATTTGGTTTAAAAACTTAAGGGGGCATCCTAGTCAGTAAATTAGTAATTATTTTTATTTTTTTCTTCTAAGACATCAATTTCACATAAACTATTCATTATAAACCATCTACTCCATTTTTACCCATGTCAAATCATAATCATTTCTACTCAAGTGTCTACACTTTTCTTTGATGCATTTTTTGTTCATAAATACGTCAAAGAGGGGCCAAAATGTAGACATGAAAAATTGACTCATTTTCCTTATTTTTTCTCCTAGAAAAGTAAGGTCATCTTAAAGAGAATTTTTGCCCTATAAAATTATCTCAATTCTTATCAAATTTTATACCATTGGATAGGGCTCAAAAAGAGATTTCCAAAAGTATATAATATGTCCAATTTTGACATCGTCTTCCTCATTTTTCACTTCAACAAACCAAAAATTATTGACCATTGGACAAAATCACCCATCGATAATCAAAATCGCTCGACAATCGATGAAATCACCAGGTGATTTCATCCCAAAAAATAATTTTACCAAATTTTCTAAAAGACAAAATCTAGTTCAAAATGTCTTACCTAGTTTAGCCGTCATTCGGATCAGGGAGGTTTGCTAGTAGATTGAAGGTGGCAAATATAGGAGGGATCAAAACCTCCTCCATGTTTAGCCTAACCTCCCAACTTCCTCAAACCCCCCTTGGCCTATTTAATCTAGGTCCTTTTCCCTTTTTCCCCCTGGTTGGCTGGTTGGACTCTGATTCCTTGAGATTGCTTTTGAACTCCCTTGAGGATCCCTCGCATCAATTTGCTACGCAATTCCACCTCTTGACATCCCTATTTTTATTTTTTGTCATTGCAGGTCCTAGTCATAATCACCCTAGATATCAGCATAATAGCCATGTGATCGACAAAAGTGACAGGTGATTTTGTTAGAAAGTAGGCGATTATATTAGAGAACAGATGATCTTGTCTTCAGATCATTTGGGGGCAAGGATTCAAACCACTGTTCACATCTCTTTCCTAGTTTTTCATTTGTCTATGCATTGTACCATGTCCATTTAATTTATTGCTTAGCTTTAGATATTTCATCTTGGTGTTCACCATCATTTCAAGTAATTGCATCATACAATGAAGATCATAATTACACAAATTCATGGCGTAATAGGATGAATTGATCTCATGTTATTCTTTTGTTGTTTTATATCCATCAAAAGATAATTTTTGACTTGGAGTATGAGAAACTGTCATAATTTACAAGAAACTTTGTTTTCTATCCCTTGTTTTCTGTCAATTTTTATTGCTGTAGGATTTCAACAAAATCACCTATGATTTTTTCTAGAACAGAGATGATTTTGTTTGAAACATAGGTGATTCTATCTAAAATAGAGGTGATTTTGTCCTACTACAAGCCTCAAAATCTTCATCAAACATCAGGATCAAGTAAGGTTATAATTTATTTTAGCCCTAGTTTTAGGCATTGCATTTCTATTCTGTATCCATTGTCTACTGTCTTCATTGAATCAAAATTACATATAGATAGTTTTAGTCCCATAAAGGCCAAACCTAGGTGTATGTATAATTTTAATTAAAAAGAAATCATCTAAAACAAATCCTAAAACCTAGGCTTTGCCATAAATGTTTCCTGATGAACCCAAAAACCAGTTCATCTAAAAATCACCACAAGAAGGCACAATCAAGTGCCTCTATTTCGAGGTGTAGATCTATTATTTTACCATTCCCCTATGATGTGAAGATCCATCAATCTAGAGGAAAGGAATGCAAAAATTTTAGGCCTATAATTATCGAATACTATGTATATGATCTCTTGAAAAAATCTAAATCTTGACAAGAGCACATTGGTATATTGGATAAAGTTTTTGACCAACTTCTAGATCATAATGTAAGGTTGAACCCCAAGAAATGTGTATTTGGTGTTACCTCTGGTAAATTACTAGGGTTCATTATCTCCAAAAGAGACATTGAGGTGGATCCAAACAAGGTCAAGGCTATCATGGTCATCTCTCCCCAAATAAATTTAAAGGAATTACATAGTTTACAAGGAAATATTCAATTGATACATCGTTTCATTGCACAAATTTTAGATAAATGCAGACAATTCAATAACCTACTACAAAAGGGGGTGTCATTCTCTTGGATAGATGAGTGCTAGAATACCTTTGATGACATTAAGAAATACTTAGATTCTCCTCCAGTATTAGCTCCTCCTCATCCAGGGGTCCCCTTCTATCTTTATATTTTAGCAATGGACTTTGCATTAGGGACAATGCTTGCACAAAATAATGAAGAAAATTGAGAGTTGTATATTACATTAATCAAACATTGGTAAGCTATGAAAATAGATACACTTATATAGGAAAATTGTGCTTAGAAATGGTTTTTTCCACTAAGAAACTTTGATATTATATGCTTAGACACACAACATATGTCATAGCTAGAGAAAATCCTTTGAGATATATGATGTCTCACATTTACAATAAAACCCACATCACTAAATGGATAATGCTTCTTACTGAATCCGAAATTTAGTTCATTAGCCAAAAATCCATTAAAGGTTAGGTCATAGCTGATCAAATTGCGAAAGCACCATTACCTACTAATCATCCCTTGATTATTAAGCTCCTACATGATTCGGTATTTTCTATCACCGAATATGAAGAAGATGTCATTCCATAGGAAGACACTGATATCACACTATTCTTTGATAGCTCTAAGTGTGAGAAAGGTCAAGGTGGTGGAGTCATGTTTCATACACCCTAGGGGGTACCTATCCCTTATCATTCAAACTTGATTTTCCATGTACAAACAACACTACAAAGTACAAAGTCTTAATATTAGGTCTATTGAACAAGGTACAGCAAAAGTATTGTCATTGTTGTCAACACAGACAACAATTGATGCAGTTGAAGCAATGGACAAGAATTCTGAAGTCAGTCAGATCAAGTACAGTGAATTTCCAGAAAAATAGAAGTGACCCAGATTCAAAAATTTGCAGAAAAAGACAAGTAAGAAAACTGTCGCGATATCGCGACATGTTTTCTGTCGCGATATCGCGACAGGTTGAGAGGTCCGAAGGCAGAAAGAAAAATTGTCGCGATTTCGCGACATAACCGAGGAGAGAGAAAATGCAAGAAAAATTGTCGTGATTTCGCGACATAACCGAGGAGAGAGAAAATGCAAGAAAAATTGTCACGATTTTGCGACATAACCGAGGAGAGAGAAAATGCAAGAAAAATTGTCGCGATTTCGCGACATAACAGGAGAGAGAAAATGCAAGAAAAATTGTCGCGATTTGCGACATGAGGAGAGAGAATGAAGAAAATTGTCGATTTGGACATGGCCGAGGAGAGAGAAGGTGAAAGAAAAATTGTCACGATTTCGCGACATGGCCGAGGAGAGAGAAGGTGCAAGCAAAATTGTCACGATTTCGTGACATGGTCGAGGAGAGAGAAGGCGCAAGGCAAACTGTCATGATTTCATGACATGTTGGCAGAGAAGGAAGCAAGGTGAAAAGATGTCACGATTTCGTGACATAAATGGAGGAAAGGAGCTTGCAACGAAAAGTGTCGCGATATCGCGACACGTCGGGTTTTCGTGACCCGAAGAGGAGAGAGAATGCTCGGCAACAAAGGTGTAGCGATTTTGCTGCATGTTAAAATGAATGGCAACAAAGGTGTAGCGATTTTACAAGTTAAAATGCTCGACAACAAAGGTGTAGCGATTTCTGCATGTTAAAATGAATGGCAACAAAGGTGTAGCGATTTTGCTACAAGTTAAAATGCATGGCAACAATGGTGTAGCGATTTTGCTACAAGTCCAAAATACACAACGTGAAGGTGTAGCGATTTCGCTACCAGTCAAAAGATCAGAACTCAAAGTTGAAGCAAATCGAAAGCACAAGGCACAAAGGTGTAGCGATTTCGCTACCGCATGAAGCAAGAGTTGTACGGAGGTCGAAAGCGTCGTGATTTCGTGACAAAGCTGAGGATGACGTCAGCAAAATTGAAAATGTCATGATTTAGAAAGGTAATGGAGAAAGGAAGTCGGAAAGGTCGCGATTTCAGGACAACATTGAGAGATGACGTGGCAAGAGAAAGTGTCACGATTTCGTGACAAGTTGCAAAAGAGATCTTAGGAAGCTGAAAGCGTCGCGATTTCACGACAACATTAATGATGACGTCAACAAAAGTTTGAAGTGTCACGATTTCACGACATGAACGGTGGGAAAGCTTTCAAAAGCCAAAATGGTCACGATTTCGTGACAACAAGGGCATGAAGGGTATGGCTACAAAAAGTGTCACGATATCGTGACAGGTAAAGGTAAGTGTGTAAAAGCCGAAGGAACATGCAAGGTGACACGTGTCGAAAAAAGCATACAAAAAATCATGCAGCCAGTTACGTAAAAAGTAACTGAAGTCAGATCGGCAGTTACACATTGACAGGTGTCGAACATGCACTGGAACAGTTGTATTTGCATGATTGAAAAGCTTTTGAAGTGTCGTATAGGCAAGTTCGAAAAAGCATTTGAACAGCCGCATTGCAAGGATTCGAACAGCCGAATATGCAGGATTTAAAAAACATTAAAACAGACGTATTTGCTGCATTCGAAGAATCACATATGGAGAATCGAAAAAGTATTCGAAAAGTCGTATTTGCAAGGATTCGAACAGCCGCTTATGGAGAGGAGAAAAGAATTCGAACAGCTCGAGAATGTCATCCGACTGCATGCAGGATTGAAACGCTATAGAAGACAAAGAGTCCCGATGAGAAAAGGAGGGTATAAAAGGATAGTCGTGCAGAGAATTCTTTTGCTGTTGTTAGAGGGAAATTGCTGTGAAAAGAGGGTTAGAAAAGAGCTAAGAGAGAAATTAGCAGAGCCGTGAGAGTGTGCAGAGTTTGGTTAATTGCAGACCAGTCAGGGTCGTGTATGAAGTGAAGACATTTTTATGTCATTTTAAATTGATCAGAATTGCAGTCCAAGTTGGTGCTTGGTACTAGGGGTTGGTGCTCCTATTTTTTGCAGTAGAAAACTAAGGGGTTGGTGCTCCTTCCAGTAGATGCTGGTAAAGTGTTTGTAAAATTGATATTTTGCAAAGACTGGATTTGGATTGGAGTCCAAGCAGTCATTTTTGAGGAGTAGCCAAATTGGTGAACCTCGGTATATTGAGTGTTGTGGTGTGCTCTATTGTTCAATTTGCTTTTCTGGTTTTTAAGTTCTCTTTGCTTCATTTTTAAATGTTGTAGATATTGAATATTAATAGTTACACTGATTCACCCCCCCCTCTCAGTGTCATTGTGTGAATATCAATTGGTATCAGAGCAAGGTTCCTTGAACAAGCTTAATCAGCTAAGGAGATCTTGGAAGAAACAATGGCAGGCGGTGAAGGATTCTCATCCAACAAAGCTCCCTTGTTTGATGGAACTAATTACACTTTCTGGAAACTCAGGATGCAAACATATCTGAGTGCATTGGGATATGACATTTGGGATTCTGTAGATAGTGGATACACAGCACCCACTACTCCTCCAACAGATACTACTGAGAAGAAAAAATTTGAGAACAACTCCAAAGCTAAGAATGCCATAATGTGTGGACTTGTAGACAGTGAATTGATAAGAGTCATGAGCTACAAATCGGCAAAAGATATGTGGGATAAATTGAAGAGCATCCATGAAGGAGACAGCAAGATCAAGGAAGCCAAGCTGCAAACTCATCGAGCTCAGTTCGAAGCATTACAAATGAAGGAAGATGAGAACATAGAGGCCTATTTGCTGAGAGTCAATGGAATCATCAATGCAATCAGAGGACTCGGTGAAGAAATAGATGATGCAGTTGTTGTGAAAAAGGTTCTCAGAACCCTTCACAAACGATTTAACTCCAAAGTTTCTGCAATAGAAGAGGCAAAAGATCTAAACAATTTTAGCATGGATGAGCTGCATGGTTCCTTGACTGCATATGAAATGAGAATAGGACAAACTAAGCCTATAGACAGAGAAGCTGCTTTTAAAGCACATAAGAATATAAAAACTGAACATGAATCTGAGGATGAAGAGACACTGGATGAAATAGAAGCAAATTTTGTTCGAAAACTCACAAAGGGAAAAGGAAAATATAGAGGAAAGCTACCATTCAAGTGCTTCAATTGTGGAGGAGTCGGTCATTTTGCAGCCAAATGCCCAATGCATGAGAAAACTAAAAATGGTGAAGGGTCACTCCAAGAAAAAGGTGACTGGAAGAAGAGACAAAATTTTAGAAAGAATAACTTCAAGAAGAAAAGCTTCATATCCAAGAATGTCAGCTCTTCTGAAGAAAGCTCAGGTGAGGATTCTGAAGAAGAAACAGGTGAAGCTCTGTTCATGGCACTTGAAGAGGAAAGAACAGAAGAAAATCAGGAAGGTGATGAAAGCTTTAAAGATGAGGCTGAAGTTTATCTGGAAGGAGAATTGGTTGCTGCACTTGAAGAGTTGAGTGTAGAAAGGAAAAAGAACAAAAAATTTTCAAGAAAACTAGAGGATGCCACTGACATAATAAACAGTTTAAAAATACAGACAGAGGAATTCAAGAAAATGTCTGAAGTTCTTGATGAAAAATTAACTGTAAAGACAGTTGAATGCAGCAAGCTAGAGGAAGACATTGTTAAGTTAAGAATGCAGCTAGAGGAGATGAATAGAAGATTGAACTATTTTCATAAGTTTGAAGAAAGTACTGTAAAGCTGGATAAAATGTTAAATAACCAAAGGCCTTCCGACATCAAATTTGGTTTAGGCTTCGATGAAGGAGAATCATCAAAGGGTTCAAAGGCCTTGAATGTAGAACCCATAAAGAAAGAAGAAAAGATCAGGGTTGACCTAGAAAAACCAAATCATGCCAAAGAAAGCAATAATGCCAGACTCAAGAAGAGTACTGACAAAGATGGTTTCACAAAAGTCACACATCCAAGAAGGAGAAGATTCATGGCTCCTACTTCAAACTGGCAAAGACCGGCACCCAGGTTTAATCATTCCTTTTCTAGTTATTGTTTTAAATGCAATGCTTATGGCCATAAGATTTCAGATTGCAGGCATAATGTATCTCAAAGGAATTTCACAAGCAGAAATGTTTTTTCTCCTTTAATGAATTATGCAGTTGAATGTTATAATTGTCATAATTTTGGACATATTGCTAGAAACTGTAGAAGCACTTTTGCAGCAAATAATTATCAGGGTAGAAAATCTCAACCAAGTGGGTTGAAACAAAACAAGAAATTTCTTGAAAAACAGGCACATGCTAATGAGAGGACAAAGGCAAAACAAGTAGCCAAATCTGTCATCAAACCAGAATGGAAAGAAAAGGAATCTTTGATTGTTCAGACTACTTTTAAAGCACAAGACAAATCTGCACCATGGATACTTGACAGTGGATGTTCCAGTCACATGACAGGTGACAAGCAAAAATTTGAGAATTTACAGAATTATGAAGGTGGTTCTGTGAAATTTGGGAATAATGATGGAGCAAAGATTGTTGGAAAGGGATCAGTCAAGATCAGTGATGGAAAGATAAAATCAAAAGAAGTCTTGTTTGTGATTGGTCTGAAGCATAACTTGCTGAGTGTAAGCCAAATCTGTGACAGAGGTCATGAAGTCATTTTTAAGAAGCAGGGCTGTGAAGTGAGAAAAGCACACAGTGGGAAGCTGATAGCTACTGGTTCTAGGACTTCTGGTAATCTATATACTCTCTCAGAAACTGTAGAAGGAACATGCTTGATTGGACAGGAAGATCAAAATTGGTTGTGGCACAAGAGGCTCGGTCATATTAGTTTTGACAATCTAGCAAAAATAAGTTCAAAAAGGGCAGTAAGAGATATACCAACCATTGGCAAACCAGTAAATAGCATCTGTGCTTCATGTCAAAAAGGGAAGCAAACCAGATCCACTTTTAAATCAAAGGAATACTTCACCAGCAAACCTTTGGAGATAATTCATACTGATTTGTGTGGACCCATGAGAACACAGAGCATAAATGGTGACAAATACTTTATGCTGTTAATAGATGATTACTCCAGGATGACATGGATATTTTTCTTAAAGCTTAAATCAGATGCCTTTGAGATGTTTAAGATTTTTAAAAAATAGGTTGAAAATCAAACTGGAAAAAGGATTAAATGCCTAAGATCAGACAGAGGAGGAGAGTTTATTTCAGAAGAATTTGCAGAATACTGTCAAAAATATGGGATAAGAAGACAATTTTTAGCATCTAGGACACCTCAGCAGAATGGTGTTGTAGAAAGGAAGAATAGAACAGTGCAAGAAATGGCAAGGACAATGCTGGTTGAGAACAAAATAGCTGACAGATTTTGGAAAGAGGCAGTACATACTGTAGTTTACATTCAAAACAGGTGCATGCTAAGACCACATGAAAGCAAAACACCTTATGAGCTGTGGTTCGGCAGAAAGGCAACAACAAGACATTTCAAAGTATTTGGCAACAAGTGCTACATCAAACGGACTGAAGATAATCTCGGTAAATTTGAAGATAGAGCTGATGAAGGTATCTTTCTTGGTTACTCAACAAAAAGCAAAGCCTACACATGTTACAACAAGAGGCTAAAGAAAATTGTTGAGAGTGTTGATGTGAAAGTTGATGAAGGTAGAGAACAAGAAATTACTTATCAAGAAAACTACCCTATTTATGAAGAAGTCATTGAAGGTGATGATGAAAAGGAAACAGATAAGAATCAGAAAATTGATCCAGATGTTGTAAAAACTGAATCAGAAGAAGAAGAAAACAGGAAATTTAAAACAGGCAACTGGCAAAAAAATCATCCAAGTGAACAGATTATTGGGGATCCCACAGATGGTATTCAGACAAGAAGAGCAGCAGTGCGGAACTATTCTCTGTTATCTAGCATTGAACCTAAAAATGTTGCTGAAGCAAGCACTGATGAAAGTTGGATGAAGGCAATTAATGAAGAACTAGATCAGATTGAGAAAAACAATACCTGGGAATTAGTACCTCGACCAACAAATAAAAACATAATTGGCACTAAATGGATTTTTCGAAATAAATTAAATGAAGATGGACAGGTTGTCAGAAATAAGGCAAGATTGGTCTGTAAAGGCTATGCTCAGGTTGAAGGCATTGATTTTGAGGAAACTTTTGCACCGGTAGCCAGACTAGAGGCAATCAGAATATTTCTGGCATTAGCAGTTCATAAAAACTTCAAAGTATATCAAATGGATGTAAAATCAACATTTTTGAATGGAAAACTGGAAGAAGAGGTTTACATTGAACAACCAGATGGCTTCCAACTTGGTGACAATCCAGATTTTGTGTGCAGGTTAAAGAAAGCATTATATGGTTTGAAACAGGCACCCAGAGCATGGTATGCAAGGCTGGATAACTATCTACTTAATCAAGGGTTCAAGAAAGGTTTGGTGGACAACAATTTATATGTCAAAACAGAGAAGGGGCATCTTATTGTTCTTGTTGTTTATGTAGATGATATAATATTTGGCAGCAGCATGGATGAATATTGCAAAGACATATCAACTAAAATGAAGAAAGAATTTGAGATGTCTATGATTGGTGAACTTTCTTATTTCCTAGGACTGCAGGTAAATCAAAATGAAAAGGGCATTTTTATTTCTCAAGTTAAATATGTAAAAGAAATGCTGAAAAAGTTCACAATGGAAGATAGTAAACCTGTTAGCACTCCCATGACAACAAGCTGCAAGTTGAGCAAGGATGATAAATCTCCAGATGTAGATCAAACGATGTACAGGTCTATGATTGGAAGCCTGCTGTATTTAACAGCCACTAGACCAGATATATTACAGGCAATATGCATGGTTGCAAGATTTCAGGCTAGTCCCAAAGAAACTCATGTCACAGCTGTAAAGAGGATCTTCAGATACCTCAAGGGTACTATGGATTATGGGTTGTGGTACCCAAAAGGTAAAGACTTCACTTTGATTGCATATTCTGATGCAGATTGGGCAGGATGTATTGATGACAGAAAGAGTACAAGTGGAGGAGCATTTTATCTTGGAGACAGGCTGGTAGCATGGCACAACAAGAAACAAGAATCAGTCTCTCTATCCACTGCAGAGGCAGAATACATTGCAGCAACAACATGTTGTACTCGGATATTATGGATGAGACAAACGTTGAAAGATCTTGGTATTCATTTCAAAGAGCCAATTTCAATTAAATGTGATAACACTAGTGCTATCAACATATCCAAGAATCCAATTATGCATTCAAGAACCAAACATATTGCAATCCGGTATCATTTCTTGAAGGATAAAGTTGCAGAAGGAGAGGTCAAATTGGATTTTGTTCCAACTACAGAGCAAGTAGCAGATATATTCACAAAACCATTGCCCAAGGATGTTTTTGAGTACCTTCGAAATAAGTTGGGAGTGGTCACAATTCCCAAGAACTGACTATCATTTGGGATCACATTCTCAAGGGGTGCATTTATGCCTATACTTATAGTTTTGCTTATACTTATGATTTTTGCTAACTATAACAACATTTGTCTGAGAATGGTGTGCAGAGACTCAGGGGGAGTCTGCAGCAGCCCTTTGGTATTATTGTCAAAGGGGGAGAAGAATTACAGGAGAGTGCATAAGTGTTGCCAACAATTCCAAAGGGGGAGATTGTTGAACAAGGTACAACAAAAGTATTGTCATTGTTGTCAACACAGACAACAATTGATGCAGTTGAAGCAATGGACAAGAATTCTGAAGTCAGTCAGATCAAGTACAGTGAATTTCCAAAAAAATAGAAGTGACCCAGATTCAGAAATTTGCAAAAAAGACAAGTAAGAAAACTGTCGCGATATCGCGACATGTTTTCTATCGCGATATCGCGACAGGTTGAGAGGTCCAAAGGCAGAAAGAAAAATTGTCGCGATTTCGCGACATAACCGAGGAGAGAGAAAATGCAAGAAAAATTGTCGCGATTTCGCGACATAACCGAGGAGAGAGAAAATGCAAGAAAAATTGTCGCGATTTCGCGACATAACCGAGGAGAGAGAAAATGCAAGAAAAATTGTCGCGATTAGAGAGAAATGAGAAAAATTGTCGCGATTTCGCGACATGGCCGAGGAGAGAGAAGGTGAAAGCAAAATTGTCACGATTTGCGACATGGGAGAGAGAAAGATGATATTCACGACATGGCCGAGGAGAGAGAAGGCGCAAGGCAAACTGTCGTGATTTCGTGACATGTTGGCAGAGAAGGAAGCAAGGTGAAAAGATGTCACGATTTCGTGACATAAATGGAGGAAAGGAGCTTGCAATGAAAAGTGTCGCGATATCGCGACACGTCGGGTTTTCGCGACCCGAAGAGGAGAGAGAATGCTCGACAACAAAGGTGTAGCGATTTCGCTGCATGTTAAAATGAATGGCAACAAAGGTGTAGCGATTTCGCTGCATGTTAAAATGAATGGCAACAAAGGTGTAGCGATTTTGCTACAAGTTAAAATGCATGGCAACAATGGTGTAGCGATTTTGCTACAAGTCCAAAATACACAACGTGAAGGTGTAGCGATTTCGCTACCAGTCAAAAGATCAGAACTCAAAGTTGAAGCAAATCGAAAGCACAAGGCACAAAGGTGTAGCGATTTCGCTACCGCATGAAGCAAGAGTTGTACGGAGGCCGAAAGCGTCGGATTTCGTGACAAAGCTCGAGGAAATTGGTGAAGTGAAAAAACGCTGGAAGCCAGAAGCGTCGCGATTTTGCGACAACATTGAGGATGACGTCAGCAAAAGCTAAAAGTGTCACGATTTCGTGACAAGTTGCAAAAGAGATCTCAGGAAGCCGAAAGCGTCACTATTTCGTGACAACATTAATGATGACGTCAGCAAAAGTTTGAAGTGTCACGATTTCACGACATGAACGGTGGGAAAGCTTTCAAAAGCCAAAATGGTCACGATTTCGTGACAGCAAGGGCATGAAGGGTACGGCTACAAAAAGTGTCGCGATATCGCGACAGGTGTAGGGTTGAAAAGTCGAAGGAACATGCAAGGTGACACGTGTCGAAAAAGCATACAGAAAATAATGCATCTAGTTACGTAAAAAGTAACTGAAGTCAGATCGGCAGTTACACATTGACAGGTGTCGAACATGCACTGGAACAGTTGTATTTGCATGATTGAAAAGCTTTTGAAGTGTCGTATAGGCAAGTTCGAAAAAGCATTTGAACAACCGCATTGCAAGGATTCGAATAGCCGAATATGCAGGATTTAAAAAACATTAAAATAGACGTATTTGTTGCATTCGAAGAATCACATATGAAGGATCGAAAAAGCTTTCGAAAAGAAGTATGTGCAACATTCGAACAGTCGTATTTGCAAGGATTCGAACAACCGCTTATGGAGAGGAGAAAAGAATTCGAACAGCTCGAGAATGTCATCCGACTGCATGCAGGATTGAAACGCTATAGAAGACAAAGAGTCCCGATGAGAAAAGGAGGGTATAAAAGGACAGTCGTGCAGAGAATTCTTTTGCTGCTGTAAGAGGGAAATTGCTGTGAAAAGAGGGTTAGAAAAGAGCTAAGAGAGAAATTAGCAGAGCCGTGAGAGTGTGCAGAGTTTGGTTAATTGCAGACCAGTCAGGGTCGTGTATGAAGTGAAGACATTTTTATGTCATTTTAAATTGATCAGAATTGCAGTCCAAGTTGGTGCTTGGTACTAGGGGTTGGTGCTCCTATCTGTTGCAGCAGAAAACTAAGGGGTTGGTGCTCCTTCCAGTAGATGCTGGTAAAGTGTTTGTAAAATTGGTATTTTGCAAAGACTGGATTTGGATTGGAGTCCAAGCAGTCATTTTTGAGGAGTAGCCAAATTGGTGAACCTCGGTATATTGAGTGTTGTGGTGTGCTCTATTGTTCAATTTGCTTTTCTGGTTGTTAAGTTCTCTTTGCTTCATTTTAAATGTTGTAGATATTAATTTTAGTAGTTACACTGATTCACCCCCCCCTCTCAGTGTCATTTTTTGAATATCATTTAATCAGTTATAGCTATGGGAATAAAGTGTATCAATATATTTGGTGATTCTCAACTTGTTGTCAAGAAAATCAACAGAGAATATCAATGTAAATAACCTGCCATTAAGATTTATCATGAAGCAGCAATGAAATTGCTATTTAAATATGAATGGTATGAAATCAATAGTTTTTCATGTTTTATTAATATATTTGTAGATGTGATGGCCTCTTTTGAATCATTTATTCCAAAGGATACCTTAGGAGAGGTACATCCACTCATTATTTCTATAATCTCTAAATTTGCAATTATTCATGCTAAAACTAAGGATGAAAAGGATACTTTCTATATTCAGTCGGATCCATATGAGCCTTGGTTAAGCCAAATAGTAGCCTTTCTCAAGTTTGGAACACTCCCATCTGACATGTATCAGACTTCTAAACATAATTTCAAGCAAAAAGTAGCTTGTGTTGTCCTCTTGGAGGATGTGTTGTATAAATGTGGTTATGGTGGAATCCTCCTTTGTTGTATCAAGGATGTTGAAGCACAAAGAGCTATATTTGAATCTCATGATGGTACTTATGGTGGTCATTTTAGTGGGATGGCCATATTAAAGCGTATTCTATGAATGGGTTATTATTGGTCCACCATGGAACGTGATTGTTGCATTTATGTTAAAAAGTGTAACCAATGTCAAGAGCATGCTAATTTAACTCATGTACCATCATAAGCATTATATCCTATTCAAATACTTTGGCCCTTTTCATAATTAGGTCTTGATTTAATTGGAAAAATCTCACTTTCTTCCTCGAGATAACATACATTTATCATTACAACCATTGAATAATTCACAAAGTGGGTTGAGGCAATTCCTTTAACCAGTAAAACAATACCTAGAATTGTGGAGTTCATAATTCATCATATAATTTGTCATTTTTGTATTCCCTCAAAAATCATCTTCGACAATGGTAAATATTTCAAGAACAAGGATGTTTAAGAACTTTGGAAGAAATATAATATTCAACACAATTTCTCAACCCATTATTACCCACAAGAAAATGGACAAGCTGGGGCTACCAACAAGATCTTAATTTCTATTCTCAAGAAACTCGTTAATGAAAATCATAGAGATTGGCATACAAAAATTCCCTTGGCATTATGGGCTTATCGAAAAAGCATCTGCATGCCTACTGGGGAAACACCATTTTCATTGGTCTATGGAGCTGAAGAAATTATACCTCTTGAGCTTGAGATCCTCTTCTAGTGAATTTATTTGCAAGAATTCATAGATGATAACATTGCTAGACAATCATTTCTTGACCAATTCACACTCCTTTATGAGATGCAAGTCAATTCTTTAGAGCATTTAAAAGTTTATCAAGACTACCTAAAGTGTGCTTACAATACCAAAATTCATCTATGTGAATTCCATGTAGATCTTGTCCTTAAAGAGTCAACAAAAAACCAATGCATTATCACATCTTCATGATACATTTGTGGCTAATTGGTTGGGTCCATACATCATCTCTCAAAAAGTGGGTAACGGTACTTATAGGATTTTTAGTCTAGAGGGAGAGGAAGAACCTGAACCACTTAATTTTATACACTTGAGAGCATTCTATGCATAATGTGATTTCTATATATGTATATATACATGGCTAATACACAAAAATATTACATTTTCATTGGCACACATTTTGCATTTCATTTGCACACATTTCATTCAAAAACATTGCATTTCATTTGCACAAATTTCATTTCAATAATTACATGCATACACTCCATTTCACAAAATTATATTTCATACATTCCATACACATTTCACATATAATTGTAGGGATCATTGATTCAGCTCAAGGTTTTAATTGTCCCAATAAAGTCATGTTCCCTTAATCATGGGCACCTTCACAACATCATTTACACCATTCCACCAAAGTCAAATTATCATTTTCCTACATATATCCATAATACCTAGGTGTTTGTAGCCACTCATCCAATCCTGTGTTTTAAGCAAACTCCAAATACATGCCAGGTTATTTTAGGACCATTACACATTTTCACTAATAAAATCTTGAGTTCTAGGAATTTACTCCAAAACATTCTTGAACCAAACACAATTCCACATATTAAAAATATATTGTGTCAAAAATGGATAACACCATACCTGGTTTGAACCTCGAAGTGAAAAGTGCATTCCTTTCTAGTCCCATCATGCAACATAGTCCACAAAAATAGTGGTTTTCAACACTATCATAGTTGCTTCTAAATTTAAAATACAAAGTAGTAAGGATAGGGTACAATTCTCATCACACTTAGGTTGAGAATCCAATTCCAAAAGCTCTAAATATTTCATCACATGCCACTTATCATTGGGTTGTAAGGATCGTACTACATTTCCAGTCATACGGTTAAGTAGTCATACCTAAATCCTAAGATATCAAATATTTGGATTATGGATTTAGCCTCCACTTTAGCTATAGATGCTTGATTTTTAGTGGAGTACACTTATGTGTGGTGACACATATCTTTCAAAGAGACATCTAACTGCACATATGGATAAGCTAGCTTCTTGGTTTCATCCATAATAGATCACACCCAATTTACTCAAGATGAGTTAATAAACTCACTTGCACACACATTGGTTCTTGATTGCCTCGAGTCATTACCATACTCTTGATTCGGTAAATGAATTCACTGCACACACATTTGGTCCTAAAGGAATTAGGCAATTTTAGTGAGTTTGTTTGATGCCACTAGTGTGTCCGAGTTTCTGCAAAATAGTCATTTTTATATATCAACATACATATCTCCTTCCATATCAACATCCATATCTTATTCCATATCCAAATCTATATATTCTTCCATATCAACATCCATATATTCCATGTCAACATCCATGTCATTTCATGAGTCATCCACATCATATGCCACCAAGTTTTGTGCATCTAACTAAACAATAATGCTAGAACATGGCCAAGAAAAATCTAAACTATAAATGGCCATTAGAACATTTACATTCCATAACTTGCATTAATCATCCATAACATATCATATGCATTAATAATCCATATACATAAATTCATCCACACAAAATAATTCACACAAAAGCATTAACACAAAAGTAAAATCCATGTATATATATGTATAAATATTGCATGTGCAAAGAGTACCAAAAGGCTACATACAATGGAACACCAAGGCTCATATACAAAAAGTGCATCTAAGCACTAGCTAAGTCCTCCAAGAGGATCCTTGTGACCTAGAAGGATCCCTAGACCTAGAGCTATGCCTAGACTCACTATGCCTAGCCATATCAGATATATATGAGGTAGGAGGATTAGGAAGTGGAATATGATGCTCCATAAATATATCCTCCAAATACTCAATAGACCTATACCAAGACCGAAAGTGTGCTATGTCAATATTATGATGATGATCTCTCTCTAGAAGCTCTACATGGAGCCTCATAATCCTCTCATAATGAGCCATGACCATCGTGTCCTACTATACCACATGTTGCTACAACATCACCCAATCCTCCTCACTCTAAATTGGAGATCCATATAGAGTCTCCTCCACATCATCCCTATCTCTGTCATCTCCTCCACTCCCTGGATCCTGCATCACAATACCCTTAGCCATCCTTCTTCAACTATCATATCAAAGGTGCCTCTCATCGATCTTATAAACCAAAACCTCATCCCCATCTCCACTAATTTATACTAGAGTTGGTGCCCATGGTGATTGTATAGAAATCCATACATCATACTCTTTAGTAGTCACTAAATCATCCACATTGAGGAGATCTATCTCCTCATCATCCTCATACATATCCCTCCATGCCTCAAAACATGGTAGCCCTATACCATATTGATACCTCTTATATAGCATTGGCTCATCAAGGACTCCCTACCTCAATACGAACTACCGGAGCATCCATGAGAACTAACTATATTCAACCTCGCTCTAATACCTCCCAACCACCCATCTAGCCTACCTAACCTGTCATAGCTGCTCTCCATATCCTATCCATATGGCACACTACCATGGCCTTCACATCACTTGGGTGGATTACAATATAGCCCAAAAATCCCTGTACCACTGACTTGTCTACATAGAACGACTTATTTGTACCTCCTACAACATTATCCATATCCTAGCATAGGTTTGCCCCCTATCCTAGACTAAATCTTGCAGACCCTCCAGTCGAGTTATGCTTAAATTCTCCCATACCTAGCACTATAATAACAAACTACATCCCAAATCCTTTATCCCCTATCTCTTAACCTCATAAAGCTCCCGATACATCTACACCAATAATGTAGAAGCCCATGCATACACCTATGATGTAGTGATCATATCGCTCACCAACCCTATTAGGTTCTAAGGGAACCTACAATCGATACTATTAAGGACCACGATGTTGGACAACATGAACATTACAAAAGCTAATAGAGCATCCAATTCCTTTTCCACATACATGGACAAGTATAGAATACCACCAATATATCACCACCACACTTCACCATTTATCACCAAATATCTTCCTCATATCTGTCCCTCGATTGTGTCAAACCTCGACATGAATACCCTCCACCGATAGCCTAAGGATGTGATACACATACTCAAGTTTGAGGGTCATCTCTCCAGTGGGGAGCTAAAAGGTTCCCCTCTCTGGATCCCACCTCTCTATAAAGACAGAGAGGTACCCCTCATCCTCCCTCACCACATCTATTCGAGTTGCCTCCGCTAGCTCCATAGCCTTCAAAAAATCCCAATCCCAACTTTGCAATGCCTTTCTCATCCCTAGTATAAGAGGTGATAATTGGTTTTGAGACTTCAAAATCCTAAGATGTAGCACAATGCAAAATATTTGTTGTTAATACATGTTCATAATTTAAAAAAAACAACAAAAACATGAAATTTTTGCACAAAAAAATAAAATATTTAAAGAGGGAACTTACAGTAGCTACTCGCACTCCCACTTCAGCCACACCTTCTATTGCCATAGCTTTTGTACTCACATAACTTCCCTTCATTCCACTCCACTTCACCTCACTCTACCAAACGTAGCTTTGTACATTCACAAATGCAACAATAAGCTCCATATTCATCTCGAAAGCTATTTATAGTTGCTTCAAGTGCCTTGAAATGCCCATGGGTGTTTCTTGGTGCATTGAAGTGCCCTGAGGTGTTTCGAAAGTTTCCAAAAATTGATGGGTGTTTGCGCATGCATTAAATACCAACCTGTATTTGGCATAAAAAATGACAAGAAACACCAAGTCAAGGCAAAATAGTGGCTTACCCCCACCAAAGCTTTCCAAATTTCATCCATGCATCCATTTCATCACATTATCAGGTTTTGTGAAAGACCAAACCAATTTGGATGCATAATTTTAGTTTACGCAATTTTCAGGCGTAAACTAAAATTCTCATCATCAATACTTTTTTCACATAATTTGCAATCATCAAGTCATAATATTTGCATATTTTCCAAGTTCACCTGTAATTTCAAGTGAACCTTGTATCTAGTGGTCTATTATACCCCTTTGGAGATTGCAGCAATTTGCATCCATGCAATTCGGTAAGATGAATAAATCACCATAAGGACACTTGGCCATTTTTCATCTCCCAATATGTCACTGCTCAAAATTAAAAATCATTTTTGGTACTTCACATTTTTATTGAAATAATGCCAAGAATAATTTGCACAAAAGCTATCATTTATGGCCTAGTTCATGGGGCTTAAAACATGATCAAAATCAAATTTCATCATTTCCCATCTTCTTGAAAATCATCATGGTGACTAGCCTTAGATAGGGTGATTGGTTTCGATCATAGGAATTATCTGATAGTCACTAGTTGGTCCTCCGAAGTTGACTCTTTTTCTTTATGCATCTTCATATTTGCATATCAATGACACCAGAAGGCACATTCTTCAACAACATCGAATCACCCCAAAGTTGGGAAAACCACATTTGATTTTTGACTTTCCCACAAATGGGAGACATATTACATGATCATGGCATATACATTTGTTAAAACCTCTTCTCTATTAGGGCAAAAATAGAGTTCAAATGCATATTCCACCAACCCCCTTTCATTATTGGGGAAAAAATGATATCACATTTACATTATTCATATCATCCACAATCATGTCATTATTTTACACAACCAATTGCACTCATTATTCAATTGGATCATGATATTCATATGTAAACTCATTCACCAATTGAGGGGGTAAGCTACACAATCAAAATTCTTTTATATCCAAGCTCTTGTCCACATATCAACAAAGATGCTTCACCACCAAGCCAAAATAGGTGTCTCATTTTATGCAACACGGTATAAAAAGGGGAATCTCTAGACACCAAATCCTAGCCACTTGTCATTCATCCAAGTATTCCTACCATTTTTACCCATTATTTACATATTATATACATATATATATAATATGTGTAAATTAATCTCAACCATCCACCTTGGTCTAATCCTAGCCATTCACCTACCTTAATCCATGCCACCTATCCATATTTAATCTCCACTCTCCGTCAAATTTTAATATTGACTACACAAATTGTCTCATTTAAACCCTAACGTGCCCTAGGGAAGATTATAAATAGGAGTCATTTTGATGGATCAACCCCTAAGTTTTTGAAGCAACTTGAACCCTAAGTTTTCTAAGAAACCAAAATCTTGAGTCCCTTGCATCCTCACCTTTGATTTCATTTTCCCTCACCCTTAAATCCGCTATCACATCCATCACCATAGCCCTCACCTAAAGCAAATCTGCTTCAACCCCTAAATGCCCCGTTGCTACTCTTGAGTGTCCATCTGCCACTACCGAATGCCCACTTGCTACTCTCAAGTACCACTAGGTGCTTTTTGTTGTCCCTAAGCACCCACTGGTATTCTCTACGACTATCGAGAACTTGCAATTGTTTCAAACCAGAGGTCTGTAGCCCTATTAACCCTCAAGTGTTTCTAGGGCATCCATACACCATCTTCCTACAACAATGTCCAAATAAAAAAATAGTAAGTTCACCAAGTAAATCTTTTATTGTTATACTAATTTCAATATTTACATATTTATATGTAGTTTATTATTTGGTATTTAGGGGATTTATTGATTTTTTAGTGTCACACAATGGAGCCCTCACAGTTACTACTAATCCTATTTTATCATTCTCTATGTGCATGTCTGGAGATATACAGGTATTGAGCAGTTGTTTAATATGGAGTGGTTCAGTCAAAGGATATTTGAAACACACTCACTTATATTGGGATCGATCAAGCGTGAAGACACCACCCTGATTTTTTGGCTAGGGTTTCGAAGAACCCTAGCATATTCAAATTATTGTATTAAGCAATAAAGCTTTGTAAAAATCCCAATTTGGGGTATATTTGTTGTAATATCAGGAATCCACCTAGCAATAAAAATTAAATGTAATTATGTGCAATCACATGTTTATAATGCTTTAATTGTTCATTTGTTTAATTTAATTATTTGTTGTTGTTTGATTTGCATCTACAAATCTATGTAGGTCCATGGCTGCAATTTCAAATAAATCTAGGTATTTTCAAGTCTTTGTTGATAATCATACCCAAAAAATATGAGTATACTTTTTGAAGACCATAGATGAAGTTTTCTTCTACTTTTAGCAATTTCAAGCCCAGGTAGAGACTTCCATAGCATGAAGGATCCATGTACTTCACTCAGATCAAGGTGGAAATTTACCAACAATGAATTTTAAGCATTTTGAAAGAACATGGCATTCAAGAATAGCTAACAATTGCCTACTCACCACAACAAAATGGTGTGGAAAAATGGAACAATAATAGAAATGGTATGAAGTATGTTGAAGAATTGATAACTTGGATACTCTTTCTGGTAGAAGGTAATACACAACAATTTACTTACTCAATTGTGCCCCCACTGCATCACTTGAATATATCACTCTAGAATAAGTATGAAGTGAACACAAAGCATCAATATCTCATATTTGGGTATTTGGTTGTACAAAATATATGTACAGTCCAAAGAAAAAGATATAAATTGGATGAAAAACATCACCAACACATCTTACTTGGCTATAGTGATGAATCAAAATCCTACAAACTATTTCATCCAACTTCAAAGAAAGTATATATAAGTCATGATGTTGTTTTCGATGATGGAAAATAACCTTCATCACTATCACAAGAATATTCATTTAACTCGACTCCAATAATGATTTAAAGTGATGAAGAAGTTACAAATAAAGAAGTTTTTAGTGATATAAATGATGAATAGGATCTATCTACTCCACCATAGTACACAAGAATTGTACCTAAGTTGTACACTAGTACATTAAAAGCATCTAGGGTATATGAAATTCTAGACACTTCTTCTACAAGATCAAGAACATGAAGTAGTGAATATAGTTGAGATATTTTTAGTAAAGAAATCCCTTCAATCTACTACTTGGAAAAATGGCATGCACACTAAATATCACACACTATTGAAGAACAATACTTGAGATCTTGTTGATCTTTCATCAAAGAAAAAGGATATTGGATGCAAAAGGGTTTTCAAAGTCAAATATAAACCAAATGGCAATATTGATAAACACAAAGTACAACTTGTAGAAAAGGGATATGCACAAAAATAAGGCATAGATTATGAAAATAAAATTACCCTTACATAAAAAATAAAATCCATAAAAATTAATTTTGCTCTAGTTGCACAAGTTGATGGAAAATTCATCAAATGGATATGAAAAGTTATTTTGTAATGGATACTTAAAAGCAGAAGTTTATATGACTCAACTAGAAGGATTCATCTAACCTAGAAAACAAACAAAGGTAAGAAGATTGGTAAAATCTCTTTATGGTCATAAAAAATCTCCTTGAGCATGGCATATAAATATAGATGAATATTTTGGAAAGCATGGCTTTGAAAAGAATATTTATGATCTAATTTTGTATCGCAAAGAGCAAGAGGGGAAATTGTATTCATCAATGTGTATGTAAATATTTTTGCCATTATAGGAAGCTTTAAAAGTATAATTCTAGTTGCATAGGATACTTGAAATAATTCCTTGAAATGACTGATCTCGGGTTACTACACTACTTCTTGGGAATAGAGGTAAAGTAGAACCATCATAATATATTTGTTTCACAAAGCAAATATGTCAAGAATATCCTTAAGAAATATCACATGGAATATTGTTAGCCTATAACAACTCCTATGAAATCAAGTATACAACTTTCATGGTTTTATTCCTCTCCTCTAGTGAATGCAATACTCTATTGGAAGCTAGTTGGGAGCCTCATATACCTAAATTACAAAATACCTTATATCAATTTTTCAATGATTTATCTCTCAAATTTCATGCAAGAACCAAAGTTGGCATATTGGAAGACAGTAAAGATAATTCTAAGATATATATATATATAGGGTACTTATAAGCATGGTTTTGAATTCAATAGGAGTGATTAGTTTCTCTTAATAGGTTATACAAATGTAAATTATGTAGGTTGTATTGATAACTAAAAATCCACCTCTATCTATATATTATTTTTGGGGTATACATCTATATCATGGGTAAGTAAGAAATAACTAATAGTTGCTTGATATTCCACTAAAGTAGAATATCGTGTAGTAGGAGTTGTTTATGAAGTAATATGGTTAAAACATGTGTTGAAAAATACAATAATACCTCAATATAAATCTATCATGCACTACGAAAACCAAGGAGCATTAAAACTTTTTCATAATCTAGTATTACATGAAAGTTACGAACACTTTATTATGGAATGTAATTTCATCTATGAACATGTTCAATAGTAGAACATCTAGCTCAAATTTTATCTTTCTCAAGAGAAACATGCATATGTCTTAATCAAACTACAAGGATGTGTTAAATTTGAATAATTTATAATTTTTCTCTCTAGGACATTGATATAATAAGGGGAATGTTAGGATTTATTACATCATGTATAATGTGAATGTAAGTTGAGTAACCACTCAACACATGGTTTGTGAGGTTCACTAAGGGACAAGGCTAGTTGTAGGTTGTTATGCCATATTTGGGTGTCCATTATATTTAAATACCCTTGTAATTTCATAACACAATCATTGAATCATTGAGTCCTAACACTTGTGTAATTATTCCTTAAGGATTATTATTGGTATTTTCCTACCCTACGAGTATTATCTATCTATGTCTCAATTTGTGAATTATTACTATGGAGAATTATTTATGGATGAATGATTTAATATTTTTGCATAACGGTGAATGATTTCTAATAATGAGAATATGTTTCATAAAACTAACTTCCATCATAGTAATAATCTTAAAATGTTAATAATGTGATACTTGCAATATGAGAAGCTAGAGGCTTATTGAGACATTTTTATAGCTATGGATTTTTTAGTTGATTGGATTCATTAGATAATAGTATTTTTCCATTTGATTGTGCATAATAATTTGGGTTTGCATTTGGAAAAATAGTTCCTATTATATCCTGGTTGATTTGCCACTTGATTCTTCATGGACTTCATTTAAAGGCCTAAAACGTGTATCATTTTTTAACATCTTATTTGATTTATCTTTATTTTGGATACTTTTTTAAATTACCCAAATTGAATTTGCTTGTGTTGAGATTTTACTATGGTAACTTATTTCCTTATAACTTTAAAATCACTTTATTTTAGAATATTTTCTTGTAACTTCCTTGATAGGGTTAAAACATTTTTGCTTAGGTTTTTGACCTTGTAGTTTTAGCAATAGACTTTATTTTTTTTCTTTGGATATGAAGGCAAGACTAAGATTGAGTTGAATCATTGCTTCTCTTGTCTAAGATTTAAATGGCATAATTGTGTGAACCTTATTATTTTCTTTCTTAAATTTTTGTATAAGTTTATTTCAAGCCTTGACTCCTTGTATTTTTTTGAATAACTACTTAAAAGCTTCTATTTTTTCTTGTATTTTTTAACAAAATATTAAGCTTAATATTAAAGTATAGATTATAGAAAAAATGAAGGTAAGCTTGGATTCGTAATATGTTATCATTATTTGAATCCCTTCTTTGAATTTTCCTCATGGATTTACAAATTTATCACACATGGTAGGGAAACCTTAGATTATAGTATGAAACTCCTTTATCCTAGTCACTTGGTCCAAATATATTATAATTATTCTTTTGAAAATATTTTGTTGAACTTGACAATGTTAAGCTTTAATATTGTCTTCTCGGTAGCTTATCTTTTGTTATTTTAAAAACTTTATATATTTTATCAACTTAATTAATGTTGATTAAATTGGATTTACACAAATGCTATCTAATTCCTTAAACATAAAGACTTTATCCTTTTGCCTCAAAGAGATGAACTATTATAAGTGTTTTGTGGACATTTGACTTTCTATTATTTAGAGATAAAGAGAAAGTCCACCTTCATAGGAGGCCTTGTAAAATGTATAAAAAAAGGAAAATTCAAGATCTCAAAATTTACTTAAGGGTTTGTTAATATGTAATAAGCTGCCATGTTTTGTGTTTGGTGTTTTTGCAATGTTTTGGGTTTTGTGTGATATTCTGATTTTTTTAAATTTTTTCTAAGTATGAAAATATGCAGAAAATGCCATAAATTTTCAATGGTCAATCAAATTGATCCAAATTTTTGGAAATAGAAGCTACTTTTTATTATGCACCAAAGAACCTCAAGAACTCACTGGTGAAATTTTAAGTCCAAGTGGAATAAATTACCTTGACATTGACTTACAGCCAACAAGAGATCACAAAAATTCAAGAAATTCAGTATATCTCCTCATTGAGTGTTCAAATCAAACAACCATCGAAGTGGACCATATTCTAAAATCAATGTTGCAATCCATTTCCCAAATTAAATTTTGTACCCTTACTAAAAATAGTAACTCCTGAAATCCCACATCTATTTTTAGTAACTGAGTAAAAGAGGGCTCACAATGGCAAGTGGCACCCATGGACAAAAGGAGCTAGAAATTACCACAATGTTGGCTGATATGCAAAAATCCCTTGACTACTTGACCACTAAAAACCACACCAGAATATAAGAGATTCAATAGCTCCAAACGGATCAGGATACCACTAGAATCTGCTTAGAAAAACAACTTACAGTGGTGGAGACACAATTGCAAGGTACTCTCACATATGAACACCAAGCTGAAAAATTTGAACGAGGTCGAATAAGGGAAGCAAAAGACCGAAGAAGGGGAACTGAAGACACTCACTATGACTGTGATTCGACCTTAAAAATGCCTAAACTAGATTTTCCTAGGTTTAGTAGAAAGGATGTCGATGGGTGGTTATGTTGGGTTGATCAATTATTTAGACTCCACAATGTCCCTATATATCATCGGGTTCAGATGGCTTCCTTCAAATTAGAATCTGAAGCCTTACATTGGTTCCAATGGCTACGAGCCACTACCCTTGATCTATCTTGGGAGGAATTTGAGTCCCAAATACTCACCCGATTTGGCCCTAATGACTATGAAGACTTTACAGGAGCATTGACAAAGCTGAAACAAACTACCATAGTTCATGATTACTAGACACAATTCAAGAAATTGGCCAATAAAACAAGGGGCTTGAATGAGGGATTTTTTATGAGTTGTTTCATGAGTGGGTTGAAATATGATCTACAGGCTAAAGTCAAGATGTTTAAACCACAAACCATGATGGAGGCTAATAGTTTAGCCTGATTGGCTGAATATAAACTCTCATCTCAATGGTGGACACCATGGTTTTCTCAAGCTTGACCTCCCTTTCCTCCTCAATTCTAAAATAATAATGATAATAAACATCTTGCTCCTAAGTGACTGACTACAGCTGAGATGGATGCACGTCGCACCCAATGGCTATGTTATAATTGTGATGAAAAATTTGTGAAGGGGCATTGATGTGCAAATAAGAGATTGTTCTTAATAGATGCAGAGGAACCTAATAGAATTGGCCATAGTGATGAGGAGAGTGACACAACTGAAGACATAACTGAAGCACCAAATCAAAAGGAAGAGGAAACCCAAGACCCTCAAGAAAAAAATTGTGTCCATGCTCTTTTTGGGGTTACCACTCCATAAACCATAAGATTTGTGGGTTTTTTCAAATGCCAACACCTTATTATTCTTATTGATTCAGGCAGTACACACAATTTATTGATTCTCGAGTTGCTAAGCAGACTAATTTTTATATACACACATGCAATTCCTTTGAAGTCATGGTGGCAAATGGAGGCACTTTACCTTATAAAGGTAAATATCACAATGTTAAAATAAATATGGGGTATTATGAACTCAAACAAAACATATTTACCCTTCAATTGGGAGGATGTGACATTGTGTTGGGTTCCCAATGGTTTAGCACCTTGGGCACTATCAACTGGAACTTTGTAGAACTATGGATGTAGTTTTCACAACATGGATAAACACACACCCTCTGTGGTGCCAAAATAGGCCCTTCCCAAATTGTTAATTCTAATCATATGGAGAAATTATTGACCTGTGGAGTCATTGCACAAATATTTTCAATTCAACCAAGAACTTCCACAGTGGATCAAATTCCAATAGATTTACAACTTGTTCTAAACAAGCACGATGATATTTTTTTAGAACCGACTACCATGCCACATCGTTGCTCACATGACCATGCTATTCTACTACTACCAGGTCATGCACCACCCAACATCAAAACGTATCGGTATCCTCATGCTCTCAAGTCAGAAATCGAGTACATGGTATAGGAATTGCTCAAAGCTGGTGTCATTCGACTGAGTACCAACCCTTACTCTTCTCTAGTTTTACTATTTTACAAGAAGTATGGCTCATGGCGATTGTGTATATACTACCGTGAGCTCAAAAAAATTACCATCAAGGATAAATTCCCCATTCTGGTAGTGGATGAATTACTGGATGAATTATGTGGAGCTATGTACTTCTCCAATTTAGACCTTCATTCTGGCTACCATCAAATCAGGCTTAAGGACAAGGATATCCCCAAAACTGCATTTCATACTCATGAAGGTAACTATGGGTTCTTGGTAATTCTATTTGGTCTAAAAAATGCTCCTTCCACATTTTAGAGCCTGATGAACAACGTCTTTCACCCTCACCTACGAAAGTTCATCCTGGTTTTCTTTTATGACATCTTGGTTTATAGCTGCTTGTGGGAAGAACACCTTATCCATGTGGATAAAAAATTACAACTGTTGGCACAACATCAACTTTTTTCTAAGCGGTCCAAGTCTTCCTTTGGTATAAATTAAGTGGAGTATCTAGGACACATTGTCTCCAAATATGGTGTCAAGGTCAACCCTAATTAGATTTAGGCAGTTTAGAACTGGCTAAAACCTTGTACTCTCAAGGGGATACAAGGATTCTTAGGGCTTACAGGTTACTACCACAAATTTATTTGTAATTATGGTAAAATAGTAGGCCCCCTCACATCCATGTTAAATAAGGAATATTTTACTTGGATGGGGATCACTGACCAAGCCTTCCTCGAATTGAAGCATGCTATGACCACAACACCAATTTTAGCTATGCCAGATTTTTCCAAACATTTTGGCATCGAGGTCGTGTTGATGCAGGAAGGGAGACCTTTGGATTTCACTAGTAACACACTCTATTATTGTAACTTGGGAAAATCTACATATGTCAAGGATATGTTGGCCATAGTACATGTTGTAACTCATTAGCAACCATATCTCATTGGGCGTCATTTCTCCATTAAAACAGACCATCAAAGCCTCAAATACTTCTTGGAACAATGGGTTGCTACCCTAGAACAACAAAAATGGGTGTCTAAACTCATGGGATATGATTATGATATCAACTATAAAAAGGGCAAAGAGAATCTTGTGGCTGATGCTCTCTATCGCTAATTTGAGGCCCTAAGTATGTTATGTGCCATTTCCTCACCTGTTCCTCAATGGATAGATTTCTTACGATAAGAGGTAATTTAGGATACAGATTTGAAATCTTTGGTGGCATTTCTCCGTGATGATCCTACTTCATTTTTGCGATATAATTAGGATGACCATGATCTACGTTATCGCCAATGCATTGTTCTTCCTCGCACGTCCCCACTATGTGATCTTTTCATGAAGGAACTACATATTGCTCACTCTACAGGCCATTCAATATTTACTAAAACATATGAATGCCTCAAGTGCACATTCTTCTAGAAAGGTATGCAAAGGACATCCATGATTTTTTAGTAGCTTGTGATACTTGCCAATGGATGAAAGGTGAAACAATACATTCTTTGGGTACTCTTCAACCCTTGCCCATTCTAGATCAGGTTTGGACTGATATTTCCATGGATTTTATAGAAGGGTTACCTAAATTTGGTGGTAAGTCTATTATTCTTGTGGTGGTGGATCACCTTTCAAAGTATGCTCATGTTTGTTCCCTTGGCCATCCTTACACAACCTCTACTATTGCCCAAATATTTTTGGATTCTATATTTTTCCTTCATGGTATACCTGCCTCTATTGTTTCTGATCGAGACCCAACCTTCACTAGTCATTTCTGGCAAGAATTGTTTAAGTTTCAAGGAACTCAGCTCAAAATGAGTTCAACCTATCATCCACAAACGGATGGTCAAACTGAGATTGTAAACAAATATTTGGAGACCTATCTTCATTGCTTTGCATCAGATCATCCTACTCAATGGGTAAAGTGGCTTCCTTTGGCCCAATGGTGGTACAAAACTTCCTATCATACAACAACCATACTCACCCTTTTTGAGGCCATTTATCGGCACCCTCCACTTACGTCTTCTTCATACATCCCAGGCAGCTCTAAGGTCGAGGTAGTTGACACCACTCTCAGTCAACATACTGATGTTCTCTGCTAGTTGAAGCAAAATTTAGACATGGCCCAAAATTGAATGTGACAATAGGATGATGATCATCATTCTTAGCATATCTTTGATGTGGGTGACATGGTCTTCCTTCGCTTGTAGCCATACAAAAAATCATCTCTAAAACTCCGTTGGTGCCAGAAACTTACTGTAAAATACTATGGACCCTACCAAGTTCTCCAATGGATTGGTTCCACTACTTAAAAATTGGCTCTTCTGCCCACCTCCAAGCTCCATCATGTTTTCCATGTTTCCTCTCTCAAAATATTTATGGGCACACAGGTACATGTTTAGTCAACATTACCAAAATTAGATGAATAAGGGTCCATATTACTCAAACCTGAATAATTTTTGGATTGTTGAACCCGCTTTCTCCACAACCGTGCCATCACTAAAGTTCTTGTTCAGTGGTACAGGTTACAACCAGAAGATGCTACATGGGAGTCTCTCCATCAACTCTAGCACCAGTTTCCTCATTTTAAGCTTTGAGGACAAATCTTTTCGAAGGGGAAGGACATGTTATGATCATATCCTAACACCATTTTGTAATTCTTATTTACTTATGTAATGACCTACTTCCAAAATGGGGTATCCCATTATGATATTATTTTGTAATACTTTGTAATGCATGTGGCAAGTAGGATTTCTAGCCAAGTGGTGCCATCTCATGTAACCATTTTTATCAAGATCATAACCAATGGTAGGTAGGATATTCTAGCTCGAGTGGCATTTTACATGTAAGCCAACTCTTGATCCCTAGGTAGGGTTGCATGAATTTTTATTTAAAATATATGAAGCCATGTACGAATTCATCTTTTTGCAAGCTAATGAACTATTGAAGGAGGTTGCTCCCTCGAAGAGGCCTATGATTATGTGTTATTGTGATATTGTTCCATTTATGCATTTGATTTCTACATAGTGTTATTAAGTTATTGATGCATTTGAGATATTTTTCAATATTTTATGTGAGTGTGCTTATTTATAATAGTGATATCCTGATCATGTCACAAGATACAATTTGATTGTTAAATTGGCTTGAATTAACGGTGAATTGGTGAAGAATAGTGGTGTAGATTGGCTTCAAACTCTCCAAAGCTCCATGGATGCAAAGGATAGCTTCATAGCACAATTTTGGTATTATTGTTATGCTTGTGAGGGTTTGCACTCTTTGATATCAGTTTGGTAGCACTTTTTTATGCTAATTGCTCATGAAATCTCTAAAATTCTTTTTTTTTGGGATGCCTTAAATAGACTTCCCGAATTGGAATCCTAGCTTCTATAGGAAGTCAAGATCAAGAATTGGTTAGGCTAGAGTAGTTGTAATTATGCTTTTGAAATATTCATAGGCACAACCACTCAAGAAACTATTGCTTGCAATAGATTTTACTTGGCTCGAGTAGCCTGAGTTTGTTATAGACTTGACCACCTTTGATAGGCATGACTCAGAATGTTTTCTCTATCGACGAGCATGAATAGCTTGTGGCTACTCTCAACATCAATAATGGTGGTTACCATCACTAATTTCATCAGTGATCAAGTCTGAATGGGATTGGCTTGCCTTGATTGAGTGTTTAGAACCACTATTAGGTCTTGGAATGGTTCAAGGTGAGTCACATGGACTAAAAATATGTCCACATGAGTAGCCTCCTCAACATGATGCTCTTTAGGTGTCTATAGATACCTTTTTTTGGGATGCATTGTGGAAAAACACAACACTAAGCAAAAATAGACAACCTAATACCACATTGTAGGTTGATTTATGTTCACTGATCTGGTCAAATTTAGATACCTTAATCATGGAAAGGGTGCATATCTATGAATCATAATCTCCAATAGAATGGTGGCTAAATTTTTATTGAACTTTGATATATTTTGAAGGTTATCGTATCACATTGTTTGAAATTACAAGGACCGATGGATAAATTGACAAATATTTAGTTTAGTATTTTTTTTCCAAGAAAAAGGATAAGCTTATAATATTTGTTAGTAATGATTCATTGGATGAATGCAATTAACATGATTAGGTGTTTAATTTTTTATTTTTATTATGAATGTTATGATTATGACTACCCCCTCAAGTGATGAGTCAATTAGGAAAATGACAAGTGATGAAAATGACGAGTCACTTGACCAAGATGACTAATTTGGATAATTAAATATGATAACTATTGTTAAGGGAAATTCCTATTACAACTATGATTTCAATGATTAATAATAATTGTACATCTCTATCGCATGGAGTAGTCCAGCAACAAAGGCATTCTTAGGGAATCAATATGATAGCAATTCAATTTGAGCATGTGATGAATCACTATGTTTATGATATGATGAAAATATCATAGAAGAAAATAAATGAATGCCTTGTTCCTATGGAGTAGTCTGATCACAATGGCATTCTTAGGGATTGAAGTGAAGAAATTTCAATTCATCAATGAATTATTTGGTTCAAATGGACTTATGGTAATTTACTCATCTTACTGGATTACATGGAGCGCAAGTCACTACAACCACCAAGTGTATAGGGTAAATAACTAGATACAAGGAGTATTTGAAATTTTGTTTTATTTGATTTTTTTATGAAGTATGGCAATTTATGATGATTATGGACTAATAGATATGCATTAATATCCAATACAAAACTCTTTATGGTGAGCAAATTATGGTATTTATTACTATTTCTCGATCGTCATCAAAGACAGTTGTGGATATTTACAAATCTAGTGGCTGCTATCAATATGGGTGGGGTGACTAAGATCGTTCTCAAAGTGAATGGTGGTCAAAATTAAAAAATATAAAATGGATTTTTGGTAGTTTTCATTTTCATTATTTCTAGCTAGAAATTTAAAATAGTGAGCTTTGAGGGAGGAGAGAGACAATTTGACACAGAACACTATTAAAACTGACACTAAACCAATAGTGTATTAGCTTGAAGCATCAATGAGCGATGGAGTTGGAGCTCCTAAGGTAGAATCTCCATATAAATCTCATTATTTATGCATTAAAATTAACCTCACTAATTAATATTTTAAGGAACCACATTAAACTATAGGAATGAACTTCACCCCATAGTGTAGGATTTAACTTAATTTAGCTTAAGGGTAGCTAGGATTTTAAAATTTTTCTTTTATGGGCAGTACATGATCCTACGTGGGGACACTTCAAGGTCATATTTGGTGAGAGTGGTGCCTGATTATCTGAATGGGGGACATCATCACTACTGGTGATGAGTTTCAAATCCCAACAATAAAAAATTTGAGTATTGGTAGTGGTCGTCGATGGCATTGGTGGTAGCTGTGGCTACCATCGATGCCATGAGCGACTGAGAATAATAGGGTTATTTTTATTTTTGATTGATTTTATTTATTTACTATTTATTTTTGAGATGATTTTTTTGATGAGTGATGGATATATTACTTTGGATTACATTCTACTTTATGTCAAAATTTGACAGCTTAGGGTAGGAAACACAACATTTTCCTGGAGGTACGACCATTGTTAGATGATGTGGATTGGGAGTGGTTTAAGGAAATTGGCCTTAAGAAGGTTGTAAGCTTACTGATAGTTATGATGGACCAATCCTATCTCACGGCCCTGGCTTGTCATTGGGACAATAGGACCAACACTTTCCATATCCTAACTGGTGATATGATGGTGACACTGGAGGACATCTATTGTATATTCTAAATTCCTATAGATGGTGTGGCTATCATGTCTTATATAAATGAGTAGAAGGAGGCAGTGTTTGGATGGGTTTTTGGTGACCAGAGCGATCAGGTATTGGTATATTTGGAGCATGGTGGGCCCTTATTTTGGTGATGGTAGTTGACATGGATATACACGTAGTACCATGTAGTACTGATGTATATCATTAAAAATATTCTACTACCAAATTCTTTAGGAGCAAGGTTCCCTTGGAACCTCTTGCATGTGGTATAAGACCTGGTGGAATATGATCCATAGTAGCTAGTGATTATGGTATGGGGGAGCACACTGTTGGCCCATTTTTATGATGAACTATATGAGATTGAGCATATGATCTGAGTGGAAGTGGGCTACATCATGTCACTATAGATTTGGATATGGGAGCACATATGGATCGATTGATCTAAAGGATTACTAGTGCTCATAGCTAACTTAGATGCTGAGAACTTTTGTTATGTTGTGCGATGATCTAGGAGGTAGATACTAGTCATACCTATCCACATGCTAGTGATCCTAGTACATTACATTAGGTCATTGGATGGACTAGAGTAGAAATAGATCATATGGAGGTCCTATATAGTTTGTCCTATTTGGCCTGAGGTAGGTAGATACTTGGCTAGGGTGACGCATGGTAGATGGCTTATGGGGCACCATAGAAAGGAGAGGGATTACTTTCACTAATCCTAAGTCACTAGGTAGTTTGGCATAGTGTAGGATGTGCTAGAGGATCTAGTCCTCTATCATCACCGAAAGGAAGAGATATAACTCATAGCACCTCAAATTATAGGGTTGATAAAGGAGGTGGACCCTCCTATTAATGACATAGGTGCAAAGGAATCAGGGACAACTATAGAGTATGACACTTGGTTGACCTCTTAGCTATGGTAGGGTGGCAACATCCTAGGCAGACCTAGGGAGACAACAACAAGTAATAATGGTGATGATGGGTAATGAGTGCATCATAGGATGGAGGGTGAGTAGGGAAAGTCAATGGGGTATATGGATGATCCCCAGGATGAGGAGGAGTATGAGGGGTATGCCCTAAATGATGAGGTGGAATAGCTATGAACATAGGTTTAGAGTTTATAGCAACAACTTTAAGAGTGAGATACATCTCTCATGCTAACTTAGATTCAACTTAGTGTGGGGCAGTAGCAATGGTATGGGTATGCGGAGGAGATGACTACTCTCCAAACTCATATTACTTTAGGAACTACTATGATAGATACTTTTTGGATGCAGCTAGTGGCCAAGATGACCAAGGTAGATGTTATAACTATTGATATTTATGCTCTCAGGTTACAACTAGGGGTTGATTCTACAAGCTAATGATAGGTCACAGTAGATACACCTACTGTAGGATATGTGGTAGGGTTAAAACTATAGGTTGTGGTGTTGTAGGCTTAGGTGAATAGACAACAAGGTTTGGTTAGCCAGTATGATGTTGGGCATCAATCTAATGGTGCATATATCAGGTTGTTAGAAATGTAGGTTGCCATTCTTGGTGGTACTCTACCTATGTGGTCCACTATAGGAGGGTCTCAAAGGAGTCAACACAGTGAGTCTGGATAGTCCTTAGTGCACCCTAGTCATAGGTCAGGAGCTCTATCAAAGATATTGGTAGGTACTAGCTCTAGGTAGCCTCATAGAGATGGGGCTAAGGGTGGAGATGAATCAAGGGGTGTAGGCCCTATTTGATATGTCATGATGACTCTATCATTTTTGAATGTAAGGTCTAAAAAACTACATAGTTGTAGCCTATTGGTAATTTTATACCTTTATGTACTTATGATACACACATAATAATATGATCTCCTATTTATGGCTCATTATGTGTACTATGTCTTTGATTTTATGTTCATGGATGCATTAATGGATTGAATGCCTATATGATTGTGTGGTTATGCTATATGTATGTGATGTACTGATGACATGCGCTAGCTAGATGATAGATGTATGGTTAGATGCTATGATATAGATGTGTAGATGTTCTACTATATATTATTATATGGATGCAATGATAAATGTTAAATGCATGTTTAGATTTGTGTTATTTATGATGCATTTAATTTATGTTTATATGATATGGTGAATGCAATGCATTAATTTTATGTGGATGGTCTAATGCAAATGAACTTGTATGCTTTAATCACTTAAAACATAAGGAATGAATCTAATATGTGTAACAAACTAACAAAATACACCATATAATGTACGAGAATCATGAAATAAAATTATAACTCTTATCATAAGAATTAATAATTTAACATCCATATGTGAAATGTGATGATGTGTGATGTAGGGGTTTCCCTATAAGCTTATGTAAACTAAAATATATGCATAAAATAGTCAGTGATCATCTAAATATAATTATTGACATCCATCAGGTATCTATCCTATTCTATGAACACCCCTTAATAAATAAAATTTTATAAGAAAACGTTGTGATTGATTGGTGAGAAAATTTGTTGGTATAGGGGAATTTTTGATGTTTTCCATGAGACTCAAACACCCTAGTTGATCAATCCAAAAGTTGTAGAATTACTACACAAGACTCCTAAAATATATAAGCCTGCTAATAAGACCAAGATATTCACTATCCTTGTGTTTTCAAATGAATATATTATATGAAGCATAAGACTACCTCATTTCCATGTGGGTTTCATTCAACCCATTGTTGTAATGAGGATCACCATATGGTCATCGTGATCCTAAGTTTGGATGCAGTTGGACTAGACTACTAGGTAATACAGGCCACCTAAATCTATCTCATCCATAAGCTGACATTGGTCTATAAAAAAAATGTCACTAATGTGATAAACATATCATCGTGCGTAAGGATTCTCCATTGCCAGGTGGGTTTCATTTAATCCATTATTGTAACGAATATCACCCCATGGTGGTCGAATACTCAAGACTCCATAGATTCAAGATCATTACCCCCTTATTCTATTTTGATTACTTAGGATACTTGCTCATGCTTAAGGGTGAAAATCATTATTTATTTTACATTTTGTTTTCTTTTAGAGCAAGGAATTTTCTTAGTGATGAAAATGACTATTTATTTTGCTTTGCTTTGCTTTGGGAATTTGCTCATTTTATGTAAAAGCAAGGGTTTTTTTGGGTAGGGGGGATCTTGTCCTTTTTCCAATAATCAACATTCTAAACCATGCACATAATAATATGATCAAGGAAACATTTCACTTAAAGTGACTAGGACCACTTTGTAGTGTCATCCTTCCTTGTTCAAACTAAGATTGTTAATGTTTAGAATGTGATAGAATTTTGAGATATACAAGGTACTATCAAAACTAGACCTCACATTAAAAAACCAAGATAGTTTTCGATAAAATTTGAAAAGATAACTAGGTATGGCTGAGTGACATAAAAACCCTAGTATACACCTAATAGCAACTCATAAATTGTGTTGAAAAACACATTTACTGAATGATGATGATTTGAGGACGCATGATTTGCATGCAAACATGGTGTCATTCATAAGAATGTAAACACAACCTATCCTAATGCAAGTGCAATGGATGAAAATACCTAATGCAATGCAATTAATGAATGCATATGCTAGAAATGAAAATGTTTTTGTTTTTTAAGGTTTTGAATTTTTTTTTGGATTTTATTGTTTTCTATTTTTTTTTTTAGGATTTTTGATGATTTTATTGTTTTTGTGGTTTTATGTGTAAAATGCCCTTAAACGAATAATGTTGAGAGGTTCAAGATTTTCAAAACCTTCTAGTGATGTTAGGCGGTAAGTTCCAGGTCCTATCTTCTCTGATATGATGAAGGAACCTAACCAGTTAGAGACAACTTTATCTCATAGTGAGGCATAAGGTTTGAGTTCTATTGGTTCTCTTTTAGCACAAGATCCCCAACTTTAAAGTCTTGAATATGGACTTTCTTATTGTAAGCTCATTTAAGATGATCTTGGTAAATGTAGAGATGCTTAAGAGCATTCACTCTTCACTCATAAATAAGGGTCAATTGATCTAGGTGAGCTTGTTGCATAGTGTCATCATCGATGAAATTTTTCAATGAGATGCACAACGATGGAATTTCCAATTCCAAGGGCATTATGGCCTTAGTGATATATACTAGCAAAAATAGGGTTTCCCTAGTGGGTTTTCATATGCTAGTTCGATAAGCCCATAGAGCAAGAGATAATTAAATATGCCCATATTTATGATTTGATTTTATATTTTTCTTCAATATGGTGGACACCAAAAAAACACCAATCCGATTATGTGACAACAAGTGCTGATTGCATTGACACACACAGCCCCCAGGGTAGCCCCTAGAGGTTAAAAAGTGGTCCTAACCACTCCAAAAAGTAGTTTGGAAGGTCAAAGGTCAATTTGGCACCTTGCTCTCTACTCGTCCCACCCCGAGATGAATACAAATTGGCATTCGTCCCACCCAGGGACGAATAGCAGCATTCACCCCAGGGTGAGGCAAATAGAAGGTTTGACTGGCAAAAAAAGTCAAACCTCGATAACTCCATCAGTTAACTGAGGCTTCAGGCCATGCAATTATGAGTAATATATTTTATTCAAGAAGAGAGACTTCAGTCATGCATGTCTTTATTTTAGAGACCTCATGCAAGGAGATTTTAAATCAGGGAACTAGCTTTTCTTTGAAAATAGGACAGTTAACTCAAGTGGCACCCTTGCATGCAAAATTTAAACAAGGAGACCCTAAGGTATATAAATTGGGGATTTTTCCTACCCAAATGTAGATACAGAGGAGGAGCATTTGAGCAACGAAGTGCTGCCAATTTACATACCTACTTGCGATTTGTGCCTTCACATCCTTAATCTCTCATTCGAAAGGGAGGTTATTGGGTGACTATTGGAAGCATGAATCCTATCGTAAAACCTAATTTTTGGCCACAATATCCCACAAAATTTTTCTACAACACCCTATAAGGAGTTTTGGACCCATCCCAAGTGGATTGGTGCTGAAACAGTGTCCCAAACGATGGGTGTCCTGCCCCGGGCGCTCCCCAAACTGTCACAGTCCTATTCGCCCCACCCCGAGATGATTAGAAATATGTGATAGATTTCTCTAGTTTTTATTTTGAATTTTATTTTAGATATGTTAAATAGGTTACAGTTCAAATTTCATTTCATTATGAGCAATTTTGACCAGGTTTTGGTCATTTCCTGCATTTACTAACTTGCATATGGCACCAGAAAAATATGAGTGATAGAGGTAAATTTGGATAAATCTGACCTTCTGGGTCTTCCCAAAACACCTCCAGTTAGCTAAAACCAATTTTTTAGGTAATTTGGAGCTTTCGGGATAGGACATTGAAGAGGATGTTTTTTGACAAGTTATTGCAAGTCTATTCGTCCCACCCTCGATTGAATACAAATCTATGAGGAATTTCTAGACTGTTCTTTTTGCAATGGCTTCCTGATAACATATTTATGCTTATATTAAAATTTTAGGTTGATCTGAGGTCATTTGATCATTTTTTTAATATTTTCATGCATATACTGACATTAGGCCTTAGGAAATACATGTTTTATTCTACCCGCAGATGCTACTAATATTTTATGTTTATTTTAACGCAGGTTTCTGACATCATAGAAGCAGGAAAGAGTCAAAAATAATATACACAAGTGGTGGCGATGTTTTGGTCTGTCCATCTTATATGTGGGCATGCGGAAGAAAGATTGTTGTTTATAGATGTGATAAGAAACTTATTTGACGCTCCTATTCCCTAAAAAGGAAGGAGACGTATTGTAACACAACTCTGAAAAGCATATCAATAAAAAGGGCCATATTTTATATTGATTTTATCTTGTTTAAATTCATCTATGCTCTTTATTTTTCGTGTATTTTGCAATACATAGGCTTTAAGCGTTAAGTTTGATTTTATAAGCATCATATTGGGCACTTTCCTTTTTGTTTCCGTATCCTCATTCTTTCAATGGCAATCATGGTGGGACCTATGTCCTTTGATTTTAAAGATTAAATTTCTGATTAAATTTGCTTGTTTTGTTGCTTACAGGTACCAAGTTTTCAAACGCTAGACTGTTTCAGGCAGAAATTCAGAGACATCCGATTTAGGCAGAGAAGAGGTAGGGGTTTTAGACACCTTTTGTCAATTTTCTATTTTCTATTTTCTATTCTCTGATTTTTTCTTGCATAGGAGAGTTTAAATGCTTGCTTGTTTCAATTTTGCAATTTAAAAATAACCCCACACACCACGTGGTAATTTAAACCAAGGAGTTGGTCGTAAAACCCCAACCCTTGAGCAATACCAACGGTGGATTTCATCATCACCTTGGCTTGACATATTGCATCAATAACCCTAATCGTGACTATTTCTAGATGTAAATCCTGATGAAATCTGACCAAGTGTAGCTTGGGGTGATTCCCAGCGCATGAGGATAAGTCTTCTATGGTAGGTGTCATAAACAGAGCGATTCCCCTTCCGTACCGCCTATGTTCCACGTATCATTTGCTCTCACATACCTATAGTCTCCCTCACGTAATGGAAGGTATATAGAGAGGTTGGTATATCGGTCCGACAATGGTATATTGAAGGGGTGACCATTTTGGGAGTCATAAGAGCCTTCATAATTGCATTTAAACGATTTTCACAAAAAAATTTCAAAAACAAAAAAACAAAACACACTAAACCAAATTTAGGGCACACTTTTAATCTTTAAACGAGATAATCATTGTTTGTGTGTGTGATATTTTCTATTTAGTGTAGCATAAAAAAATCATAAAAAAAAAAAAATCTACAAATTTTTGGGTAAACATCACCATGGTGTACACCCGTAACCGAGCCCGATCACGGGCAGAAGCTGCAGAGAGTGCACCAAGGGGAAAAAGTCACCTCCGATATAGACTTGAGGATTTGGTCATCTCGCCTTGGCAGTAGGATATACAAGTTAGTCCACACCATGTCATTACAGAACATGACTATAGAGGCACCTCCTTGAGGGGCACTCCAACTCACGCCATCACAGAACATGATTATAAAGGCACCTCCTTGAGAGGCACACCCACTAAGCTTAGGTCCTTTCAAGAGAAGAAATTACACGTGGCACTTAACATAGAAAGTAGGCCTCCCTTAGACGCTCGTTATGAGTGGCCTAGTGATGAAGTGTTAGAGAAAAAGAGGGTCCAAAAGGAGTGGCCTAGTGATGAAGTGTTATGACTTTGTCATCCCTCATTTACCCCGTATTATTGTTAGAAACACTAGGCAATATCCACAGTATCAGGATTTCTAGACAGGGTAAGAAAATTTTGCTCACACCTTTTATGCATATAACAGAGAGTGTGAGGAAGACCATTATGTTCCTCAAGAGCGATACACAATGAGGTAACGATGCACGTCCACACCCGCTATGTATCAGGATCACTCATTGAGGCCAAAGCCTCAAGTGAATGCTGCTAACCTCGATAGAGGGAAGAAGCCCATAGGGGTATCAGATCACCATGACCAAGAAAGACATGTAGGAGAGGCATCTAGGCCTCCTAAACACAAAACGGTGGAACAAATTGACTTGGCATTTGCCAAACTAGCCTCCCACCAAGCACAAATCACGCGACTCAAGCAAGACCAACAATAATTAGAACATTTGTGTCACCTTAACCAAGAGTGCATTCAATGTCAGACTACTGAATTGCTTCACAATAATGTGCCTGAGAATGTCCCAACACCTCGCACACATAAATCTGAGATGTATGAGAGGCACAACCCCTTAGTGTGAGACAGGTCTCCACGACCTCATCAAGCACTGCCTCTAAGACCTCCTAGACCTGAGCGAGAGGCCACTCCCAGAAATTATGATGGGCACCCTCCATGGGCACCTATCAATGTTTACAGGCCTAGGCCAGACACTCCTCAAGAAGCTTATGAGGATTATGAACAAGAAGAAGAATGGGCTGAAATGCCCTATCAAGGCAGAAGGGGTGCTACCCAGCTATCCCTCCAAAGGCCTCAAGTTCCCCACAACCCATAGCGGGAGCAAACCAAGGAGGAGGAGATCAAGTCCTTCGATGCATATAAAGCGTTGCTAGAGCGCTTAGAGACTATGGAGCTCAAGACTTCTGGGCCCCAAAAGCCTACTTTATGCCAACTTCGTAGTCATCCTGTGCATCCGTCAGTGCCGGCACCTCCATACCCCAAACATTTTAAGCTGCCCCAGTTGGCACTCTTTAGAGGGGAGGAAGATGCCCAAGAGCATGTGACTCAATTCTTGAGCCAATGCTTTGGCATTCAGGACAACGATGCTTTACTATTAAGAACATTTATAACCACATTCATAGGCCCTGCCTCGGACTGGTTCATCCAATTACCAAAGCACAACATATGTAACTTGGATCAACTAGTGGATGCATTCCTAGAACGTTTCACCTTCAACACAAATAAAAAGGCATCACTAAGCGATCTAGCTAGCCTCAAGTAGTGTGAGGAGGAATCTATGGTGGCATATGGAAACCGATGGAGGACGTTGCTTTCAAAGCTACCCTACCTCCCTCCTATGTCCGACCTAACTCAAATGTTCACAAAGAGTTGTTTGTGATCGATCTTTGTGCTATTACAGCTACAACAATATGCCACTTTAGAAGAATCTCTAGCACAATCCAGAATCATCGAAGAGATCAAGATACAGGATGGTGAAATTGCCAAGCCTAAGAAGAAAGAATGGAACAAGAGCACTAAAACATGGACTACGCAACAAAAATCCGTCGCGGTCAATCAAGTTGCTATCAACGCCCCTAAGCCTACCTAAGTGACACAACCTCCAAAGGCTAATTATCAGGTGGTGCCTCCCAATAATTATGATAGAGAAAACCAAAGGCAAGAACAAAATCAGTAGCGTCACCCTAGGCGACAATTTACGCCTTACACAAAGTCCAGGGACTCCTTGTTTGACCGCTTGTCAGCAGTGAATTTGATTAATTTGCCAGAGATTCAAACCATAGATCCTAATGTGCCAAATCCTAAGGGGTATAGAGAGGATTTGTACTGTAGGTTCCACAGAAGAAAGGGACATGACCTTAACACCTGTTGGAAGTTCAAAGGTTTGATGCAAGACCTCATTGACAACAATACATTGGCAGTGGATAACCCCATAGCACCCAACAACCAACAAATGGGAGTTTTTAGAGACCCTCTACCTGCTCATGATGCACAAGCCAAACCCCTTCATGTCAATGAGGTGCAAACGAATTTCCCCATGGAAGGATATGTAGGGATGATAAGCATCATGACTAGGAACAAGAGATACTCAGGAGCTACCCCCGTGACAACCACAAGAGAAACGATGTCACAACCTCAACAAAACCCTACGCAACTGCCCCAACCTAGACCAGTGGCCATGATTTGGACTAGACTTACCCAAAGTCTAAGGACCACGTTGGCTAGGCTCTCCATGTATGAGCTTATTCAACAATCAGTGCCCCATTGGGAGGCTCTCATGGAGATATTAAAGGCCATTGAGCTGCATCCCCACGAAGGAAATTCTTTCAACAAATTCATGGGCCATGTGAAACAATGTACAAAACCAGTCATCACATTTAGAGAAGATGAATTAAAATTTATGGCTGGTGATGTGGTGGATCCACCCTTGCATGTTATCACGTGGGTCAACATGATTTTGTATAAGCAGATGTTGGTGGACACTAGTTCTTCTAGTAACATTATTACAACCGTAGCATTAAAACATTTGAAGTTTTTAGCCTCTCACAACATACCTTCCACCTATACTCTTTTAGCATTCAATGATGCGATATGCTCGACAGTTGGCACAATTGTCCTACCCATCCAAGTGGGATAAAAGACCATTCATACATTGTGCCACATATTAGAAGGTGAGATGGCCTACAATATCTTGCTAGGGCGACCTCGGATCCGAGACATGAAGTGTGTCCCTTCCATTGCTCATCAATTCTTGAAGTATACATGTGAAGGATAGGTACATGTAGTCCCCATAGATTTAGAGCCTTTCAAATATTGCAATTTAGTGCAACTAATGCCGTAGTCAAACCTTTCGTCAACGCATTTGGATTTTCAGTTAAATCCATCTAAAAGGGGTTTGATTACGTAGGAATCTTTGTTACCATGGCAATCAAATTACCATGTGGGTCCATCTTCTTCATCTAGTCCTCCCACAATGACGTCACCTACGGTGGCCACACCAAAGGACAAGGGAAAGAAGCCCCTGGAAGAGGAACCACCCTTAGTCTCCAACATCTCGATAGAAGAGAAGCCTAGTAGAATGGAAGTCGAGATGTCTAGTTCACCCCACATGGAGTGGACTGAGGGAGAACTTCCATTTGCTCCCCCTCAAACGCCAACAATCACAGTTGAGATGGCCAACACAAGATTGGGGTAGTATCTAGTGCAAAACATTATAGCAACACCTACACTTGATTCCATGCAGGACATGGGGAGACCTAGACTCCCCATCGGATCTGTGGTGCCTCTAGGCTACCCACCCAATCAGATAAACTTCATTTATGGGGGCCTAGTTAATGGCGTGGAACCTTCCCTACAAGAAGAGGAATATGAAGAGCCATTTGTTGAGGATGTCAATTATCTGTCTAACCCAGACTTCACCTTGAGATATCTTAGCCAATGCAATTGGCATAGATATGGGTTGGGCAGGTATGAGCAAGGAGTGCATGTTTTGTGCTAGCCAAGATACCAAATGCCTTATGACAAGTCAGGAGTAGGGTTTAATCAACCCTTACCCCTAGAAATCTTGGTCGAAAACATGCAAGGCCTAGGGATAGGCAACAAGGATGGGTTGGCATCGGATCCATATGCCAATCCAAATACAACTTATACATTGGGGGATTATTTCCCATTACAAACAAACAACCTTGTTGACCTCAACAACCCTTTCCCTTCGGTCACAATGGGAGATAATGTTGAGCAAGGTGCAGCAAAAGCATTGCAAAAGTATTGTCATTGTTGTCAACACAGACAGTTTGATGCAGTTGATGCAGTTCAGAGGTCAGTCAGATCAAGTACAGTGATTTTCAAGGAAAACAGAAGTGACCCGGATTCAAAAATTTGCAGAAAAAGACAAGAAGAAAAACATTGCGATATCGCGACATGTTTTCTGTCGCGATTTCACGACAAAAAGGAGGAGAGAGAAAATGCAGCCAAAAATGTCACGATTTCGCGACAAAAATGAGGAGAGAGAAAGTGCAGCCAAAATGTCACGATTTCGCGACAAAAAGGAGAGAGAAAGTGCAGCCGAAAATGTCACGATTTCACGACAAAAAGGAGGAGAGAGAAAATGCAGCCGAAAATGTCACGATTTCACGACAAAAAGGAGGAGAGAGAAAGTGCAGCCAAAAATGTCACGATTTCGCGACAAAAAGGAGGAGAGAGAAAGTGCAGCTGAAAATGTCACGATTTCACGACAAAAAGGAGGAGAGAGAAAGTGCAGCTGAAAATGTCACGATTTCGCGACAAAAAGGAGGAGAGAGAAAGTGTAGCTGAAAATGTCATGATTTCATGACAAAACTGAGGAGAGAGAAGGCGCAGCCAAAACTGTCATGATTTCGCGACAAAACAGATGAGAGAGAAAGTGCATGAGAAAGTGTCGCGATATCGCGACAGTTTCGAAAGAAAAGCACTAAGGGCGCAAAGTGTCGCGATATCGCGACACGTCGGGTTTTCGCGACCCGAAGAAGAGAGAGAATGCATGAAGGCAAAGGTGTAGCGATTTCGCTACATGTCGGAGTTTCGCTGGCAGAAGCAAAAAAAATGCTAAGGCAACAAAGGTGTAGCGATTTCGCTACAGGTCAAAATGCTAAGGCAACAAAGGTGTAGCGATTTCGCTACAGGTCAAAATGCTAAGGCAACAAAGGTGTAGCGATTTCGCTACAGGTCAAAATGCTAAGGCAACAAAGGTGTAGCGATTTCGCTACAAGTTCGAAACACAGGACACAAAGGTGTAGCAATTTCGCTACAAGTCTAAGTTTCGTGAGTCAAAGCAAAGTTGGAAGCGCAAGACACAAAGTTGTAGCGATTTCGCTACATGTCTTGATTTCGTTGGTGCATGAAGGGAAAAATGTACGGACGCGAAAGATGTCACGATTTCGTGACATGTTGCATTTTCGTGGGTGAAAAGCAAAGAACAACGCTAAGGCAGAAAAGTGTCACGATTTCGTGACATGTTCCGTTTTCGCTGAGTCTTGCGGAGAAAAGTGTACGGCAGAGAAAAGTGTCACGATTTCGTGACATGTTTCGATTTCGCGGGTGCAAGCGAAGGATAGTGTAGAGGCAGCAAATGTGTCACGATTTCGTGACATGTCTCAGTTTCGGCTAGGAGACAGAAAAGAGCTCGATGCAGCAAAAGCGTCGACAGATTTCGTGACATGTCTCATTTTTGTGGGTAGGAGATAGAAAAGTAGGAGGGAAAAGCGTCGTGATTTCGTGACATGTCTCATTTTCGTGGGTGTATGCCGAGAAAAGTAGAAGGAGGCGAAAAACGTCGCGATTTCGTGACATGTCTCATTTTCACGGGTGTATGCCGAGAAAAGTAGGAGGCAGAAAATGTCGCGATATCGCGACATGTCAGGTTTTCACGGTCAACAGTCCAGAATTAGTCAACTGAGTAGAAATGTCGCGATATCGCGACAGGTAACAGTTTGGCGGGAAAAAGCCGAAAAAGCATGCACAGTGACAGATGTCGAAAAAGCACAAAGGAAAAGCATGCAGCCAGTTACGTAAAAGTTAACTGGAGTCAGATCTGTAGTTACACAGTGACAGGTGTTGGGAAAGCACAGAGGAAAATTCATGCAGCCAACCATGGACAAACTAACTGGAGTTACAAAGGGAAGTCACGAAACAGCATATTAAAGAAAAGAACGGCTGTTGCAGGGCCGTGATGCAGCATGACTGGCAAAAGTACAGATAGACAGAGATTCTCGAAAAACAAGAAATCCTCTCGGTGGTTGCGTATGTCAGACATGGAAGTTGCGGGCAGAAGAGAAAGATCGACGCAGAATTGAAAAATGTGCCATCAAAAAGTGTAAAAGTGCTAAGAGGGCAGTTACGTAGAGTTTAGAAGAAAAGAATCAGAGAGCATCGAAACGCGCAAAATGGCTGTCAGTTTACACATAAAAGGATGTCAGAAAGTGCAGAGAAGAATGTCAGAACAAGTCAGAAAGAAGCGGCTAAAAGACAGAGCAGTCAGAGAGGGTTTGACAGATTGAACGTAGCCGTAAATGCATGAAAAAAATTGGAGGGAAATTTAGAGCCGTTTCAAAATGAGCCGTTCGAGAAAATCGAGTATAAAGACTCGAACAGGCACAGTAAGAGAGGTTACTGCAACCGAGGTTATTTGTGAAAAACAAAAAGAAAAGGTTGAGTTAGAGTGTTGCATGAAGAACAACAAAAAGGAACTAAAACCTGTAGATTTTTCTTGAAAATTAACAGAGAGGTTTTAGACTGTGATAGAAGATATTGAGTTTCTGACAATCCTCTTTATTCTTCTATGAGATTGATTTGCATGAGCAATAGACCAATGAGGGTCTTGTAAAAAGAAAGGCATTTTTAATGTCAACTTATCTTTCAAAATAGAAATCCAAGTTGGTGCTTGGTATAAGGGGTTGGTGCTCCTATCTGATTGCTACGGAAAAATCGGGGGTTGGTGCTCCTTCCAGTGGGTGTTTGTAAATTATTTGTAAAGATTGAATCCTTGCAAAGACTGGATTTGGATTGTAGTCCAAACAAGTCATTATTTGAGGAGTAGCCACATCGGTGAACCTCGTTAAATCTTGTGTTGTGTGATGCTCTTGTGTTATACTTGCTTTATCTATTTTTAAGCTTGTATTTTTAAGTTTTAAGAGTTGCAGATTCAAGTTTTTAAATAGTTACACTGATTCACCCCCCCTCTCAGTGTCATTGTGAGAATATCAATTGGTATCAGAGCCAGGTACCTGAACAAGCTTAATCAGCTAAGGTGATCTTGGAAGATCCACAATGGCCGACGGTGAAGGATTTTCTTCCAACAAAGCTCCTTTGTTCGATGGAACAAATTACTCTTTCTGGAGACTCAGGATGCAGACATATCTGTGTGCACTGGGATATGACATCTGGGAATCCATTGAAAATGGATACACAATACCCTCGGTTCCTCCAACAGATGCGGTTGAGAAGAAAAAGTTTGAGAATAACTCGAAAGCCAAGAATGCTATTATGTGTGGATTAGTAGACAGTGAGTTGATACGCATCATGAACTGCAAATCAGCAAAAGACATATGGGACAAACTGTAGAGCATTCATGAAGGAGACAACAAGATCAAGGAAGCTAAGCTGCAAACACATCGTGCCCAGTTCGAAGCATTAAAGATGACTGATGATGAGAACATAGAAGCCTATATGCTGAGAGTAAATGGAATCATTAATGCAATAAGAGGACTCGACGAGGAGATGGAAGATGCAGTTGTAGTGAAGAAGGTACTAAGAACTCTCCATAAAATATTTGATGCAAAATTTTCTGCCATAGAAGAAGCTAAAGATTTAAATTTTTTTAGTATGGATGAAATGCATGGTTCCTTAACAACATATGAAATGAGAATTGGACAAACTAAGCCCTCAGACAGAGAAGCGGCTTTTCAAGCACAAAAAAATATAAAATCTAAACAAGAATCTGAGGAAGAAGAATCTACAGATGAAACTGAAGCAAACTTTGTTAGGAAATTAGTAAAGGGAAAAGGAAAGTACAGAGGTAAGCTACCGTTCAAGTGCTTTAACTGTGGAGGCATCGGGCACTTTGCAGCAAAATGCCCAATGAATGAGAAAAACAAAAGTGATGAAGGGACACACCAAGAAAGAAATGTCTGGAAGAAGAAACCACATTTCAGAAAAAGGAACTTCAAGAAGAAAAGTTTCATTTCCAAAAATATTGACTCTTCTGAAGACAGTTCCAGTGAGGACTCAGAAGAAGAAACTGGTGAAGCATTGTTCATGGCTTTTGAAGAACAAAGAACAGAGGAAACCCAGGAGTGTGAAGAAAAATTAGAGGATGAGGCTGAGGTAGATCTGGAAGGTGAGTTGGTTGCTGCACTTGAAGAGTTAAGTGCAGAAAGGAAAAAGAATAAAAATATTTCAAGAAAATTTGAGGATGCTAGCGGATTAATAATCAGTTTGAAAGTACAAACTAAAGAATTTAAGAAAAAGTCTAAAGATTTTGAAGCACAGCTAACCATGAAAATAGATGAGTGTAATAAGCTAGAAGAAGACGTAGTTAGATTAAGGATGCAGCTAGAAGAGATGAATCGAAAATTGAGCTGTCATCATAAATTTGAAGACAGTTCTGCAAAGCTGAATAAAATGTTAAATAATCAAAGGCCTACAGGCATCAAATTTGGTTTGGGCTTTGATGAAGGAGAATCCTCAAAGGACTCAAAGGCTGTTACTGTAGAACCAATAAAGAATAAAGACAAGATCAGAGTTGATCAAGAAAAACCGTATCATGCAAAAGAAAACAATAAGGCCAAGCTTGAAAGGAGTACTGCAAATGATGGATTCACCAAAGTCACACATCAAAGAAGAAGAAGACCCATGGCTCCTACTACAACATGGCAACAACCATTACCCAGGTACACTCGTTCCTTTTCTGGTTATTGTTTTAAATGCAATGCATATGGTCATAAAATCTCAAGTTGTAGATATAATGTAGAACAAAGAAATTTTACTAGTAGAAATATTTTTTCACCTTTGATAGATTATGTTGTAGAATGTTATAACTGTCATAACTTCGGACATATTGCAAGAAATTGTCGTAGCTCTTTTGCAGGAAATAAATACCAGGGAAGAAAGTATCAATCAACTGGATTAAAACAAAACAGAAAATTTCTCGAAAAACTGTCACAAGCCAATGAAAGAGAGAAGGTAAAACAAGTGACCAGATCTGCTGTCAAATCTCAGTGGAAAGAAAAGGAACAACCGAAGAAAGACAAGGAATCCCTAATCGTTCAAACAGCTCTCAAAGCCCAGAATAAATCTGCACCTTGGATTCTGGACAGTGGATGCTCCAGTCATATGACAGGAGACAAACAAAAGTTTGATAAGCTACAGACATACGAAGGTGGTTCTGTTAAATTTGGAAACAATGATGGAGCCAAGATAGTAGGAAAAGGATCAGTTAAGTTAAGTGACGGTAAAATCAACTCTAAAGAAGTCCTTTTTGTGATGGGTTTGAAGCATAACTTACTAAGTGTAAGTCAAATTTGTGACAGAGGTCATGAAGTGATTTTCAAGAAGGAGGGCTGTGAAGTAAGAAAGACAAAAAATGGAAAGTTAATAGCCACTGGACTGAGAACTTCTGGAAATCTGTATACACTCTCAGAGACTTCAGAAGGAGCTTGCTTGGTTAGTCAGGAAGAAGAAAATTGGCTGTGGCACAAGAGACTCGGTCACATAAGCTTTGATAATCTGGTAAAAATCAGCTCAAAAAGGGCAGTAAGAGACATACCAACTATTGGTAAACCTTCAAACAGTATTTGTGAGTCATGCCAAAAGGGAAAACAAACCAGAGCCACTTTCAAAGCAAAAGAATACTTCACGAGCAAGCCTTTAGAACTAATTCACACTGATTTATGTGGACCCATGAGAACGGAAAGCATAAATGGACACAAATATTTTATGCTATGTATAGATGACTATTCAAGAATGACATGGGTACTATTTCTGAAATTTAAATCAGAAGCCTTTGAGATGTTTAAAACTTTCAAAAATCTTGTTGAGAATCAATCAGGAAAAAGAATTAAATGTTTAAGATCAGATAGAGGAGGAGAGTTTATTTCAGATGAGTTTGCAGAATCATCGTGAAAAACATGGGATCAGAAGACAGTTTTCGGTAGCAAGAACACCTCAACAGAATGGAGTAGTTGAAAGAAAGAACAAAACTGTGCAGGAAATGGCAAGGACCATGTTAACAGAGAGCAAAATTGCTGACAGGTTCTGGAAAGAGGCAGTTCATACTGCAGTCTACATTCAGAATAGATGTATGTTGAGGCCGCATGAAAGCAAAACACCTTATGAACTGTGGTTTGGCAAAAAGGCTACAGCAAAATACTTCAAAGTATTCGGCAGCAAGTGTTACATTAAACGGACTGAAGACAATCTTGGCAAATTCGAAGATAGAGCTGATGAAGGTATCTTTCTTGGTTACTCAACTAAAAGCAAAGCCTACACATGCTACAACAAAAGACTTAAGAAAATTGTGGAGAGTGCGGATGTGAAGGTCGATGAAGGTAGGAAACAAAAAATCAGCCATAATGAAAACTACCCGACTTATGAAGAATTTATTGAAGAAGATGAAGATCAAGAAAAAGAAGAGAGACAAAAATCAGAATCAGATGATTTAGAAATAGAAGAAAACAGGAAATTCAAAACAGGCAGCTGGCAGAAAAATCATCCCAAAGAGCAGATTATTGGGGACCCTACAGTTGGCATTCAAACAAGAAGAAGAGTAGTAAATAACTATTCTCTGTTATCCAACATTGAGCCCAAAAACATTATTGAAGCAAGCACGGATGAAAGCTGGATGGAGGTAGTAAATGAAGAACTAGATCAAATTGAGAAAAACAAAACCTGGGAATTAGTACCAAGGCCTAAAAATAAAAACATAATCGGTACTAAATGGATATTTCGAAACAAACTGAATGAAGATGGACAGGTTGTAAGGAATAAAGCAAGATTGGTCTGCAAAGGATATGCTCAAGTTGAGGGGATTGATTTTGAAGAGACTTTTGCACCAGTGGCCAGACTTGAAGCAATAAGACTATTTTTGGCTCTAGCAGTACATAGGGATTTCAAAGTTTATCAGATGGATGTAAAATCAGCATTTCTAAATGGAAATCTTGAAGAAGAAGTGTATATTGAACAGCCTGATGGCTTTCAACTCTGTGATAATCCTAACTTTGTTTGCAAGCTGAAGAAAGCATTGTATGGCTTGAAACAAGCACCTAGAGCTTGGTATGCAAGATTGGACAGCTATCTCACTAAGCAAGGATTCAAGAAAGGTATGGTGGATAGCAATTTATATATCAAAACTGAAAATGGCAATTTCATTGTCCTTGTTGTTTATGTAGATGATATAATATTTGGGAGCAGCAATGATGAATCATGCAAAGACATAGCAAACAAAATGCAGAAAGAATTTGAAATGTCTATGATCGGTGAACTCTCATATTTCCTAGGACTGCAAGTTAATCAAACTGAAAAGGGCATTTTTATTTCTCAAGTTAAATATGTGAAAGAAATGCTGAAAAAGTTCACTATGGAGGATAGTAAGCCTGTTAGCACCCCCATGACAACAGGCTGCAAGTTGAGCAAGGATGATAAATCTCCAGATGTTGATCAAACAATGTACAGATCAATGATTGGGAGCCTGCTGTATTTGACAGCCACCAGACCGGATATCTTACAAGTTGTTTGCATGGTTGCAAGATTTCAGGCTAGTCCAAAAGAGACTCATGTGACAGCTGTGAAAAGGATTTTTAGGTACCTCAAGGGTACTATGGAGTATGGGCTATGGTATCCAAAAGGAAAAGACTTCACTCTTTTTGCATATTCTGATGCAGATTGGGCAGGATGTATTGATGACAGAAAAAGTACAAGTGGAGGAGCATTTTATCTTGGAGATAAATTGGTAGCATGGCACAACAAGAAACAAGAATCAGTTTCTCTATCCACTGCAGAGGCAGAATACATTGCAGCAACAACATGTTGTACACAAATATTATGGATGAGACAAACATTGAAAGATCTTGGTATTCACTTCAATGAGCCCATTTCAGTCAAATGTGATAACACTAGTGCAATCAACATTTCAAAGAATCCGGTAATGCATTCCCGCACCAAGCATATTGCAATCCGATATCATTTTTTGAAAGACAAAGTTGCAGAAGGAGAGGTCAAATTGGAGTTTGTTCCAACCACAGAGCAAGTAGCAGACATATTCACAAAACCATTGCCCAAGGAAGTTTTTGAGTACCTTCGAAAGAAGTTGGGAGTAGTCACACTACCCAAGCACTGACTAGCTATGGGGAACACATTCTCAGGGGGAGCATTAAAATTATTTATGCCTGAGAATGTTGTGCATAGACTCATGGGGAGTCTGCAGCAGCCCTTTGGTATTATTGGCAAAGGGGGAGAAGAAATTGAGCAAGGTTGCAGTGTGTTGCCAACAATTCCAAAGGGGGAGATTGTTGAGCAAGGTGCAGCAAAAGCATTGCAAAAGTATTGTCATTGTTGTCAACACAGACAGTTTGATGCAGTTGATGCAGTTCAGAGGTCAGTCAGATCAAGTATAGTGATTTTCAAGGAAAACAAAAGTGACCCAGATTCAGAAATTTGCAAAAAAAGACAAGTAAGAAAACTGTCGCGATATCGCGACATGTTTTCTGTCGTGATTTCGTGACAAAAAGAGGAGAGAGAAAATGCAGAAAATGTCGATTTCGCGACAAAAAGGAGAGAGAAAATGCAGTCAAAAATGTCACGATTTCGCGACAAAAAAGGAGAGAGAAAGTGAGAAAATGTCACGATTTCGCGACAAAAGGAGGAGAGAGAAAATGCAGCCGAAAATGTCACGATTTCACGACAAAAAGGAGGAGAGAAAGTGCAAAATGTCTTAAAGAAGGGAGGAAAGTGCATGAAAATGTCACGATTTCACGACAAAATTGAGGAGAGAGAAGGCGCAGCCAAAACTGTCATGATTTCGCGACAAAACAGATGAGAGAGAAAGTGCATGAGAAAGTGTCACGATATCGCGACAGTTTCAGAAGAAAAGCACTAAGGGCGCAAAGTGTCACGATATCGCGACACGTCGGGTTTTCGTGACCCGAAGAAGAGAGAGAATGCACGAAGGCAAAGGTGTAGCGATTTCGCTACATGTCGGAGTTTCGCTGGCAGAAGCAAAGAAAAAAATGCTAAGGCAACAAAGGTGTAGCGATTTCGCTACAGGTCAAAATGCTAAGGCAACAAAGGTGTAGCGATTTCGCTACAGGTCAAAATGCTAAGGCAACAAAGGTGTAGCGATTTCGCTACAGGTCAAAATGCTAAGGCAACAAAGGTGTAGCGATTTCGCTACAAGTTCGAAACACAAGACACAAAGGTGTAGCGATTTCGCTACAAGTCTAAGTTTCGTGAGTCGAAGCAAAGTTGGAAGCGCAAGACACAAAGTTGTAGCGATTTCGCTACATGTCTTGATTTCGCTGGTGCATGAAGGGAAAAATGTATGGATGCGAAAGATGTCACGATTTCGCGACATGTTGCATTTTCGCGGGTGAAAAGCAAAGAACAGCGCTAAGGCAGAAAAGTGTCACGATTTCGCGACATGTTCCGTTTTCGCTGAGTCTTGCGGAGAAAAGTGTACGACAGAGAAAAGTGTCACGATTTCGTGACATGTTCCGATTTCGCGGGTGCAAGCGAAGGATAGTGCAGAGGCAGCGAATGTGTCATGATTTCGTGACATGTCTCGATTTCGCGGCTAGGAGATAGAAATGAGCTCGATGCAGCAAAAGCGTCATGATTTCGTGACATGTCTCATTTTCGTGGAGATAGAAAAGTAGTGAGGAAAAACGTCGCGATTTCGTGACATGTCTCATTTTCGTGGGTGTATGCCGAGAAAATTAGAAGGAAGAAAACGTCACGATTTCGCGACATGTCTCATTTTCGCGGGTGTATGCCGAGAAAAGTAGGAGGCAAAAAATGTCGCGATATCGCGACATGTCAGGTTTTCACGGTCAACATTCCAGAATTAGTCAACTGAGTAGAAATGTCGCGATATCGCGACAGGTAACAGTTTGGCGGGAAAAATCCAAAAAAGCATGCACAGTGAGATGTCGAAAAAGCACAAAGGAAAAGCATGCAGCCAGTTACGTAAAAGTTAATCGGAGTCAGATCTACAGTTACATAGTGACAGGTGTTGGGAAAGCACAGAGGAAAATTCATGCAGCCAACCATGGACAAACTAACTGGAGTTACAAAGGGAAGTCACGAAACAACATATTAAAGAAAAGAACGGCTGTTGCAGGGCCGTGATGCAGCATGACTGGCAAAAGTACAGATAGACAGAGATTCTCGAAAAATAAGAAATCCTCTCGGTGGTTGCGTATGTCAGACATGGAAGTTGCGGGCAGAAGAGAAAGATCGACGCAGAATTGAAAAATGTGCCATCAGAAAGTGTAAAAGTGCTAAGAGGGCAGTTACGTAGAGTTTAGAAGAAAAGAATCAGAGAGCATCGAAACGCGCAAAATGGCTGTCAGTTTACACATAAAAGGATGTCAGAAAGTGCAGAGAAGAATGTCAGAACAAGTCAGAAAGAAGCGGCTAAAAGACAGAGCAGTCAGAGAGGGTTTGACAGATTGAACGTAGCCGTAAATGCATGAAAAAAATTGGAGGGAAATTTAGAGCCGTTTCAAAATGAGCCGTTCGAGAAAATCGAGTATAAAGACTCGAATAGGTACAGTAAGAGAGGTTACTGCAACCGAGGTTATTTGTGAAAAACAAAAAGAAAAGGTTGAGTTAGAGTGCTGCATGAAGAACAACAAAAAGGAACTAAAACCTGTAGATTTTTCTTGAAAATTAACAGAGAGGTTTTAGACTGTGATAGAAGATATTGAGTTTCTGACAATCCTCTTTATTCTTCTATGAGATTGATTTGCATGAGCAATAGACCAGTGAGGGTCTTGTAAAAAGAAAGGCATTTTTAATGTCAACTTATCTTTCAAAATAGAAATCCAAGTTGGTGCTTGGTATAAGGGGTTGGTGCTCCTATCTGTTGCTGCAAAAAAATCAGGGGTTGGTGCTCCTTCCAGTGGGTGCTGGTAAACTATTTGTAAAGATTGAATCCTTGCAAAGACTGGATTTGGATTGTAGTCCAAACAATCATTATTTGAGGAGTAGCCACATCGGTGAACCTCGTTAAATCTTGTGTTGTGTGATGCTCTTGTGTTATACTTGCTTTATCTATTTTTAAGTTTTAAGAATTGCAGATTCAAGTTTTTAAATAGTTACACTGATTCACCCCCCCCTCTCAGTGTCATTGTGAGAATATCAGATAATTCAAGGACTCACCTCCATGAAGGGTATGGACAAGACCAAGAAGGGTCTTCGGATGATGAGTTGGAGTATGAAGAAACACCTTGGGATCCTCTTGAGTTGAATAGCAATCATTCCCAAATGCATCCCATGGATGATTCTCAAGAAATCTTCTTCACCATGTTCCCTTTGGATGTTCCACTGGAGGATATGCCCACTCAAGAAAATTAGATGCGATAGCAGCAATATCCCTTGGACATAGATGACATGTTTGAGCACTTACACATAGGGCCAAGGCATAGGTGGCACCTCAACCAAGCGCAGTTATAGCAATTACTACACTCGCCACTCTAGGTACATAGAGAACATATTTCGCCTCAAGACCCTATAGCACCATTAGTGCCTAGGGTAGATCTTGTCCTCTTATATGCACATGGGGCTGATCCATTTGTCCTAGTGCCCACTGAGCCAGATCCAAAGCATCAAGAACATCCAGAATGTCAGAGTTATCACACTTGTTGTAATGGAGACCACAATCATTTCATCAACATGATCTCCATTGACTTAACCACCCCCATTCATGATCCAGTCAACCCAACACGGTCATTGCATCTAGACATAGAGGCTATTGATTGGGATCACGATGACACACCACCATCCCCATCAAAGTACTGGCCTTGCAATGGGATGTTTCATTTCACTCTAGGACAGATTCAGGATGTCTTCCATGTTGAATAGGAACTTGATGTTCCTAACGATGATCTTAATTCAGCAAATGATATCCATATGATCCCAACTCCACACCAGTTGGAGGATGGATCCCACATTTCGGTCGAGGCAATGACTGACATAGACATCAGCACAAATCCAATGAATCCACAGATTCTCAAGCTGGGGGTAAGTCTCTCCCTCGAAGAGCAAGCTGATTACATTGCCCTTCTCAAGGAGAAGGAGGTTTTTGCATGGTCATACAAAGACATGTTGGGGCTAGACCCGCAGCTAGTCATGCATAATTTAATGCTTGATCCAACAATTAAGTCAGTAAAGCAAAAACTATGCAAGATGCAACCAACAGTGACCTTAATGGTCAAAGACGGATTACAAAAGTTGTTGGATGCATAGTTTGTCGTCTGCATGGATTATCCACCATGGTTGTCTAACATGGTGCCCATCAAGAAGCCTGATGGGAGGATTCACATATGCATCAATTTTTGAGATCTAAACAAAGCGAATCCTAAGGATGATTCCCCCTTGCCTAGCATCGATGCCTTTGTAGACACTACAACGGTCCATGAAATGCTTTCCCTTATGGATGATTTCTTAGGATACAATCAGATTCATATCAATCCTAAAGACCAACTAAAAATGGTGTTCACAACGCCTTGGGGGACATTTTGTTATAAGGTCATGCATTTTGGCCTTAAAAATGCTGGCGCCACCTACCAACGTGCCATGACATACATATTCCATGATTACATGCACAAAACTTTGGAAGATTACATGGATGATTTGTTGGCCAAATCTCTTTTGTGCCCAAATCATCTCGATGACTTACGCAAGATCCTTGATCACCTTATTGAGCATAAGGTCAGACTAAACCCCAAGAAGTGTGTATTTGGTGTCACATATGGAAATCTTTTGGGTTTCATAGTCTCCAAACGAGGAATCGAGGTGGATCCCAACAAAGTCAAGGAAATCCTTCAAATTCTTCCCACAACTACCATCAAGTAGCTCAGAAGTCTGCAGGGAAAGGTTGCGTCGATCAAATGCTTCATAGCATAGTTATCTAACAAGTGCCGACCCATGAATAAATTATTGCACAAGGGGGTAGCATTTCACTAGGCTGACGAGTGCCAGTCAGCCTTTGATGATATTAAACAGTACTTGGCTTCACTGTTGGCAATTTTGGGTACCTTGGGTACATTGCTTTTGCTCTAAGTGTAGATGTTGTCATTGATGTCAAGAAGGTCTTGAAGCAATTTGGTTTGATGTCTTAGAATTTGTTTTGATGAAGGTTTCAGTTTGTATAGTGAGTTTCCAAGAAGATCAGAGTAGCCCAGTTGCAAAATATCAAGAAAAAGACAAGTAAGAAAAAGTATGCAAATGACTGGAAAAATTGTCGCGATTTCATGACATGTTTTAGGAGAGAGAAAGTGCTGGCAAAACTGTCACGATTTCACGACATGTTTGAGGAGAGAGAAAGTGCTAGCAAAACTATCATGATTTCACGACATGTTTGAGGAGAGAGAAAGTTTAGGCAAAACTATCACGATTTCACGACATGTTGGCAGAGAAGGAGAGCAAGTTGGAAAGTGTCGCGATTTCGTGACATGTCACATTTTTGTGACTCGAAAAGTGTAGGAAGGCAGAAAAGGAAAAGTTTCACGATTTCGTGACATAATGCAAGGAAGGTTGTACAGATGAAAAAGTGTCACGATTTCGTGACATGATGCTGAAGAGAGAGTCCGCAAAGAGAATTGTCGTGATTTCGCAACAAGTTCGAAGAGAGAGAAAGTTACATGTAAAATGTCATGATTTTGCGACATGCTGCAGAGGTCGAGTTGAGGACTGTCACGATTTCGTGGCATGTTGAAAAGCTCAAAGTGAGAACTATCGTGATTTCACGACATGCAGCGAAGGAAAGAGTTTGATATGAGAAGCATCGCGATTTCACGATAGGCAGTAGAAAAAGTGTACGGAAGCTGAAAGCTTCGCGTTTTCATGACAGGATGGAGAGAAAGCTTGCATCAGCAGAAAATGTCATGATTTCGTGACAGGTTGAGAAGGCAGCTTTGAGTTGGAGAAAGTGTCACAATATTGCAACAAAAACTGGAAGCAGGTCTTCTATAGGAGAAGTGTCACGATTTCATGATAGAAGCAGAGAGGAAGACTATGAAGAAAAAAGCGTCATGATTTCGCGACATGTTCTAGTTTTGCGGGTGTAAGGCAGAAATAAGCTCGAGGCAGTAGAAGTGTCATGATTTCACGACAAAAGCTAAGAGGAAGGCCATGAAGACAAAAGGGTCATGATTTTGTGATAGAGTTAAAGATGACGTCAGCAGAAGCAGATGTGTCACAATTTCATGACAAAAGAAGAGAAGGCAATGAAGACTAAAGTGTCACGATTTCATGATAGTAGTGAAGATGACGTCAGCAAGAGGCAAAAGTGTCACGATTTCATGACAAAAGCACAAAGGAAGTCAACAAAGGCCAAGGTGTCACGATTTTGCGACATAAAGCTAAAGAAGGTGTACGACAGGCAAAGGTGTCGTGATATCACGACATGTTGGAGTTTCATGAGAAAAACTACAAAATAGTAGAGGCGGTTGAAGCCGACAGAGTTAACCTTGAGCCGACGAAGTGTAGGGTTGTGTAGCCGACGTTGTTTTAGGGATATGTAGCCGACTAAGATCAAGAATCTAATATTGAGATTTGTTCTATAAAATGAGGGCTGTTTCGAGTTTTAAGGGATTATTTTGGTGAATTAAACTTGCGAAAACAAAGTTTGTGGGGCATAGAGAACGAGTCGAATCGATTCATGCGAAGTATGTGAGATGCAGCCATAACAGCGTAAATAGCACAAAAGTGGCGAGTTCATGCGCACTGTGAGAAGTTCAATCACAGAGTGTTGTATGCTGCTGTGTTTGCACAGAGGTGCAAATGTCGATGTTCGATCGAGTGCAGCTATAATTGCGCAATAAGAGTGAAGGACAGTATCTTGTCAAATAGAGGAAGAGGACAACTTGTACCAAACCTAAGGATAGTGTTTTGGTGCAAATTTGAGGACTAGCTTTGAGGTGACAAAGTTGATGACAAAGGTCTCCAACCAGATTAGGGAAGACAGGTGTCTTATGTGGATAGAGTTCCACTTGCTAAGGGCAGAAGAGGCAGAGGTCTTATAGAGGATCACCAGCCAGAGCAGAGTTAGGGGAAGGTATCTCCTTTGAGCAGAGGCTCATAAACATTGTAATTGGGAAGGTTTCCCAAAGAATTTGAAATAAACTTAAAAAAAAAGTTTTATGGATGTAGCCCAGCCATTCTGGGTGAACCACGTTAAAAATGAGTCCTCTATGTGTGATGTTTTCTGTCTTGTTTAATATTGTGTTGATGCCACTGCTATCCGATTTTAAAATTATTAAATAGATAAGTCTTATACTTTTCACCCCCCCCTCTCAGTATAAGTTCATGTTCTTCAATTGGTATCAGAGTAGGTCACTCCAGAAAGAGCCTAACAGCTTGGAGAAGGATTTATCAGAGGAACATATAATTTCAGAAAGAAATGAAGAGGTTTAGTTTGATCTCAAAAGTGAATTCTTCTTGGCATTGAGAAAGCTTGAGAAAATCAGGGAAGAGAATTTTGTTCTCAAGCATAAATGTCAGGAAGAAGAAATAACAAGATCAAAATTGTCTCAAAGTGTTATAGATTTCAAAATTCTAGCTGAAGAAGGGAAGAAGGTTGAACAGGTTCTAACAGAGGCTCTAAAAGGAAAGGAAGCTGATTGTGAGAAACTAGAAGAAGAAATTATGTCTCTTAGAGTGAAGTTGGAACAGTTGACTCTCAGATAGAATATTTCATGTGAAAAGAAGGATGGTATCACCATTCATGAAATAGGGTCTCCAAGCAAGATCAATCTTCATCCTGAAGAGCAGTGGATTCTAGTTGATCACAAGAAGAACAATCATCCAAGGCATCAAAACAGGTTACGTAATACCTTCCATGGCTATTATTTTTCTTGTAAGAAATTTTGTCACATAGCTATGCATTGCAATAAATCTCTGAATAGCCATTGTAAGGAAAATGTTAACTCATTTGCACCTCTTATGAATAAAAATATCATGTGTTACAAGTGCAAGAATTTTGGGCATATAGCAAGGATGTGCAGTTTGAATAGATTTAGCTTTGAGTTCACTAAAAAGAGGAATGAGATCAAATCTAAGTCAATGATAGTTCAAACTACTTTTCATGCTCAAGACAAAGTAGAAAAATGGTATCTTGATAGTGGTTGTTCAAAACACATGACTAGTGAAAAATAAAAGTTTTTGGTTTTCAAAGAAACAAACAGAGGAACAGTCAGTTTTGGAGATAATAGGTCCGCAAAAATTTGTGGTAAAGGGACTCTTAGTTTGGATGGGAAATCTAAAACAGAGAATGTGCTCTATTTAGAAGGCCTAAGACATAATCTTCTTAGTGTGAGTCAACTTTGTGTTCAAGGGCACAGAGTATCTTTCTTTTCAGATAGATGTGAGATAAGTAAAGAAAAAAATGGAAAACTCATTGCTAGTGCTACAAGGACTCCAAACAATCTTTACATGCTAAGTGAGATAAAAATGGAAAAGTGTTTTATAACTCAAGAAGATGAGAGTTGGTTATGGCATAAAATATTGGGACATTTGAGTTTTGATAATCTTGTCAGTATTAGTAACAAGGAAGCAATCAGAGACTTGCCTAAAATAAAAAGGCCCCATAACATCATTTGCGGTCCTTGTCAACATGGTAAACAGCACTGCGAACCCGGCTTCACAAAGGGCATACTTCTTCCAAACCATTGGATCTTATTCATACTGATTTGTGTGGCCCCACTAGAACTCAGAGCATTCAGGGAGATAGCTACTTCATGATGTTTATAGATGATTATTCTAGAATGACTTGGGTTACTTTTCTCAAAGAGAAATCTGAAGCTTTTGAAAAATTTAAAGCTTTTAAAGAAATTATTGAAAATGAGACTGACAAGAGAATCAAATGCTTAAGATCAGATAGAGGAGGAGAGTTCACTTCAAATGAATTTGTGGAATACTATGAGCAACACAGAATCAAAAGAGAATATTTAGCAGCAAGAACTCCTCAACAAAATGGAGTAGTTGAAAGGAAAAATAGAACTATTGAAAATATGGCTGGAGCTATGTTAAATGAGTCAAAACTTTCAGATGGATTTTGGAGAGAAGCAATCAGTACAACAGTTTACATCATCACCAGGGCTCAGCTCAGAGTCAATCATCATAAAACTCCCTATGATTTGTGGAAAGGAATACCAACTACAGTAAAACACTTCAAAGTGTTCGGGAGTAAGTGCTTCATCAGAAGGGAAGATCAGAATTTGGGAAAATTTGATCCTAGGTGTGATGAGGGAATTTTTCTTGGATATTCCAACAGAAGCAAGGCCTACATATGTTTCAACAAAAGAACTCATACTGTTGTAGAGAGCATAAATGTAATAGTAGATGAAAATACAGGGATAAGAGAACCAGTCAAGGAACTGGGTGATGAAATCTGTCAAGAAGAATTCAAAGAGGCTTCAGATGAAGAAGAGGAAAGACAACAACTGCTTCCCAAAACTCCTTCATGGTATGTTCAGAAACATCATCCCAAATACTTGATCATTGGTGATCCAAATAGTAGGCAAACAAGAAGAAGAGTCATTCCTTCGCATGATTCTATGAATGTTGCTTTATTGTCTTAGATTGAGCCAAAATATTTCAATGAAGCATGTGCAGATAAATTTTGGATAAAAGCAATGGATGAAGAGCTAAATAAAATAGAGAAAAGTGAAACTTGGGATTTGGTTCCTAGACCTAAGGACAAGAATGTCATTGGCACAAAATGGATTTTTAGAAATAAACTCAATGAGGATGGAAAGATTTTCAGAAACAAAGCTAGGTTAGTTTGTAAAGGTTATTATCAAGTAGAATGTGTTGATTTCGAGGAGACGTTTGTGCCTGCTGCTCATCTTGAAGCTATCGTAATGTTTTTGGCCCTTTCTAGTTTCAAATATTTCAAGGTATTTCAAATGGATGTAAAGTCAGCCTTTCTAAATGGGGTGTTGAATGAAGAAGTCTACATAGAACAGCCAGAAGGAGTGTCTCTCTCAGAATAGCCAAACTATGTATGTAAACTGAAAAAGGCCTTGTACGGGTTAAAACAAGCACCCAAGGCTTGGTACTCAAGACTTGATGGGTATCTTCATGAACAAGGTTTCAGGAAAGGCATGGCAGATAGCAACTTGTATATTAAGAATGAAGGCAATGATATGTTGATCATAGTTGTCTATGTTGATGATATTATTTTTGGGGGAAATAATACTCAGATGTGCAAAGTTTTTGCCAACACCATGCAGAAGGAATTCGAGATGTCTATGATTGGAGAGCTGTCATTATTTTTAGGGCTTCAGATTGCACAATCAAAATATGGTATATTTCTCTCTCAGGAAAAGTATATCAAAGAAATGTTGAAGAAATTTGGGATGATGGACAGCAAACCCGTGTGTACTCCTATGATTACAGGGTGCAATCTGAGTAAAGATGATGAATCTCCAGTGGTAGATCGAAGTTATACAGATCTATGATTGGCGGCTTACTATACAAGATACAACTACCAGACCAGATATCATGCAGGTTGTTGGATTAGTTGCAAGATTTCAGGCAGCTCCAAAAGAATCTCATGTTATATCAGTCAAAAGGATATTCAGATATTTAAAGGGAACTATGGACTTTAGGCTTTGGTATCCCAAAGGTGATGATTTCACCCTCAGCCTATACAGATGTAGATTGGGCAGGCAGTATTGATGACAGGAAAAGCACTAGTGGTGGAGCATTCTTTCTAGGAAAGAGTCTGGTTTCTTGGTTAAGTAAGAAACAACCTTCAATTTCCTTATCTACAGCAAAATCTGAATATATAGCAGTAGTGGCTGGGTGCACATAGGTTTTATGGATGAAAACCACCTTGGAGGATTTCAAAGTCAAGCATGAACAACCCATCTCCATTCTTTGTGATAATACAAGTGCCATAAGTATTTCTAAAAATCTGGTAATGCACTCAAGGACGAAGCACATTTCCATAAAATATCATTTTCTAAGGGAGAAAGTGCAAGAGAAGCAGGTCAAGCTAGAGTATGTGCCTACTAAAGAGCAGATTGCAGATATCTTCACAAAACCTCTTCCAAGAGATACGTTTAAGTATCTAAGGGAGAAATTGGGAGTTGTACTCTCACCTTAGAATTAATCACCTCCTCAGGAGGTGGGGGAGGGACCAAGCCAAGAGGCTCTTTCTTAGTCCCGAGTCCCACAGGTGGCCCTTTGCCATTGATGACAAAGGGGGAGAGATATGAGTAAGGGGGAGAGATTCATGTGAAGAAGAGAGCTTCAAGTCAGGGGGAGCAAAAACTTCAATTGTAGATTCTCAGTTGTTGGATCAGTTGGTTTCGGCTTTGGCTCTTGACTAGTGTTTTCAGTTAAGGTTTGCCATCAATGACAAAGGGGGAGATTGTTGGCAATTTTGGGTACCTTGGGTACATTGCTTTTGCTCTAAGTGTAGATGTTTTCATTGATGTCAAGAAGGTCTTGAAGCAATTTGGTTTGATGTCTCAGAATGTGTTTTGATGAAGGTTTCAGTTTGGACAATGAGTTTCCAAGAAGATCAGAGTAGCCCAGTTGCAAAATATCAAGAAAAAGACAAGTAAGAAAAAGTATGCAGGCGGCTGGAAAAACTGTCGCGATTCGCGACATGTTTCAGGAGAGAGAAAGTGTTGGCAAAACTGTCACGATTTTGTGACATGTTTTAGGAGAGAGAAAGTGCTGGCTAAACTATCGCAATTTCACGACATGTTTGAGGAGAGAGAAAATTTGGGCAAAACTGTCACGATTTCACGACATGTTGGCAGAGAAGGAGAGCAAGTTGGAAAGTGTCGCGATTTCGTGACATGTCACATTTTTGCGACTCGAAAAGTGCAGGAAGGCAGAAAAGAAAAAGTGTCGTGATTTCATGACATAATGCAAGGAAGGTTGTACGGACGAAAAAGTGTCACAATTTCGCGACATGATGCTGAAAAGAGAGTCCGCAAAGAGAACTGTCGTGATTTTGTGACAAGTTCAAAGAGAGAGAAAGTTACATGTAAAATGTCATGATTTCGCGACATGCTGCAGAGGTCGAGTTGAGGACTGTCGTGATTTCATGGCATGTTGAAAAGCTCAAAGTGAGAACTGTCACGATTTCATGACATGCAACGAAGGAAAGAGTTTGATATGAGAAGCATCACAATTTCACGACAGGCAGTAGAAAAAGTGTACGGAAGCTGAAAGCATCACGTTTTCACAATAGGATGGAGAGAAAGCTTGCGTCAGCAGAAAATGTCACAATTTCGTGACAGGTTGAGAAGGCAGCTTTGAGTTGGAGAAAGTGTCACGATTTCGTGACAAAAACTGGAAGTAGGTCTTCTATAGGAGAAGTGTCACAATTTCATGACAAAAGTAGAGAGGACGGCTATGAAGACAAAAGCATCATGATTTTACGACATGTTCCAGTTTTGTGGGTGTAAGCCAGAAAGAAGCTCGAGGCAGCAAAAGTGTCACGATTTTGTGACAAAAGCTGAGAGGAAGGCCATGAAGACAAAAGGGTCATGATTTTGTGACAGAGTTAAAGATGACGTCAGCAGAAGCAAATGTGTCATGATTTCATGACAAAAGAAGAGAAGAAGGCAATGAATACTAAAGTGTCACGATTTCACGACAATAGTGAAGATGATGTCAACAAGAGGCAAAAGTGTCATGATTTCATGACAAAAGCACAAAGGAAGTCAACAAAGGCCAAGGTGTCACGATTTCACGACAACAGGCTAAAGAAGGTGTACGACAGGCAAAGGTGTCATGATATCATGACATGTTGGAGTTTCACGAGAAAAACTATAGAACAGCAGAGGCGGTTGAAGCCGACAGAGTTAACCTTGAGCCGATGAAGTGTAGGGTTGTGCAGTCGATGTTGTTTTAGGGATATGCAGCCGACTAAGATCAAGAATCTAATATTGAGATTTATTCTATAAAAGGAGGGCTATTTCAAGTTTGAAGGGATTATTTTGGTGAATCAAACTTATGAAAGCAAAGTCTACGGGGTGTAGAGACTGAGTCGAATCGATTCGTGCAAAGTGTGTGAGATGCAGCCATAACAATGCAAATAGCGCAAAAGTGGCGAGTTCATGCACATTGTGAGAAGTTCGATCGTAGAGTGTTGTATGTTGCTGTGTTTGCATAGAGGTGCAAAGGTCGATGTTCGATCGAGTGCAACTATAATTACGTAATAAGTGCGAAGGACTGTGTCTTGTCGAACAGAGGAAGAGGACAACTTGTACCAGATCGAAGGACTATGTTTTGGTGCAAATTCGAGGACCAGCTTTGAGGTGACAGAGTTGAGGACAGAGGTCTCCAGCCAGAGCAGGGAAGACAGGTGTCTTCTATGGATAGAGTTCCACTTGCTAAGGGTAGAAGAGGCAGAGGTCTTCTAGAGGATCACCAGCCAGAGCAGAGTTAGGGGAAGGTATCTCCTTTGAGCAGAGGCTCATAAAAATTGTAATTGGGAAGGTTTCCCAAAGAATTTGAAATGAACTTTTAAATAAAAGTTTTATGGACGTATCCCAGTCATTTTGTATGAACCACGTTAAAAATAAGTCCTCTATGTGTGATGCTTTCTATCTTGTTTAATATTGTGTTGATGCCACTGCTATCCGATTTTAAAATTATTAAATGGATAAGTCTTATACTATTCACCCCCCCATCTCAGTATAAGTTCATGTTCTTCATTCACCGCCAATATTGGCACCACCTAGACCAGGAGTGTCGTTCTACTTATACATCTCAGCTACGGAGGTGGCACTGGGTGCCATGTTATCCCAACACAATGAATTGCACAAAGAATAGGCTACTTACTATCTTAGCTGCACCCTGGTCAGTTATGAACTTAACTATGCATACATCGAGAAGCTCGCTGCAGCGGTGGTGTTTGCTACCAAGAAGCTATGCCATTACATGCTGAGCAACAAGACGTATGTTGTGTCTAAGGAGAATCCATTGCTATACATGATGAGTCATACTTATCATAGTAGCCGCACAGTGAAATGGATCATGTTGTTGACAGAGTTTGACATAGAATTCATTGGACAAGAATCCATAAAAGATCAAGTCCTCACCGATCAACTGGAAAAGGCTCCTCTTAAATATAATCAGCCTATGACCTTTGAATTACCTGATGATGGGGTCTTCCATGTTTTAGAATCGCCAGATTCTGATGAGCCTGCGTCACAGGCTGACATAACCCTATTCTTTGATGGTTCTAAATGTGAGCAAGGAGGTGGTGCGAGAATTGTATTCTTCACTCCACAAGGGGCTCAAATGCCTCTATCATTTAAATTAGACTTCCCATGCACCAATAACAATGTAGAATATGAATCCTTGCTCATAGGTATTCAGACAGCAGTCACCATGAACATTAAATGTTTAAACATCTTTGGTGATTCATTGTTAATTGTCAATCAAGTCAAGGGGATATTACAATGTAAATATCTAGTTCTATAGGCCTACAAAGCCCTTGTGGACAAATTCCTGGCACAACTTGAATGGTACGACATCGAGGCACTCCCTCGATCATCAAATCATTTTGCGGATACTATGGCCTCCTTGGGGTCACTAATCCCACAAGACCTTTCTAGTGCAATGACAACCATTCATGTCAAAACACTATCACAATCCATGATAGAGCATGCAAGCTCTGACCTAACGCCAGGAATCCACCTGATCCATATTGAACCATCTCAAGATAGGTTATCTCGAATTCACGATTGTATGAATCGAGCCAACTGAGGGTCCTTGTTCTCCCTGACCCCTCTTAATAGCAACACAACGTTGTTTTTACAAGTTCTTTTCTGCTTTGCTTTTGCTAGGGATGAACTTCAAGAGGGATTGGTCATTCATACCATTAAGGTTTCTGATCAGCAGGATTGGTACATACCCATTAGGGATTACCTCAAGTTAGGTAACCTCCCACTTGGATTGACATAAGCCGCAAAAATATCATTCAAACAAAAAGTGACAAAACATGTCTTACTAGGAGACATTTTGTATCGTCGAAGCTATGAAGGAATCCTCCTCCGTTGCTTAGACCAGCAGGAGTCCGCTTGGGCGATCACCCAAGCCCATGATGGTACGTGCGATGGCCACTTCAGCGGTATGGCCATCACAAAGTGCATTATTTGCATGGGCTATTATTGGCCATATTTAGAGTGAGATTGTTGCGCATATGTGAAGAAGTGCATGAAGTTTCAACATCATGCCAATTTGACACATGTACCTTCTCAGGCCTCGCAACCGATCCAATCGACTTGGCATTTTTTGCAGTGGGGCTTTGATCTAATTGGAAAAATCTCCCCTGCATCGTCAGGTCATCACAAATTTATCATAATGGCCACAAATTATTTTACCAAGTGGGTGGAAGCAATTCCGTTAAACTCTATGATTGGACCTTGCATTACAAAGTTTATTTTGCATAACATCATATGTCATTTTGGTATTCCATCCAAGATCCTGTCGGATAATGGGACGTCATTCAAGAACAAAGATGTGTGTGCTTTGACCAAAAAGTACAAAATTTAGCACAATTTTCAACACCCTATTATCCACAGGCAAATGGGCAAGCAGAGGCATCAAACAAAATGCTAGTCACCATCCTCAAAAATACCATTGCAGATAATCATAAGGATTGGCACATTCAGATCCCGCTTGCCCTATGGGCTTATCGCACTAGCATTCGGATGCCCACTGAGGCAACTCCCTTTTTGCTGGTGTATGGTTTCGAGGCAGTCATGCCTCTTGAGTTGGAAATCCCTTCCCTATGCATTTCAATGCAAGAGTTCATCGATGATGAAACCACGCGGTAGGCCCGGTTTGACTAACTAATGTTTCTCAATGAACGACACGTCAATGCTCTTGAGCATTTACGTGTCTATCAAGAGCGACTTAAGAAAGCATACAATATGAAGGTCCACTTAAGGGAATTTTAGGTTGGTGACTTGGTATTAAAAGAGAACCAATAGAATTCTAATTTTCCATCCCATCTAAGGGACAAGTTCACGGTAAACTAGTTAGGTCCTTATGTGATTGACAGTAGAATAGGACCTGGAACCTACCGGCTTGCCTCTCTTGAAGGAATCAAGGAAACAGAACCCTTGAACATCAGTCATTTGAGGCCATTCTACATTTAGAGAGCCATAGTCCACACAAAATCTCCAAGGATTTCAAAAATCGCTTGGTCAATCCCATTAGGCCCCAAAGGTATCCATAAACCCTTTGGTCAACCACAAAAGCTCCAAGGATTTCAACAATCACTTGGTCAATCCCAAAATGCCCCAAACGTGTCCATAAACCCTTTGGTCAACCAAAAAAGCTCCAAGGATTTCCACAATCAATTGATCAATCCCAAAATAACCCAAAGGTGTCCATAAACCCTTTGGTCAACCACAAAAGCTCCAAGGATTTCCACAATAACTTGGTCAATCCCAAAATGCTCAAACCAAAAAGCTCCAAGGATTTCCACAATCGCTTGGGCAATCCCAAAATGCCCAAAGGTGTCTATAAACCCTTTGGTCAAACCAAAAGCTCCAAGGATTCCCTTAATCGCTTGGTCAACCTAAAATGCCCCAAAGGTATCCATAAAATCTTTGGTCAAAATCAAAGCTCCCACGGTTACCATAACCGCTTGGTCAAAAACAAAAAATTTGCATTTCCATTCCATGCATACTTGTAAAAATCAAAAATACAAAAATATAAGTTGCATTAGGCATCGCATCCATCCATTGCATATTTTCTAGGTCATACAAGTCAAAAGCACCATAGACTATCATTACTTGGCAACTCCATCATTTTTCACATCAACTCCATTTTTACAAATGCATACATCCAACATTACACCATCATAATGTTTAGCATTGTCTGTTGTTTCCTAATGTGTCTAGGGTTTTTGTCATTCAGCTGTCTTTAAATTGCTAGCCCAAAACTGTAAAAATTTAAACAGATTTTACAAGGGCAAGTTTACTTGGGTCAAGCCTCATTACGTAACATCCCTACGCAAGTTAAAACACATAAAATAATTCCTAAGTTGTGTGAATGTAAGAGAAATCTACAAAGCAGTCTAGGGTACCATAGGTGAAATATTAGCCTGTTCATCCCCCTGTGTGAATGGTTCAAGAGTGCTGAGAATTGACAAAAGGACAAGCTCTTCCCCATCCATTCCCCATAATCAATAGTATTTTTCATCACTACCACAACTCCCCATCACCGTTGGTACTCAAAGTTGTAAGGATTCGTACTACATGTCCCCTAAGGCATACAAGGATCAATGACCATTCAAAAACACCATTTCCACAAGCCATCATCACAATCACCTTTGGTCTCTCAAGTCGTAAGGATTCATACTACACATCCCTGCCAAGGATGGGTAGTCATCCCCAAGGTCTAAAATATCAATACGCTTACTTCATCTCTACATACTACCCTTTGGTTCCCCAAGTCGTAAGGATTCATACTACACATCCTTGCAAAGGATGGGTAGTCATCCCCAAGGCCTAAAAGGATCAATGTTATTCACCAGTCACAAACATACCAGATTAACCTTAAAAATCTCAAAATCCAAATCAAATAACAGTGGTTATCACTACTATTTAACATCCTTGCTCCAAAAGAAAAACAAAAATAGAACAAAATGAACAGTGATTTTCATCACTTTGTATATGAGCAAATATCCTAAACCATTGAGCCAATACAAACATCCTGAACTTGAATCCCTGGAATTCTCAGTATTTGAAAACCATCTAGGTTATACTCATTACAGGTTTGGTGGATAGCCTACCTGGCAATGGTGGTATCCTACCCGCATGATGATGTCTGTCGCATTAGCTTTGCATGTGAGCAGACCAATGTTTGCATGTGGATGAGCTAGCTTATGGTCTCTTAGATTTTCCCATGAATTAATCTTGCTGAATACAACAATGGAGTTAGTGGAGCTACTTAGGTGATCCTCAATATAAGTTTGGTTGATAGCCTATCTGGCACTGACGGTATCCTAACAAATACCACATAAACGAACTCAATTGCACACATAGGGATGTGAGATAACTTGGTTCAATTCAAGTCGGATTTATACCTTGTTCAAAAGTCTTGCATGATAAATGTACAGTCTTGGCTAGTTAGTTAAAATATCTGAATCTCAGAAAAGCTTAACTACATTTCAAAAACAACTGGTACATTGCATTTCGTACATTACCATAAGAAAATATGCAACATACAAAAACAAAGTTTTCACCTGCATAGTCATTCCACACAGTCATCCCATAAGTCCACCCAGCCAATAAATCTTGCACAGTCTATGGTGCCATCGACAAGTTATCAACCAAATAAGTTCATTCATTCCATATGCATACATCATATAACTAGAAACATCGCATTCATAATACCCCATGCATCCATCGTCATACATCAATGTGCATAAACAGACAAACACACCATGAAAACTTTATAAAAACCAGAAAAATAATCATCTGTATATATATCATCAAAAATGCCCATAGGCTACAATGAACCAGTCCTCTGACACCACCACAAAAACAAAAATCTCAAAAACCCCCAATCCTAGGGCATCGGCCACCATGATCACATAGGATCGATGCGACGAGAACTACCCACCGTAGTGTGGGTCCTATGGGACCTCTCAGGGCAACTGCTGCTCGCCCCTACATCACGCCTACTAGTACCCCCCTCATCTAGCTACCTACGACAAGATGATTCTGACTGCACAGTATCGTTGTCTCTCGTCTAACATGAAGAGCCTCCTCCAGGAGGCTCAGGTAACTGCCCACCAAGGTGAATGATCTCTTCCTCCATATCCATCTGATGTCGATGCCAATCTACCTCCTGTCGATGCCAATCTGCCTCCCGTCGACCCCAATCTACCTCTCATCGATGGTAGCACACTGCTACATCATCGTGCTATGCTAGCTACATCTACAGGAGATCCCTCTATTATGCAGCATCGGTATCCCCCTCCTGCTGGTGGGATGCAGCCCATGCATTCTCTCGCTCTGCCAGCTAAGTTCATAGGAGATCTCTCTCCTACAAAGCCTCTCCTATATCCCCATATCGCCTCTGTAGTAGCCCTGCCAATCGTGCATTCTCAACGCACAACCCTACCTCCATGTCCTCTGACACTACTTGAGGCCTCGACGAATTTGAGACAGCAGCCTGCTCTGGCTCCCATTGCTTTGGGACATCTTGCATTTCTAGCTGGTCCAAAACCCCATAATCCTTGATCTCATCCTCAACCTCCACCATCTTCGCATCATCTAGAGGAGCACCCCAACCCTCATATGGTGCCTCTACACCCTCATCCCCTATTTTTGCCACCTCCATCCTGCCTAGAGGCCCCTGGCCTTGCCACCATCGCAAGGTCCACCACTGCTCATACTTGGCAGTAACCCCGATGTCATCCACATCTGGGACATCAATATTCATATCTGAATCCTCACCAAGTGGTGCAATGACTGGTCGGTCCAAAGTCCTCTCATCCCCCCGACGTCGATAGACCATGGGCTCACCAGGCATCCCTTGGTGCACCCTGAACTATCATGTCACTCGGCCATATGGGAACAACTCCTTCTTAGTCCCATGTCTCCCAATCAACCACCGCTCCCTCCTTACCTGTTGAAGCCACTCTCCAGCCTCAATCCAGGCTGGATAGTCCTGATAAGGGTGCCATAACACCTTCCCTCGAGTAAGCCAAGAGAAGGCGTCAGCATAGTGCCCTACTGCACCTACCCATCGTCGAATCTGACCCTGCTCCTCCGACCTCCGCCATAGTACCCCATATCCAATCTCCCGGTCTGCCATCTCTGCTCGAGTCATCCAGGGTAGCCCTGTCGACCTCTCCACTGCTATGTGCTGCCAACCCCAGCACTTCAACAAGTAGCTGCAACTAATCCCCTTTCACTTTCAACAGTGGACCTCGTACAACTCATCATAAAGCTATGCCAATAGAGTCTGTCCCCATATCATGATCATCGGTGCATCTGTAGGACACTCCACCAGCCTGAATACCACCTCTAGCAGGTTCGACAGGAACCTCGCACCCAAAGATTCGGGGAGCAGCATGTTGGAAATGAGGCCCATGAGTAATGTGTGCCTCATTCCCAACACACCCCTCTCTAGCCACCATCAAACCAGTATGCCACCAATATGACAGTTGATCTCTGCCCTCTACACTGGGATCTCCACACCCAACTCCTCCCCATGCCCAAAATAATGTATCAGTACTGCTATCCTTCGATCCCACGGTGTCGTTCAGATCGACAGTCCATCTATTGGAATTCAAAGAATTCAATAGACATCCTCCAAGGTCACCATCATATACCCTATTGGGAGATGGAAGGTGTTGGTCTAGGGATCCCACATATTGATCAGGGCCGTCAGATAGTCCCGATCCTCGACCATCGGCTCCAGTCGAGTCACATGCTTAAGCCCAAGGGCGTCAAGCCAATCCCAGTCAGCCAAAGTCAACATTGTATGCACTTCAGTGAAAAAATTAGGCACCCAGTATCGGCTCTTCACAACCTGCAAAAGAAAACAACATTAAAACATTAAAACAATGAAAAAAAATGTGTACAGAGCACAAACAAAATAGTAATTACAAAATTCAAAATTAATTTGTCAGATTTAGGGTTTTTAACTCTAACTGATTAATTAATAACAAAAATGTCATTTTTTAGATCTAGGGTTTTTAATTCTAACTAATAAATTAACAACACAAACAATTACAAAAAAAAAATATTACAAAAGCAAAACTAAATTTGTCAGACCTAGGATTTTGAACTCTAACTGATAAATTAACAAAAAAAAAAAAAATTTGGTCAGTTCTAGGGTTTTTAACTCTAACTGCAAAACAAACAAAAATAGTCACAAAAATAAAGTTTCAGACCTAGGTTTTTTACCTTTAAACTGGAAAATTAACACCACAAAAACAATAGTTAACTAGGGTTCAAGTTACGCTTTTCGCTTAGTTTTACCCTACGTTTTTAACCTAAGTTCTGATCTTGGTTCAATTTAGGTTCAACGACGTTTTTAAGTTGTGTTCTAAACTAAGTTTCTAGCTCAGTTTTCAACTAAACTTTTGATCTATGTTTAACTAGGGTTAAATTAAGTTTTTCGCTAAGTGTTCATAGATTAGGGTTTCATTTTTACAATTTGGAAAACCAGATAAACAAAAACGCAAGAAATAAACAACTTGCAGTTTTTAAACTGTGACACAAACTAATAAAGAGGACGGGCACTCACTGGTATCGCTTTGGCTCCACTGCTCGATCCAATGTGTGAACTCATGATCGCAATAACAGTTTGGCAGCGCTTCGCTTCGCAGAATTGACCCCCTCCTCCTTAGAGCTCCAAATCGCCAAGAAAAACAAATGCAAATGAGCCCAAAACTTAGTTTTGGACTTTAAATAGGATTTTTGAGCCTATACTCGTCCCCCCTAGGATGAGCACTCTAGTCAGTGCTCATACCACCCTAGGACGAATACTAAACAGGAATTCATCCCACCCTAGGATGAATACAGAGCAAAAACTTCGAAAATAGCTAAAAATTGCACAAAATGCACCAAAAACAAGGCCTAAAATTGTCCAATGAGAGTGCTTTTGCACTTGACATTTTGGGCATACAAAACCAATGTCGGGGTCACAAATCCTCACTATCCTACTCCCTAAGAAGGCTACCATAGCCGGACCACTCCACGGGAAGCCGAATTTTCAAGAATTTTAGCCCCAAATGACATCACCAAAAAGGGTCAAAACCCAACCAAAAATAGCAATACCATTGGTGAACGAAGGCGCATTTGTGCTTGATATTCTTGGCATCCAAAATAGATGTTGGTGTCACAAATTGTCACTATACTACTCCCTAAGAAGGCTACCATAGCCAGACCGCTCCATGGGAAGACAATTTTTTTCCAATTTCAGCTCCAAAATGCATCACAAAAAGGGTTCAAACCCACCAAAAATAGGTCAGAATGTTCGAAAACAGCTTTTGTATTTAATGGTAAAAAACTGAAGGCACCCTTACCTAAGTCATCTTGGGTAAAGTGACTCATCATTTTTCTCATGTCGGTCATTCCCTCATCGATTCGTCGCTTGAGGGGGTAGTCACACTTAGTCGCCAATCAACAACAACATACCCAATCTTGGAAATGACACGCATTCAAAGGATCATTGAAAAATACAATCGCACCCCTGCTTGGGGCAACAAACAAGTAATTATCATAATTTGATCAAAAACTTGGCATTCGTGAATCATGAACTCAAGGTTCCCACAGAAAAAAGGTTGCGCCCTTTGCCTATTCATGACTGATCAATGTCCAAGCTCAAGTAACACCTCACCAAAAAAGGTTAACACTTGAATTAAGTTCCTTGCGTGCCATTTCCATACTTGGGGCATCAAGAGTTGGTTAGGTTACTGAGAAACCCTAATCATTAGTGCTTTTTTTATCTATTTTTGCTCGACGTTGTGCCTTGCACAGTGCTTCCCAAAAAGGGGCATCTGTAGACACCAAAACAACACCAATCCGATTATGTGACAACAAGCGCTGATCGCATTGACACACACAGCCCCCAGGGTAGCCCCCAAAGGTTAAACAGTGGTCCTAACCACTCCCAAAAGTAGTTTGGAAGGTCAAAGGTCAATTTGGCACCTTGCTCTCTACTTGTCCCACCCCGGGACGAATACAAACTAGCATTCGTCCCACCCAGGGACAAATAGCAGCATTCGCCCCAGGGTGAGGTGAATAGAAGGTTTGAATGGCAAAAAAATTCAAACCTCGATAACTCCACCAGTTAACTAAAGCTTCAGGCCATGCAATTGTGAGGAATATCTTTTATTCAAGAACAGATACTTCAGTCATGGATGTCTTTATTTTAGAGACCTCATGCAAGGAGATTTTAAATCAGGGAACTAGCTTTTCTTTGAAAATAGGACAATTAACTCAAGTGGCACCCTCGCATGCGCAATTTAAACAAGGAGACCCTAAGGTCTATAAATTGGGGAGTTTTCCCACCCAAAAGGAGATACAGAGAAGGAGCATTTGAGCAACGAAGTGCTGCCAATTTACATACCTACTTGCGATTTGTGCCTTCACATCCTTAATCTCTCATTCGAAAGGGAGGTTATTGGGTGACTATTGGAAGCACGAATCCTGTCCTAAAACCTGATTTTTGGCCACAATATCCCATAAATTTGTCGACAACACCCTATAGGTAGTTTTGGACCCATCTCAAGTGGATTGGTGTTGAAACAGTGTCCCAAACGATGGGCATCCCGCCCCAGGGCACTCCCCAAACTGTCACAGTCCTATTCGCCCCACCCCGGGATGATTAGAAATATGTGATATATTTCTCTGGTTTTTCTTTTGCATTTTATTTTAGATATGTTAAATAGGTTACAGTTCAAATTTCATTTCATTCTGAGCAATTTTGACCAGGTTTTTGTTATTTCTCGCCTTTACTAACTTGCAGATGGAACCAAAAAAATCTAGGTGATAGAGGTAAAATTGGATAAATATGACCTTCTGGGTCTTCCCAAAACACCCCCAATTAGCTAACCCCAAGTTTTCAGTTCATTTGGAGCTTCCAGGATAGGACATTGAAGAGGATGCTTTTTGACAAGTTATTGCAGGTCTATTCATCCCACCCTAGAGCAAATACAAATATGTGAGGAATTTCCAGACTGTTCTTGTTGAAATGGCTTCCTAATAACATATTTATGATTATGCTAAAATTTCAGGTCGATCTGAGGTCATTTGATCATCGTTTTAATATTTTCATGCATATACTGACATTAGGCCTTGGGAAATACATGTTTTATTCTGCCCGCAGATGCTACTAATATTTTTTGTTTCTTTGAATGTAGGTTTTTGACATCATAGAAGAAGGAAAGAGTCAAAAATCATATACACAAGTTTTGGTGATGTTTTGGTCTGTCCATATTATATGTGGGCACGCGGAAGAAAGATTGTTGTTTATAGATGCGATAAGAAACTTATTTAACGCTCCTATTCCCTAAAAAGGAAGGAGACATATTGTAACACAACTCTGAAAAGCATATCAATAAAAATGGCCGTATTTTATATTTCTTTTATCTTGTGTCAATTTGTCTATGCTATTTATTTTTTGTGTATTTTGCAATACATAGGCTTTAAGCATTAAGTTTGATTTTATAAGCATCATATTGGGCACTTTCCTTTTTTTTCTCCGTATCCTCGTGCTTTCATATGGCAAATACTATCTTGTTAGAGTCCTCTACTTTCCCATTAGATTACGAATAATAAGGTGTTGAAACATTATGCTAAATATTATATTTAGATGTTAAAGCCCACACAATTTCATTCTTAAATTAAGTGCCATTATCCAAAATGATCTTGGATGGGATCCCAAAATAACATATGATACTATGGAGTATAAACTCTGAAATACGAGCTCCAATCATAGAGTTTAAAGGGATTATTTCCACCCACTTGGTGAAATACACAATGGTCGTTATGATAAACGTATGTTAGTCCAAATATGGAGGATATATCTTACCAATTATATCAAATCCCCACTTAGAAAATGGCCAAATCAATTGAATCATTTGCAAGGCCTATGATGGTAGGTGCATAATATTAGTATGGTGTTGGTATTTATTGCATTTCATAACATACACACAATAATACTTCTCCATTGTGGGCCAATAATAACCCATTCAAAGGATGTGCTTAATGATGGCCATGTCATTGAAATGGCCACTGCATGTAACATCATGAGCTTGAAAAATTTCCTAAATTAATTCTTGGAGCTCGAGACAATGAAGGAGAATTCCATCGTATCTACAATGATACAAGATGTCTCCTAACAAGACATATCTAATCAATTTTTTTCTGAATGCTCTTTTTACAAAATGCAATAATACCTATGGGATGATACCAAGCTTTAGGTAATCGTGTAATTGGGTGAGCCAATCCTGATAAGAAATAACATCGACTAACTGAATGACTTGTTCCCGTTGCGATTCGAGTTGCACAAATGCATATTGGTAAATAGACTTGTGGTGAATGGTCGTACCACTCTTATAAGGATCCTACGAGATAAACAACCTCTAGGGCATATTTTTAAGAAAGTATATAGATTTAAAGAACCACTAATGATTTGGTTCTATATGAATCATGTGGACTGATTCATGATTGTTTTGAGCCTCATGCAACATCATGGATTATGAGAGCGTCTTGACCTAGATGGTAGTGAATTCAGTGGATGGGTTCTGAGAGATTAAGGATCCCAAAGACACCATGGTATCCATAAATATATTTTATGTATGAGGGATTACCTCGATGTCATACCAATCTAGCTAGGCTAGATAAGTGTCCATAAGTTCCTTATATGCTTTCAAGATAGGACACCTACATTGATATATTCCTCTGAATTGATTAACTATTAACAAGGAGTCACCAAATATGTTTAGCTTTTTTATCTTCATGGTGAGAGCTATTTGGAGACCCAAGATTAGGGTCTAGTATTTAGCATTATTATTTGTGCAAAGTAAATCAAGTTTAATTGACAAGGGCATTGGAGCACCTTGTGGCATAAAAAATACAATCCCTGCATCACCCCCTTGTTCACATTTTGAACCATCGAAGAACAAAGTCATGTTGGATTTGTTATTTAGTTCTTCAGGTTTGGGTGACTCTATCATCATGAAGCTCTATGATGAGAGGCCTATCATCCTGAAGAGGAGCCTCTACTAGTTGATATGCTATTACCTAATATTTGATTGAATTTTATCTTATGAATTCTAGATCGAATTCTATTAGTAGCATGATCCACTTTGTTGTACATGTATTATGATATGTTCTACTCATCATATACTACAAAGAATTTTATTTTGGTATGACATATGTAGTATGACTTAGCATACAGTGGCATAAATTCTTAATTGCAAAAACCACTACTAAAAAAAGCTTCTCGATGTATACATACTTTAGCTTGTAGTTGACCAAGGTTTGAATGATGTAATATATCACCAGTTATTTATCTTGCTTGTCATTTTGGGCTAACATGGTTTCCAATGCAAAGTTCATGGTAGATATATAAAGTAGAAAAGGTACATTTGGTCTAGGTGGAGCTAGTACTAGTGGTGATTCTAGGTATTGCTTGATCTTATCTTGTTGACACTCTTCATCCCAATTGAATGAGACCTCCTTGTGTAGCAGTCAATTTGTGGGTCAATATTTATCTTATAGTTGTGTAATTAAGAACTTTATGGATGGTACTTTGACTTGTAGGCTTCTAAGTTCTTTGATATTTGTGGAGGAATAATTTTCAATATGGCTTTAAATTTTTCTAGATCAACTTCAATCCCTATTTTTGAAATAATGAATCCCAAGAATTTTCTAGATGTAACACCGAAAAAACTTTTCTTGGGATTCAACCTGACATTGTGTTCAATCAGGTGATTGAATACCTTTCTTAGGACCTCAACATGCTCTTCATGCAATATTAACTTCGCCAGTAATTCATTAATGTAATCCTCTAGGATTTTGTGCATCCAGTCATGGAAAATATATGTAATAGCCTGTTGGTATGTGGCACCAACATTTTTAAGGCCAAATGATATAACCTTATAACAAAATATTTCCCATGGAGTGGTAAATATTATTTTGTATTGATCTTCGGGTTTAACTCGAAACTTATTATAGTAAAAAAAATCCATCCATTAGAGATAACATCTCATGACTATATATAGTGTCTACAAGAGCATCAATATTAGGAAATAGAAATGCATCCTTCGGTATTGCCTTGTTGATGTACTTTAAATCCGTACAAATGTATATTCTTCCATCAGGTTTTCCTATGGGTACCATTTTTTATACTCATTTTGGATAGATTATGGAAATGATGAATTCTACATCCAAAAATTTTTGCAATTCATCCTTGACCATTAGAGAAATGGTTGGATGCATCTTCCTAAGTTTTTGCTTGATCGGTTTCCTTGTAGGGTCCAACGAAAGGTTATGAGTAACCAGTTTTATATCTAGATCCAACATATCTTTATACATCCAAGAAAAAATATTAGGTCTCTCTTTCAATAGAGGTATGAGGATGGCTCATTCCTTAGGAGATAATATTTTTCTAAACTTGAATTTCTTAGGATTCATGGCATTTGTGCTGATATCCACTTTTAAAGTCTCCTCTATTGACATATGTGACCCCTCATCAAGATGATGAGGTGTAGGAATAATATGGATGTCATCTATCAGATTCAAAGCATATACCATATCGAGATTGACCTCAGCATTATAAACATTATGAGCACAACCTGGGGCAAAATGGAATAGTTGTAACATTTCTTCATTAGGGAAGAAATACTCAGGCGAAAGGTGTGAATTGGTGTTATCACAATCAATGGACTCAAGGTTGAGGTACAATGGTTTTAAAATTTCATATGGATTATGGAGTGGAGTGGTCAAATCAATGGAGATCATATTTACGGATTGTCTCCATGTCCACATGGGTAGGACTCATCAACTGCTTGTTGAGCTAAATATTCCTAGTCAAGACTAGGAGGCTTTGGGTTTATTGGATCCACCTCATGAGGAGGTAGGACAATTGGGTCCCTTAGTGAAAGAAATTGTTCTAGAATAGGAAATTGATGGAATTCCCCATGATGAAATTCATCTACATTGAAAATGGGTATTTTTGGCTCTATGATCTAGACATGATTGTCTAGGGGATGAAGGTTCCTAGGCCCTAGGTATGCCATCTCAGTTTCATCCGCATATTCATTATTCCTAATGATCCAGTCAATTCTCTATGAATAATATCATAGTCTATGAATAAGGTTTCCATAGAGCCATATTAATTATTCTCATGATAGACCAAATGTAGATCTATGGAAACCATAGTCACTAGATTAGTATCCCTTGGTAAATATGGAGGGTTGGTGTATACATAAGGATTCCAATCGATCTCATCCCCAAAACCTAGACTAAGGTATTCTAAATATATGGCTAATAATTCATCCTACCTAGAGATAGAGTATCCTAGACCAAACTTGTTAGTAGAAAACTAATAGTAAGAATGGTAAGGTGTCATGTGACCTTTTTCATGCAAGTCCAAATATTTATTGTGCTAATGGCAATGGTCAAAGTATTCAAGCAAAAAATTGGGGTTTAACAAATAATACACATTCTTTGTGAAGGGTTCATCATCATATTCATCAACAGGTGAATGACTAGTGGCTTGGTCAAAGCCTATGTAAATGAAAATTATTTAATTTGGTGGCATACCAAGAGGCACCATTATCCCAATGGGTAATGGGTAAACACAGGGTCTCCTCATGTCTTGCACAAACTCTATGATTGGTATGAATGTGATGTTTTGTACCAAATACTTTGCTAACCCAAGATTCACTAAATGCACTATCAACTACAGTGTGAATGATGTAGTTGATGATGTTGGTTAAGCAAGTTGAGGTATTTCCTCTTCTATATTAGGTAAATCATCCTCATCTATGGGATTCAAAATATTTGTAGTAGCCATATTAGGAATAACTCTAGGCTCTTCTTCTATAATGGGTAACTTGAGTTTCTGTTTATCCTTCAATTTGGATGACATTGAAGGTTTATCAAAAATGATAGTTGGTCTAGGGGATTATGGTAGTGCTGATGTGGATGGATCAACCCACACTGACTTGGTTTTGTGATCTTGATGTTCAATAGGTGACATTGATCATATATCCACATGCGTTGATAGGAGAAAAAACTCCCCCAATATATCAACCTGATTGACATATTTAAATGGCCCTTCATATAAGGGGAATCATGAACATGTCCCTCATAGATATATTTGATACACTGATGTAGAATTGACGGAACACATATCATATCCCAAACCCATGGACACCCGAGTAAGATGTTTTATTTCATGGTACATTCCAGCACATGACACATAACTGAAATGGTCTTGAGTCCTGCCTAAATAGGTAAAACTATTGTACCAATAGTGGAGCATAAAACATCATTAAATGATTGCAATGTAAATGTTAGGAAACTATATGTGACTCAGGAACGCTTAGGTGTCCAAGGGCCTTTGTTTTTATGATGTTGATTGAAGAGCCTGTGTCAATCAACACTCGCTTGAAAGGTATTCTATTAATACAAACAATAATGTGTAGTGAAGTATCTGCTATATTGGTTGAAATAGTTTTAATATCATGATCATAGAACATGATCACTAGATCTCTACATTTTTGAATATGTCCCACGATGTTGGTAAATGTGTTTAGGTTTTGGAGTTGGAGCTCAATGGAATTCAATATTTCCATGATGGTTTCCCTATGCTTAGTGGACAGTTCTATGAGCTTGTAAATAAACAACTTAGCCAAGGTCATATGTAGAATTTGAGTGATTCTAGATAGTATGGTGATCACTGGTATTGCTGATGGACCTGAAAACTATTTTTGAGCTTTCGTTTGTTGAGGCACAACTAGAATATAGATAGGAGCCACGGGTGACTCAGGTTTATTGTATCTTTTATTGTAGGTGATAATATTTATCATGCCAAAAAATCCTTGAGTAGGAGGATCTGTATGTATCTCGTTGACATGACCTATTTGATTACCATTAGCCTCATGATGGGGCAAGGGTTCCTTGAAGATACCCAATTTTTGGTTACCAATAGCCAAAGGATTATCAATTTGTAGTTTATCCTTGTCTAACATGTTTTGCAGTCAATTCTTGAAACCATAACAATTTTCAATGTCATGACCTTTTTACCTATGATAAGGACAATATTGTTCTTCTTTGTACCCCTTTGTCTTGGGGTGGTTAGGATCCAACAAATGTACTTAAGGTAAGGTGAATGCCTTAGCCTCACATATTCTATTAAATAATGACACCAAGGACTTAGGCAATGGCATGTATTGGTGAGGTGGATGATGTTGTCTATCCTTACCCTAGTTTATATTGCACTGATTGTAATGCACTGGGGGAGGTTGATCCAAATAATTTGGTTTTTTTTGTATCTTTTTTGCTATAGGAATGTTTAGCACAACTTGATTCACAAGTGCAGGTTTGACCTAATGAGTTTGTTTGCACATGTTCTTATTCAAATATTTTTTACAAAGTTTCAACTCTCCCTCTTGGACCTTAATTTCCTCTATAACTTTTTCTTGCATCAAATCCTCCTTTAATTTTGAATACTATTGCAATTGGAGTAATAATGAGATATATTTAGAATAAATTTTTGTGAACATCTGAGTTAATTCAGAAGTGGAAATGGAAAATGGAAGTTTCGACATGACTTTTCACCATTTATTCCCATAATCCATAACTAGATCATCATCATATTGACATAAGTTTGATAAGTTAGAAAGGTTATATTTGTTCTTGATGCCAAAGGAAAAGTGTTTGCTAGCTATTCAAAGCTATTAATACTATGTCTTAGGCACTGATTGTACCACTCAAGGGCAACTCTCAAGAGTGTGGTCATGAAAGTTTGTAATAATAAGGCATCATTGTTTTGCAACTGGAAACACAAGTTCATAAAACTCATAACATGTTCCTATGCATAGTTGTCCCCATTGAATTTTTCTAACTTAGGTATTTCAAAGTGTTTAGGATATGCTAGATTAGGTACCGATGGACTAAGGGGTTGATTGTAAATTTTTCTCAAAGTGGGATTTTGATAAGTTGCACCTTGTTTTCAAGGTACCGAATCCTCTCAGTGAACACTGTGTATGCTTGATATGAGATGATCTCATCCTCCTTAAGAGGTATTTGGAAAGTAGGTAGTGGAATATTTATTTGAGATTGAGTTGGTCGATTGTAATCATCAACCAAGTCTACTAAGGATGATTCAGGATAAATCTGATCATGTTCATATTGCTCTAATTTATCATATTGGTCATACTTTGATCGACATGGGGTTGTGCACTATTGTTGCTAAGAAGTATGTAGTAAAGTATGATGAGGATGAGTGTCTATTTGCCTACCATAAATATCTTGATAAAACATATTACGTCTCAAGGTGTGCTACTACCTATAAGTGCTAGGTGTGTGTAATTATTCTTGAGCTAACCTATTTTATCACATAAATTATGCTCATGCATACACTGGTGATGTTGCCTCTATGTTTCTTCATGCACATGTTCTAGGCACTCATGCTTAGTGCACAAATCCTCCAATTGGGCTTGGATTAATTGCTCTCTTTGGTTTGCATTAGGCTTAGGCAACCAATCAGTATGATTTGTTGTGTATGGTCATTGGCTTTGTAGCTCTATGCAAAGATATTTGGTAATTTTGATTTTGGCTATAGGTAAAGCAACCCTATTACCTATTTCTATCGATGTTGCATTAACACCATGTTCAACTCTATGTTCAATGACTTCATGTGTAGACGGTGTGGGTGTATGGGGTGCTCGTCCAAAACATTCATCATGGGCATACATATGATACACTATCCATTATCTATGTGCACTCTTTGAATGAGAATGAGAAAATGAAGTGGCCCTATGGGTTAAATTTCCAATATACTTGTCTAAGAAATCAATTTGGCGGGTTCTATAAGGTTAATTAAGAGGCATACCTTGTTCACCAATGCCACAAAATGATATGTGATCCTCTACATGCTCAGAGGGATTTGAAGCTCTAGTAGGTATGCAAATGGGTGCAACCCCTCTACTTTACCCATTATTGGGTAGATTTTGTCTATTAACATGATGATATGACTAAGGTCTAGAAGGAATCTCCTCACAATCATGATGAGTCCCAATAGAAGTTCTCCTACATGAGGTTTCTCTATGAGATCCTCCATGAGTGGAATTGTCTCCTAAGAGACTACCTGAACATCATTTAAATATGGATTGGATAATTGGACTAAATATAGGGTTGTTTTCATCCTCTTGTCCATTGGATACCGCCTTAGTTTTCAATTGAGCATGACCTTGTGTGGTAACTATTTATTTTTGAATTATATCATATGTGATTTTAAGAAACAAACAATGTACACAGATGATTTTCGCTTTTAAAGTTTGATTATGTTTTCTTAAAAAATAAAAATTGGCTTGTGTATTTTTATTTGTTGTATATTGTGCCAATTTATTGTACGAGTTTGAATATAGTTGATGTAACTCTCAATTTGTTAAAATGTTTTCACATTTATGTTCACACACACATATCCAGTGATGAATTCTATATTGTGAATCCCATTAGGCTATGGAGATGAAACCCATAATCGATGAGGGAACACAAGTTCTATCGATCGTCACCCAATCCACTATGGGTAGCTATACACTCTCAAAAGAGAAATGTGTGTTATTTTTCATGGATTCAATGGATCTTGGAGTTGGCCTTGGCCATGATTGGGTTTGAAAAATCATAATATTCAAGCTAAATAGGTGGTGATGAAGGCCACCATTGGTCTTGATCAATTGGTTAGATGTGAGAACCCAAATTAATTGATGTTAAAATTTAAATCATGAGTTGTGTATGGTTCATTTTACTTTAAACAATAGCAAATATGCATAACACACCATGATTTTTCAACTACATGCATGAAAATAACATTTAAGATTTAGAAATATGAATGTAAAAAACATTTTTTCTTTTAGAAAATGTAATTCAAAGCTAAAATGAAATAACCTTTCAGCAGGATACAAGCATGCAAACCATACACTCAGTCTAACATAGGCCATATATATGAAAAATGGTGCACAGTAGTGGTCATCAGACACAGATGTAGTCAAAAATTTGGCAGCTAGATTTTGGGATGGCGAGTAGTAGAGGCCATTGTTCTCAGTAGTGGCAGCCAGTAAACAATAGAGAACTAAATTTTTCCTTTAATATTTTCTCTATGTTCTAATTATTTCTTCTACTCTATAAATTTTCAAACAAATACTTTAGAAGATAGATTAGGGCCACTTACAGGGGTATCCTTAGTTTGAAAAAATTGCTACAATTTTGATTCTCTGTATTTTTTCCAATGTCACTAACGATCAAAACAATGAAAGTGATAGGTATCGAAGCTGATGCTGGTAGCGACTGTTAGCTATGGTCGCTCAGAGAGATGGTACTTGAAATGAAAAATAGATAAAAAAAATTAGTTAGCAGTAAATAAGGAAGGGTCCCACCATGATCCCTAGTTGTGAATTGCTAAAAGACTCTAAACATCTATTAAATTGCAATAACGAAATAAAATTGACCAAAGTAATCTATGTAACCAAGATAAAATGAATTTGAATAAATAAATAGACCATTTTTATTAATTTTCAAAAGACATTATGCATCAGGTTACAATGTGTCCCTCTTAGGGGTACCAAATTGATACCATATTTACAAAATATTTCAAGAATATGTCTTCCAAGTAGATTCTTATGAAATTCCTCAAATTTTATTATAGGACGGTTTCCTTCACAACCTTTATGTGATGACGTCAAAGAAGGTGGTCATGATGATGTTTATATCTTGCAAAATAACTATCATCTACACACAAATAAACTAAAAATATATTAATAGCATTGAAAGCCTCTCAATATGAGGCTAGTTTCTTGATAGATGCAATAAAGCAAGTAAATGCATAAAGAAGTGTAAAAATACATGAAATACTGGAATGAAAGCATAAATACTGAATGTAAAGCAACTAATATATGTTATAAAACCAATGAAAAGCATCTAATGACTAATATACTAACTAAAACAAAATAAATGATACATCATCTCGAGGCCACTATTGATCAGATTAGTAGGCTCTATTAGCTGCTATCAATGTCGATGGTGATTCCTATGGGTCACTGTTGAAGAAAATGGCCTTGGTATAGAGGCTATGTTCTGTGTATTCTAGGCTTTATGATGATCAATTCCTCCATTGAATTTATGTGCAAGGGTCGATCGTGTCACAAGACAAAGTTTGATCATTGAATTAGCTAAAATTAATGGCAAATCGATGAATAATAGTGGTGTAGATTGGATTTAAAATATCCAAAGCTACATAGATGTAAAGGATAGCTTCATAGCACAATTTAAATAGCACCATTATGCTTGTGAGGGTTTGCGTTATCTAATCATATTTTGGTAGCACTTCGTTATGCTATTTGCTCATGAATTCTCAAAACTTTTCTCTTATTTTGGGATGCCTTAAAAAGACTTCCTAAATCTAAATCCTAGCTTCTCCAAGAAGCCAAGATCAATAATTGGTTAGGCTAGAGCATTTGGAAGGACACTTATGGAAGCTTCATAGTCACAACCACTCAAAAAATCATTACTTGCAACAAATTTTGCTTAGATCAGGTAGCCCGAGTTTATTATAGACTCAATTGCATTTTATAGACATAAATCAAGCCATGGCGGTTATCGAAAAGCTTGTCCAGCATGTGGAAACTCTTAACATCATTGATGGTGGTGGCCACCACTGATTTCATCAGTAATCAAGGCTGAATAGGAATGACTTGCCCTTATTGAGTGGTTAGAATCACTGTTGGATCTTGGAAAGGTCCAAGGTGAGTCACATGGCCTGAAAAGGTGTCCACATGAGTAGTCTCCTCAAAATTACATATTTTAGGTGTCTACACTACCCTTGATAGGTTATTTTATCACATTTAATCAAGCTCAAAAATATATCAAAGGTAAAGTTCCAAAGACATTTTCTCCTTTCAAAATTGGAGCATCTTACATTAATCATATGTTTCCTCCCTCGAAGAAATCATCACGGCTCAACACAAATGCCAAAACCACCCATAATCACTCATTATTTTCATCATCCCTAACCACTACACTCTCATCCAATGAAATTTTATTGTCAAGAAATTTTTCATTGTCTTTCGCTTCTTCACCCATAAACTCATCACTTGAGGGGGTAGAAATCAAAAAAAAAAATGTCGCCTTGTGCATCCACAATAATCAAACACTAAATCTTGGAAATTATGTTTGTACAAGAATATTTGGTAGAAATTATATCAAGCCCTCCCGTATTGGGGCAAACAAAAACATAATTTCTCTTCTCAACAAAATTCCAATTCAAACAAACATTTGATAGATTCAATGCTTGAGTCTATAGGTTAATCATGGATTCCATTACTTGGAGTAGTTGTAAGACCACTTGTGAATGAAGCACTTGATAAAAGCTACCAATGGTTGAATGGCTTACCAGATCAAATTAATCTCAACAAAGCATCATAGGTAAAGTTTCAAAAACCTGCATCGCTTCCACAATTGGGGAATTTTACATTGATCATGATGGTAAGGAAATATTGTGTCTACTCTCTCGAAAATCATAATGAAAGAATAAAGGACATAATAATTCATCACAATTTTTTCTTCTTCAAAATAAAACCATCAATATGATATTACAATTTTTTGCATTGCACCATGATTTCACACAAAGCAGTAAAAAAAGGGGTAAAATGTAGATACTCAAAAGTTGCACATTGCCACACTTCCCATCATCTCGGCTTATCAATTTACAAAATTCCATAAAATTCAAATACATTAGCCTTAAAAAACTATTCATGCACTATTCATAAGCCCCCTTGGTTCACTTAAGCCCTTTCCTATGCTTAAATCTAGACCCTCATGTTACCATCATCTTTTTATAACCTTAACTTGGATCAAGGTCACTTCATAGTAAAAATTCTAATCATGTTCAACCTAACCATGGTCAACCAAACTAATGGACACATCACCTACTCTGCTCTTTGACTAGCCTAGGTTCCACCTCATCCATTTGACCTTGGTCTAACCTAGGGTCAATCTAATTAGGGTTAACCTTAAACCTTGCTCCACACATCTCCCCATGAGCAATTAAGGCCTTAAATGACTTTTGGATACTTTTATGTCCCAAAGCATGGGTCAAGGGTGAGTCACCCTCCACCTCACCCAAAAAGTCAACAACTAACCTAGGGTCAACCTAACCCTAGTCACAACTAACCCTTGCTCCATTTCAAGTCCCCATGTGCATTTAAATCCATAAATGACATTTGAGGACTTTTGGTTTCAAGGCATGGGTCAAGGATGAGTCACCTTCCACCTCATCCAAGTCAATCCTTAACCTAGGGTTAACCTTACCATAGTTAGGGTTAGACTCTTACTCCACTCCACATCCCCATGCTCATTCATGATAGGTAGATGGATGAGGGGTTGTTTCATCCCACTACACTAATGAGGCATGCCACATTAGGGGACACCTCATAGGGGATACCTCATGGGATACCTTAGGCCCCACTAACCTCTCTAAATTCTATAAATAGAGGATCTTTTCTTCTATTCACAAGAATCCACTTTTGCATAATAAAACATTGCTAAAATTCAGCTAAGCTACCCCACATTCCATCATCCACTTTATCGTAAATCTCCATAAATCACCACCTCAAAAATATTTTTGCACCTTTTTTTTGCCCCAAGTTTATCTATTTTACATGTTCTAAAGGTGACCTGATGAAGACAAGAGCTCCAACATCTGCAAAACATCATTTTGAATCACCTAGAATTCAACTAGGATATCACAATCAGAGTCGTAGTTTATCCTATGAAAAAAAATGATCAAAAACTACCTTGCGACCATTTTTGAAGGATGATTTTAGGCATCAACAAGCTACAAAACCCTTTAAATAGGTAAATTTCACTTATTTTTGTAGTTTACAGTTATTTATAGCAACCTTAATTATTCATTAGAGTAGTTCATTATGTATATTTTACTTTTGAACATGAGGGGTCTAATCAAGATAGGCATCCAAATGTTCTAACTCATTTTTGTAGGTTTTATAGGTCTTGAGGATTGACTTGACCGATAGTGGTACACAAGTAGTAAGCCCACTCCAACATAGGAATTTTGGAAGACCCTTGAGGTGTGTTGACCTCATCATTGAAAAAGGGATTTTCACATCATAAAATGCTATTTTGTGGCATTCAAAGGCACTTTTGTAAAAGGGACCCTCTTGTAACCCTTTTGATCATATATTGCAAACAACGTCGATTTTCCATCAACTCAAATTATTTTTCAAAAAATTAAATTATTTCTAAAAGCATGTGTCCAATGTAAATAAAATAATAAATCAACATGGAAATGAAGACCAAATAATAACATCCTACTTTAAACATGCTCTTTAAGATAATCCTACTCATAATATCTTCCCAAATGTGTATCGGGGGATAGCAGATAGTAGACAGTGCAACAATTTGGGTTGTGTGGTTATGTGTTAAATTCCCTTTTGCTCTCCCATTTATGATAGGTCATGGTGAAATAGGTTTTACTCAACCCTAATTTTGTAAGTCCTCCCCATGCATATTAGGTTGAGGATTGGATAAAGATTCGGTAGTCCAAGGATTGGTTGAAAGTAAGCATTTTTACCTCGTAGATGATGCATAATGGAATTCTTATTTTTGATAATCTAAGACATAATGGAATAATTAGTCCATCTCAATGTGTTTTATGCTACAAGATTGAGGAAACATCTGACCACTTTATTTTTGAGTGCCCATTCACGCATCAGATCTGGGAGTGATGGTTTTCATATTATAAAATTTTAGCCAATCGTGATTTGAATCAGATTAATATTTGAGAAATATGGAATAGGGGTATATTTAAATCTAAATCTCTTTGTATCGGTTGGAAGTTTAGATTAAACTTCATTTGGTAGTAAGTGTTGTTGGAGAGAAATGGTAGATTTTTTAGAGAAACATTTTCATCCTTATATAGCGTTTGGCAGGTCATTTGGAGCAAAGTCTCAAAAATTATAGTAATGTATGCTAAAGAGGAAACTCATGTTGATATAGGGATGATGGAGAAGGAAGTCGAAGTGCAAGATGAGTAGGATAGAGCTAGTTGGAAACCACCCCCATAAGGTTGGATTAAAATTAATATTGATGGAGTTGCAAAAGGTAATCTAGGTAGAGCTAGAATTAGAGTGGTCTAAAGGAATCATGTTGGGATAATTATCTATTGGGAATTGCAAGGCTTGGTAAGGGCCACAAACAATGAAGTAAAAGCCTTAAGTATCAAATTTGATTCTATTTGGGTGGTAATACAAGGTTATAGGAGGATAATTTTAGAATAAAATTCTCAAATATTGTTAGGAGCTCTTGATTGAATGAGGAACTTTGCTTTGAAGACATGGAGGTTGAGGATTTTTGTCACCTAGATTAAGGAATTGTGTAGGGAATTAGATGATGTGATTCTATTTTATATAAGTAGAGATCTAAATAAAGTGGTATACTTCTTGGCTAAGATGGTTACTGAGAAGGAGGTAGGGGTTTAGTGGCACAATGGCATGGCTATTGAGGATGAGAGGATTAGGCAGGTTAGTGAATAAATCCAATGTTTAGCTAATTTGGACAACCATTATAGAAATATGGTTTAGGATATTTGGATCCAATGCAGATCTTATTTTACTATTGTAAAAAGATGCTCTCATCGACCAAGGTTGGGAAAAGTTTCATCCCAAATTGTAAATGATATTTGTTTTAATATAAGTTTTTAAAATTCTTTTTCAAAAAATTGAATTATTTCCAAAAGCATGTGTCCAACATCAAGAAAATAATAAATCCATGTGAAAAAAAAGACTAAATAATAACCACATACTTAAAGCATGCTCTTTAAGATAATCCTACTCATAATATCTTGTCAAATGTGTATCGAGAGATACTCGAGATAGCATAAAGTGCAATAATTTGGGTTGTGTGTTAAATTTCTTATTGCTCCTCCCTTTATGAGAGGTAATGGTGATATAAGAATACTCAACCCTATGCCTCATTCATAAATATTTCTCACACTAACCAAATCCTAGAAAACAATATCTCCCAAATGTGATGAGCTTTATCAAAATAAAAATCACCTCGAGTGTGTGGGTTCAATTTTATCACTTCACAAAGGATTTATTATTTAGAAAAACATACATTTTTATAACAACATGTGTATAATTGACAAAAGATCTAACATCTACAGAATTGTAATAATGCAATGAACTTGATAAATATAAATTCATGTAACCATCATAACAAGAAATTAAAGAAATAAATAGGCCATTCTTATTAATATTCAAGAAATATTTACAATGGGTTACAATAGATCCCTCTTAGGGATTCACCAAATTGATACAAAATTACAATAAAGCATTCAAAGAGTAGATGTTCTCCAAAGATCTCTTGTAATCTCTTGAAATGATAATGGAGGGTTTTCCTAGCGACCTCCGCTTGATGATGCCAAGAAGGATGATCTTGATGATGATATGCTCCTGATAAGGCCTGTAACCTGCACACATAAGCACCTACAAAGCATCAATAGCAAATGAAAGCCTCTCAAGATGAGGCCTATTTCTTGATAATGCAAAATGGAAAGCAAATGCTGAAAATAGTAAAAGAATGCATGAAATACTAAAAGAAATAATGCTAAAGAACATTAAAAATAGAATTAAAAGCAACTAAGACTAATTTAACTAGAAAAGACAAGCAAATTAGATGTCACCACAAGGCCATCATTAATCAAAATGATTGGCTCTGTTAGCCATCCTTGGGTTTGATGGTTGCGCTTGGGGGTCGTTGAAAATAGCGATCGCCAAACAGAGACTCTGTTCTCTGAGCTCGATGCATGGTGATGATCAATTTGAATGCCAAATTGATGTTCAAGGTTTTGTCTCTTGGATACATAGTTAAATCATGGAATATTAGCTCGTAATCATGGTGAATTGATGATGAACGATAAGGATATTTGTCCTTCAAGCTCCAATGCACTCCATGGATGAATGCAAGCTTCATGATGCAAATTTGGTAGCACCTGGATGCTTATGAGAGATTTATCTCTCTAATCACAAAAGGGAAGCACTTCATTACGTTCAATTCGGGATCAATTCTCTCTTTTGGTGAAGTTTTTGGGTGCCTTATATAGACCTCCCAAATTGGAATCCTAGCTTGCTAGAGAAGCCAAGACCAAGATTCGGTTAGGCTCAGGGAGGTGAATCATCACTTCTGGAAGCTTCTTGATCATAACCGTTCAAGATTTGTTGCTCTGTAATAGATTTTGTTCAGCTTGGGGAGCCCAAGTTTGTTACAGATGAGGCCATCCTCGATAGGAGTAGCCCACTTGGGGGCCATCATCAAGTCTAGCGGCCACCATGCAGCCACTAGAGGGACAACAACCTAGGCTGAAAAGGACTAGTTTGCCCTATTTGAGTGGTTAGAACCATTGTTAGGTCTTGGAAAGGTCCAAGATGAGTCATATGGCTTGAAAAGGTGTCCACATGAGTAGCCTCCTCAACATGACGTGTTTTAGGTGTCTACAGATGCCCCTTTTTGAGATGCATTATGTGAAAGCACAACATTGAGCAAAAATAGACAACCTAACATCACATTGCAGGTTGATTGATGTTCATTGATCTGGTCAACTTTAGATGCCCCAATCATGGAAAGAGCATGCATCTCTGAATCATTACCTCCAACAAAATGGGTAGGCTTAATTTGATTAAAACTTTGATGAATCTAAAAGGCATACGGGTAGCGTTGTCAAGCTACATGGACCATTAGTTCAGACTAACAAAGGTTTAGTTTAGTATTTTTGCTTTTTCCCTAGCAAAAGGGTAGCTTTATGATAGTTGTTAGCAATGATTCATGGATGAACACAATTTGCATGATTAAGTGTTTAATTATTGATTTTGATTATGAATTCTTTGATTATGACTACCCCCTCAAGCGATGAGTCGATGAGGAAATGGCAAGTGATGAAAGTGATGAGTCGCTTGACCAAGATGACTGATTTGGATGTTGCAAGATGATAACCTTTGTAAAGGGAAAGTCCTGTTACAACTATGATTTCAACTATTATTAGTAATTGTACATCTCTATCCCATGGAGCAGTCCAACCACAATGGCCTTCTTAGGGAATCAAGATGATAGCAATTCAATTAAAGCATGTGATGAATCACTATGTTCGATGATTAGATGAAATTTCATAGAAGAATGAAATGAATGCCTCATTCCCATGGAGCAGTCCGATCACAATGGCCTTCTTGGGGATTGAAGTGAAGATATTTCGATTCATCGATGAATGATTTGGTTCAAATGGCCTTATGGTAATTTACTCATCTTACCAGATTGCATGGATAGCAAGTCATTGCAACCGCCAAGTGTATAGGGTAAATTACTAGGTATGAGGTGCATTTGAGATTTTTTTATTTGATTTTTTTGTTAATTTTTAAATTTTTGATGAATATGGATTGGTAGATGTGATTAAATGTCCAATATGAAGCTCATGGTGGTGATAAAATGAGTGCATTTATTGCTAGTTGGAGGTCATCATGAGGAACAATGATGGTGATCTGTAAATTTTGGGGTCATCATGAGGTTCGATAACCATAGCGAAATGTGACCACCCTTCAAGAGAATGACTACCAATTTTAGAAAAATATAAAAGAATTTTTGGTAATTTTTATTATCATTTTACTAGTTAGCAGTGAGAGAAAAGTGAGCTCTAAGGGAGGAGAGAGATAATTTGATGTGAAATACTATCAAAATCGAGATAAACCCACCATGGCGGATCAACCCGAGGCATCGATGAGTAGTGGAGCGCAGCTCCTAAGGTAGACTCTCCATCCAACCCTCGTGAATTGGGAAATTTAAAAATGAACTTCACTAATTAATGGGTTAAATGAACCACATTAAATCGTAGGTAATGAACCTCACCCCTAGTTTAGGATTTAGCTTAGGTTAGCTTAAGGGTAGGTAGGTTTTAATTTTTGGCATTTATGGGGTGTAAAATGACCCCACATGGGGGCCACTATGGGGCCATCCTAGGTAGGAATGATGCTCATCTAGCCAAAAGGGGGCCATCAGAGGGTCTAGCGGTGATGTTTGAATTCCAATGGTCAAAAAATTGACCATTGGTGGTGGCCATCATGGGTTCGATGGTGGCGATTGCGACCATTGGGGCCTTGAGCGATGACCAACCTTAGGTATTTTTAATTTTTATTATTTTTTTTTTTTTTTGATGTTTTGATTGATTATTTTGATTATTTTAACGTGTTGATTGATTTTTTTGTTGTTTTTTATTTTCTAGGCTTTAGAATCTAACAATTTAGGCTAGGGAGCCTAACCTCTTCTTGGACTTTGACACATATATGATGATGATTAGAAGTGGTTTGAGATGATTGGCCTCAAATAGGTTGTGCATCTATTGTAATGTTGGATCAGTCTTACCTTATGGTCCTAGCTCATCGTTGGGATAGTAGGACCAATACATTCCATCTCCCCATTGGTGATATGATGGTGATGTTGGAGGATATCTACCATATTTTTAGGATCCCTATAGATGGATTGGCTATCACTTCTTCTCCCACTTGGGATAAGGAGAGTGTTTTGGAGTGGGTTTTTGGTGCCAGAGTTGTTGAGGTACTAGGGAGATATAGATCATGGTGGGGTCCTAGTCTAGATGTGGTATGATGAGCATATATTCTCTCGATGCTAGGTAGTATTGATGCACATCATCTCGAATGTGCTACTACTAGACTCATCAGGAGTGAGGTTCCCTTGGAACCTCCTAGATATGGTATAGGACTTAGTGGAGTGTGACCCGTAGGATCTAATGATTATGGCATGGGGGAGCACTCTCTTAGCACATCTCTATGATGAGTTGTATGAGATACAACATAGGGGTGAGTGGGAGTGGGATGCAGTCTATTGCTTCAGATTTAGGGATGGGAGCATATCTAGGTAGATCAACCTATTGGATTACCGGTATCCCTAGCTGACCTAGATGATGATGATAGTTTGCTATATAGAATGGTGGCCATGAGATGAGGAGGTTGGCTAGATCCAGACCACATGTAGGTGTGCTAGCACACTATACTAAGTCTTTAGAGGGACTACAATATGGTCATATTATATGGAGGCCCTACTTAGATTATCCTGATTAGCCTAAGGGAGGGATACCTAGCTAGAGTGAGGCATGGTAGATGGCTCATGGGGCACCATGGGAAGGAGAGAGAGTATTTTCATTACTCTCGGGTGACTAGGTAGTTTGGCATAGCCTAAGATGTACTAGAGGAGCCAATCCTCTATCATTGTAGGCATGCTGAGACATAGTTTGAGCCACCTTAGGTAGAGTAACTATTAGAGGAGGTGGACCCTCTAGTTGTAGAGATAGGTTTAGAGGACCCAGGGACCACTATTGAGTATGATACTTGGTGGGTCTCTCAAATATGACATGGCATAGGTGGGACAGACTATGGGTAGGTAGTTGGGGGGGGGGGGGGGGGGGGGGGGGGGGGGGGGGATAGCTTCTTAGAGGTAGTTGATGGAGTGAGATACATCTCTCGCTACTACTTAGAGTTAGCTTAGTGTTGGATAGTAGTAGTGGTGAGGATACACTAAGGAGAGAGCTACTCTCTAGGCTCAGGTGGATATGGCTATGATGATGATAGATACTCTATGTGCATAATTGGTGGCTAAGACCATTGAGATAGATGCTAGGACTGTAGAGTGGGATGCTCTTAGAGTTTATTTAGCAACCATTTCTATAGTTTATGCTACAACATCCACTCTATACACTCAGTTTCTGATAGCATTAGGTGGGGATGTAGATATTAGGAGAATACTGAGCATCATAGAGGAGGCTTTAATGCAATGCATAGTAGATTCAACATATATCATTGCTCTAGAGACTTAGGTTAGGCTATGTGGTGGCACTCTACTAGAGAGGTCTATAGTAGGGGGATCCAAGTGAGTAGGTAGAGTGAGTCTGGGTAGTCATCAGTGTGGCCTAGTCATAGGTTAGGTGCTTGATCAGAGAGATCGATGGGTACTAGCTCTAGGTAGCCTCGCAGAGATGGGGCTGAGGGTGGAGGTGACTCTAGGGGTGTAGGCCTCACTTACTTGATATGACATGATGTATTTATCATTATTTATATTTTGAGTGTAAGGTCTGAGGACCTACATAGTTGTAGCCTATGGGTATTTTTGTACCATTATGTACTTTAACATATTCATCACACACACACACACACATATATATATGATATCCTCTTTTATGGCTCATTATGTGTTATGGTTTTGATTTTATGTTTATGGATGCATTAATGGATGTAATGCCTATATGATGATGTGATTTTGCTATATATGCGATGTACTAATGACATGCAATAGTTAGATGATTGATGATTAGATGTTGTGATCTAGATGTGTAGATGTACTACTATGTATGCTTATATGGATGCAGTAGTGAATGTTAAATGCATGTTTAAATTTGTTTAATTGATTATGCATTTAATCTATGTTTATATGATATGGTGGATGTAATGCATTAATTTCATGTGGATGGTCTAATGCAAATGAACTTGTATGCTTTAATCACTTAAAACATAATGAATGAATCTAATATGTGTTAAACAAACTAATGGTAGACACCACAAAATGTATGAAAATCATGAATGAAAATGTTAACTCTTATCATAAGAATTAATCATGTATACATCCATATGTGAGATGAAATGATGTGAGATGTAGGGGCTTTCCCTATAAGCTTCTGCAAACTAAAAGATATGCATAAAATAGTCAGTGGCCATCTAAATATCATTGTTGATATCCATCTGATATCTATCCTATTCTATGAACACCCCTTAATAAACAAAAGTTCATAAGGAAAACTATGATGATTGTTGATGAGATGATTTGTTGCTATGAGGGAGATTTTTGAGGTTTTCCATGAGACTCAAACACCCTAGTTGATTGATCAAAAGTTGTATAATGACTACACAAGACTCTTGAAAGATACAAGCCTATTAAGAAGACCCAGATATTCACTATCCCTGTGTGTGCAAAGTGAATATATTAGATGAGGCATAAGACTACCTCATTGCTAGGCGGGTTTCATTCAACCCATTGTTGTAATGAGGATCACCATATGGTCATCATGATCCTAAGTTTGGATGTAGTTAGACTAGACTACTAGGCAATACAAGCCACCTAAAGCTAGCTCATCCATAAGCTGACATTGGTCTATACAAAATAAGGTCGCTAATGTGATAGACATATCACCATGCATAAGGCTACTCCATTGCTAGGTGGGTTTCATTCAACCCATTGCTGTAATGGAGATCACCCCATGGCATTTGAATACTGAAGATTCTAGGGATTCAAGCTCGTTACCCCCTTCTTTTATTTTAATTGCTTGGGATACTTGCTCATGCTTAGTGATGATAATCACTATTTATTTTGCATTTTTGTTTTATTTTTGAGCAAGGGATTTTCTTAGTGATGAAAATCACTGTTTATTTTGCTTTGCTTTGGGAATTTGCTCATTTTGTGATAGAGCAAGGGATTGTTTGGGTAGGGGGGAGCTTGTCCTTTTGTCAATGATCAACATTCTAGACCATGCACATAATAATATGAGCAAGGAAAACCTTTCGCTTAAGGTGACTAGGACCACTTTGTAGTGTCATCCTTCCTTGTTCAAACTAGGATTGTTAATGTTTAAATTGTGTTGGGATTTTGATATATGCAAGGTACTATCAAAACTAGACCTTACCTCCTAAAAGCCAAGATAGCTTTCTACAAAATCTGAAAAGATAACTAGGGATGGCTGAATGACCGAAAACCCTAGTATACACCTTATAGCAACTGATTAGATGTGTTGAAAAACATAGTTACTCACAATGAATATGTGAATGATAAGGATATGTGGATTCATGATTGACATACAAACATGGTGTCATTCGTAAGAATGTAAACACAACCTATCCTAATGCAAATGCAATGGATGAAGATGCCTAATGCAATGCAACTAATGAATGCATAATGTAAATGTAAATGTTTTTGTATTTTGATGTTTTGAATTGTTTTTGTGTTTTTATGTTTTCTGATTTGTTTGGAATTTTTGATGATTTTTATTGTTTTTGTGATTTTGATTGTTTTATGATCTATGTATAAAATACCCGTAGATGAAGAATGTTGAGAGGTTCAGGCTCTTCAACACCTTCTAGCAAAGTTAGGTGATAAGTTCCGGGTCCTATCTTCTCTGTGATGATGAAGGGACCTAACCAATTGGCCATAAATTTATCTCTTAGATGAGGCGGCAGGTTTGAGTTCTGTTGGTTCTCTTTAAGCACAAGATCCCCAACCTTAAAGTCTCTTGGATGGACTTTAGTATTATAAGCTCATTTAATATGATCTTGGTAAATGTGGAGATGCTCAAGAGCATTCACTCATCGTTCATCAAGAAGGGTCAATTGATCTAGGTGAGCTTATCATGAAGTGTCATCATCGATGAACTCTTTCAATGAGACTCGTAATGATGGAATTTCTAATTCCAAGGGCATAATGGCCTCAACACCATATACTAGCAAAAATGGGGTTGCCCTAGTGGGTGTTCCGAATGCTAGTGCGATAAGCCCATAAAGCTAGAGGTAATTGAAGGTGCCAATCCTTATGATTATCCTTAACGATTTTCTTCAATATGGCAACTACTATTTTGTTAGAGGCCTCTGCTTGCCCATTTTCTTATGGATAATATGGTGTTGCAAAGTTGTGTTGAATATTATATTTGGATGTTAAAGCCCACACATATTTGTTCTTAAATGATGTTCCATTATCCAAAATGATTTTGGATGGAATACCAAAATGACATATAATATTATGGAGTATAAACTCCATAATATGAGCTCTAGTCATAGAGGTCAAAGGGATTGCTTCCACCCATTTAGTAAAGTACTCAGTGGCCATTATGATGAATGTATGATGGCTTGATGAAGGAGGAGAGATCTTCCCAATTAGATCGAATCCCCACTGAGAAAAAGGCCAAGTCGATTGAATCGGTTGTAAGGCCTGAGATGGTAGGTGCATGAGATTAGCATGATGCTAATATTTAATACATTTCTTGACATATGCACAATAATCCTTCTCCATCATGGGCCAATAATAGCCCATTCTAAGGATGCACTTAATGATAGCCATGCCACTAAAATGGCCATCATAGGTACCATCGTGAGCTTACAAGATTGCCCAAGTAGATTCTTGGGGCTCGAGATAATGAAGGAGGACTCCATCATAGCTCCATCGATATAGAATATCTCCTAGCAAGACATATCTAGTCACTTTCTATTTAAATGCTCTTTTTGTAGCATGCGATAATCCCTAAGGGATAATACCAAGCTTCAGGTAATATTTTAATTGGATGAGCCAATCTTGATAAGCTATAGCTTCAACTATCTGAATAACTTGTTCCCATTGTGATTCATTTTGCACAAATGCAGATTGGGAGATAACCTTATGATGAATGGTAGTACCATTCTCTGAAGGACCCTACGAGATCAAGGACCCCCAGGATGCCTATGTCAGAAAGTCTCATGCTTTGTAGAACCATTCATGGTTTGGTTCTATCTGAATCATGTGGACTGATTCCTTCTTGTTTGAAGCCTCATGCAACATCATTGATTGTGAGAGCATCTTGACCTAGATGGTAGTAAAATCAATGAAAGGATTCTGAGGGATTAAGGATCCCAAAGATGCCATTGTATCTACAAATTGATTAGATGTACGAGGGACTACCTCAATGTCATACCAATCTAGTTGGGCTAGATATGTGTCCACAAGCTCTTTGTAAGATTTTAGGATGGGACATCTACACTGATAAATTCCTTTCACTTGGTTTACTATGAGCAAGGAGTCACCAAAGATATTTAGCTTTTTAATCTTCATGGTGATAGCTGTTTGGAGACCCAAGATTAGAGCCTCGTATTCAATGTTATTGTTGGTGCAAGGGAAGTCAAGTTTAAAATACAAGGGCATTGGAGCTCCTTATGGCATGAAAAACATGATCCCTATGCCACCCCCTTGCTCACACTTTGAACCATCAAAGAACAAAGTCATATCTGCTTTGTTATCTAGTTCTTCAGGTTTGGGTGACTCTGATAATGCAAAGACTGCATCATCAGGTAGTTCTATGATAAGAGGCCTATCATCCTGAAGAGGTGCCTCTACTAGTTGATCAACTATGACCTATCCTTTGATGGAATTTTGACTGATAAATTCTAGATCAAATTCTATCAATAGCATGATCCACTTTGTGGTACATGTATTATGATAAGTTTGACTCATCATGTACTACAAAGGATTTTGTTTGGATATGACATACGTAGTATGACTTAGCATATAGTGGCACAACTTCTTAGTAGCAAAAACCACTGCTAAATAGAGCTTTTTGATGTATGCATATTTTAGCTCGTAGTTGACCAGGGTTCGACTAATGTAATATATAGCCTATTCTTTGTCTTCTTTGTTCTTCTAGGCTAACATGGTTCCCAATGCAAAGTTCATGGTTGATATATAGTAGAAAAGGTACATCTAGTCTAGGTGGAGCTAATACTAGTGGTGTTACTAGGTATTATTTGATCTCAGCAAAGGCTTTCTGATAGTCTTCATCCCAATTGAATGGGACCCCCTTATGTAGTAGTCGATTCATGGGTCGACATTTATCCGATAACTATGCTATGAAGCACTTAATGGATGCTACTTTGCCCTGTAGGCTTTGAAGTTCTTTGATGTTTGTTGGGGGAAGCATTTCCAAAATAGCTTTGACCTTTGTTGGATCGACTTCGATCCCTCATTTAGAAATGATGAATCCCAAGAGTTTTCTTGATGTAACACCAAAAACATATTTCTTGGGGTTCAACCTAACATTATGCTCTATCAGGTGATCAAAGACTTTTCGTAGAACATCTGCATGCTCTTCATGCAATAATGACTTGGCAAGCAAATCATCAATGTAATCCTCTAGGATTTTATGCATGTAGTCATGGAAAATGTATGTCATGGCCCGTTGATATGTGGCACCAACATTTTTGAGGCTGAATGGCATAACTTTGTAGCAAAATGTACCCCATGGAGTGGTAAAGGTTGTTTTATGTTGGTCCTCAGGTTTGACCCAAATCTGATTATAGCTAGAGAAACCATCCATGAGAGATAACATCTCATGACCTATAGTTGCATCTACAAGAGCATCAATGTTTGGCAATGAGAATGCATCCTTTGGTGTTGCCTTATTTAGGTCTCTAAAGTCTATACAAATATGGATCCTCCCATCAGGTTTTCCTATAGGTACCATGTTTGATACCCATTCTGGATAGTCGATGGGTTGAATGAACTCTACATCCAACAACTTTTGCAATTCATCTTTTACCATCAAAGTGATGGTTGGATGCATCTTCCTAAGATTTTGCTTGATAGGTTTCATCTTAGGGTCCAATGAAAGGTTATGAGTAACCAATTTAGGATCTAGACCTGGACATGTCTTTGTATGTCCAAGAAAAAATATTAGGTCTATCTATCAATAGAGGTATGAGGATGGCTCATTCCTTAGGAGATAGACTTTCTCCAAACTTGAATTTCTTAGGATGGTTAGGATCTGAACTAATATCCACTTCGAAAGTCTCCTCTATTGACATGTGGGATCCCTCCTCAAGTTGGTGAGGCGTAGGGATCAAATGGATGTCATCTATTGGGTTCAGGTGATCTACCATGTCAGGTTCAACCTCAATGTTATAGACATCATGAGCACATCCTAGGGTAAAATGGAAAGGTTGTAACATTTCTTCATAAGGGAAGAAATCCTCAAGTGATAAGGGTGATGTAGTATGATCAAATTCAATGGCCTCAAGGTTGAGGTGCAATGGCTTTGAAGGGTCACTTGGATTATGGAGTGGTGTGGTTAAATCAATGGAGATCATATTAATGGATGGAAGGTGATCTCCATGGCTGCATGGGTAGGACCTATTAATTGTTGGTTGCTCTCCATGCTCCAAGTGTGGTTTAGGAGGTATGGGAATCTTGGGATCCACTCTAGGAGTAGATAGGACAATGGGATCCTCTAGGGGAAGCAACTATCTCCAATTAGGTGGAGAGGGAAAGCCCTATGATAGATTTTATCTATGTTCATAGGGTGTCTAATTGGTTCAACATCTCCTATGGATTGTTGAGATGATGAAGGTGGTGAGGACCTAAATAGGCAATTTTAGTTGCATCCTCATACTCATCATCTTCATCTACCCAATCATTCTTAGGAATATCTTCTGATTTAGATTCCTCTTCTATGATAGACTATGATATATTGTAGGTGGTTCTATAGAAACCATGGTGATTGGGTGATGATCCCTCCATAAATGAGAAGGGTTGGGGTCAATGTATGGATTCCAATCAATGTCTTCCTCAAAGCCTAAGCTTAGGCATTGTAAGGAATTAGCTAGGAGCTCATCTGGTATGTGAATAGAATACCCTAATCCAAACTTATCTATTGGTAACTTGTATTATGGTTGGAAGGGTGTTCTATGACCCTACTCATAGAGACCTAGACCATTACCATGCCAATGACAATGGTAAAATTATCTTAGAGCATACTCAGGGTTTGATATGTAATAGATATTTCTTGTAAAAGGTTCATCATCATGATGGATAATAGGAGAATGGTTTGAGGCTTGGTCAAAACCCCCATAGATAAAATTAGTTTGGTTAGGTGGTATACCTAAAGGTACCACCATCCCAATGGGAAAATAGAGGATACGAGGTCTCCCCATATCTTGCATAGACTTGATAATTGGTGTAAAGGTTACATTTTGAACCAAATATTTTGTGAGTCTAGGATTGACTAGATGCACTATCACCTGAGGTGTGGATGATCCCATCGATGAAGTAGGGGATGCAGGTTGAGGTATATCCTCCATCATGTCGGGTGACTCTTCCTCTTCCATGGGAATAAGAATCTCTATGGTTGAGACATGGGGGATGACTTTAGGCTCATCTACCATAGGTGCCTTTAGCTTCTATTTATTCTTTGGATCAGATGATGAAGATGGTTTATCAGAAGTAGGTGTTTGTTTAGGTGATGATGGTGGTGCTGAAGTAGATGGATCAACACACACTAGTTTAGATTTATACTCTGGATGCTTAATAGGCGAAGTGGGTCTTATGTCTAGATGCATATATGGTAAGATGAACTCTCCTAGATTGCTAACTTGGTTAACATATTTAAAGGGCTCATCATCTGAAGGGATGACATGAATGTTTCCTTCATGAACATACTTAATGCATTGATGTAGGATGGAAGGAACACACTTCATATCATGGATCCAAGGTTGACCAAGCAAGATGTTATATTGCATGGAGCCTTCCAACACATGGCATAAAATAGATATGGTTTTCAATCCTACTTGGATAGGTAAGACTATGGTACCAACTATCGAGCATAATGCATCATTAAATGCTCATAATGTGAAAGTTGATGCCACTATGTGTGACTCTAGAATGCTAAGATGTCCTAAAGTATTCATTATGATGTTAATCGATGAGCCATATCGATTAACACTCGCTTGAATGAAATCTGATTTATACAAGCGATAATATGCAATGGTGGATATACTACATTAGCTAAAACCTTCTTGATTTTATGATCATAAAAAGTGATCATAGGCTCTTTGCATTGTTGGATATGCCCCACAAAGTTGGTGAAAGCATTGGGGTCCTAAGGCTGAAGCTCAATGGATTTTAGAATTTCCATGAGCACTTCCCTATGCCTAGGGGATTGAACTATAAGCTCATAGATTGAGAGCTTAGCTGAGGCCATTTGTAGACTCTAAGTTAGTCTATTTCTAATAGTAATCATCGGTTGTACCGGTGGACCTAGCAATAGATTTTGCACTAGCCTTTGTTGGGGCACAGTAGGTATTCTAATGGGAGCTATGGGTGGCTCAGGTTGGTTATACCTCCTATTGTGGGTTACTATGTTGATCATGCCAATGAACCCCTATGTGGGTGGATCTATGTGAATCTCATTGACATGCCCCATCTGATTACCTTTAACCTCATGGTTGGGCAAGGGCTCTTTGAATATTCCCAACTATTGATTATCTGGGGCTAGAGGATTATCTATTTGTAATTGGTTCCTATCCAGCATATTTTGTACTAGGTTTTTAAAACCATAGCACCCTTGGATATCATGTCCATTTTGTCTATGATAGGAACAATATTGATCCTCTCTATACCCTTTCAGTTTAGGGTATGTTGGATCTAGCAATTTGATTTTTGGTAATGTAATCACCTTGGCCTCGCATAGTCTATTAAATAAGGATGCCAAAGACTTAGGTAATGGTGTGTATGTGTGAGGTGTGTGATGTTGTTTGTCCTTACCTTGATTCTTGTTGTGTTGGTTATTATATTGCATAAGAGGGGGTTGAGCCTGATAGTTAGGCTACTATTGGGACTTCTCCACTTTTGGAACATTTAGAATAACCTGATTGATAGGCGCTGGTTTTACTTGATGATTGTTATTGTGAGGGTTCTTGTTCCATTCTTTATTTCAGAGTTTAATATCACCCTCTTAGATTTTAATGTCTTCTATCACTTTGGCTTGCACCAAAGCTTCTTCAAATGTTTGGTACTACTATAATTGTAATAACAATGATATATGCTTAGAGTAACTTTTAGTGAACATCCATGTTAATTCAAAAATAGGAATGGTAAATGGTAATTTTGACATGATCTTGCACCATCTATTCATAATCCATGATTAGCTCATCATCAAATTGACATAGATTTGACAAGTCAGACAGGTTAGCCTTCTTCTTAACTTTGAAAGAGAAGCATTCGAGGAAGGCATTAGCTAGTTGTTCAAAGCTAGATATGTTGTGCCTAGGTAATTGATTGTACCACTCCAGGGTAGAACCCAAGAGTGTGATCACAAATGTGCACAATAACAAGGCATCATTATTTTGGAGCTGGAAGCACAAGTTCATGAAACTTGTGATGTGCTCCTGGGCATCATCATCCCCTCTAAATTTATCCAACTTAGGCATCTCAAAGTGCTCTAGGTAAGCTAGACTAGGCATTGATGGATTAAGGGGTTGATTATATAATTTGTTCAATGTGGGATTTTGGTAAATCATCCTATTTCTCAAGTGATTGGATTCACTCTGTGAGAACTTTGTAGGCTTGTGATGAGATAATCTCATTCTCTCAAAGAGATCTCTTGGGAGCAAGAGGTGGAAGGTTTCTATTTGATTGAGTTGGAAGATTTTGATCATCCACCAAGTCTTCACAAGATGGCTCAGGATATGTTTGGTCTTGTTCATCCACTTTCATCTCTTCATATTGCTCATATTCCATGGGTTTGTGCTAGGTATTATCTTTATTAAGAATTATGCATAGAGGTGTGAAGAGGATGGGTCTCTATCTACCTAGGAGGCAACTCTTGATGAAACACAGTGCACCTCATGGTGTGTTGTTGCCTATAGGTACTAGGTGTAGGTATTTATTCTTGAGCTATCCTATGAGATTGTTCTTCACATAACTTTTGCTCAAGGATTCTTTCTTCATGCAGTCGATGTTCATACAAATATTGATGATGCAACCTCTATTGCTCTGCATCTCATGGTCTAAGTACTCTCACTCATTATACAAATCCTCCAATTGATATTGGAGCAATTGCTCTCTGGTTAGCATTAGGTCTAGGTAGCCGATCTATGTGATCTATTGTGTAAGGTCGATGGCTTCTCATCTCGATGCGAGGGGTTTTAGCTATTTTAGTTCTTGTAGAAGGGAGACAACCCTCTTACCTCATTCAATTGAGGCTGCATTCACTCTATGTTCAACCCTAGGGGTTATATCCTCATGTAATGAAGGTGCGAGAGTATGGCATGTTCGCGTAGAACACTCATCATGCTCATGTGTAGGATGAACTATATCTTCATCACATCCACTCTCAGAATGAGAATGTGTGGAATAAGGGGCTCTATGGGTTGTATTAGGACCATACTTGTCTAAATGATTTAACTTGTGAGTCTTCCAAGGTTGGTCAGGAGGAGTATCTCCCCCACTTTGACTAAGCAAGGGCATGTACTCTACACCCTACTCAGAAGTGTTTGTAGATCTATGGGGTACATGGATGCGTGGAACCCCTCTGTTAGGCCCCTCATTGGGTGGATTTTTTCTAGTAACATGTGATGAATGAGGTCTAGAAGGATCCTCATCCTGGTCATGAGGAGTTCCCATAGGAGTCCTCCTAGTAGGGGTCTCTCGATGAGTAGATCCCCCATGGGTAGATTTGTCTCCATGAAGACTACCTGAATATCATTCAGGTAAAGGTTGGTCATGTGGGCTATATCTAAGGCATTCTGAGCCTTCTCATGCATTTCCAGTTGCCTCAACCTAGGGTTGGACACAATTTCATGTAGTGACCATTTTATTATGATTATGTATGTGATTAGGAAACAAATAATGTATACAAATTATTATCTCTTTTAAGGATTAATTATGTTCCTAAAATTGGCTTGTGTGTTATAATTCGTTGAATTTCTTGACTTTCTCTTGTTCGAGTTTGAAAATAGTTGATGTAATGCTCAATGTTTAAGGGTTTTCACCTGTATGCTCTCACACACTAACCTAGTGATGAAGTTCAAATTGTGAAACCCACCAGGATATGGAGATGAAGCCCATATCTAATGAGGGAGCATAGGTCCTACCAGTCCTCACCCAGTTCACCATGATCTTGATATGAAGCCCATATCTGTGACCACTGTTAACCATGCCTGCTCAGAACGGTGGTACCTACAAATGTAAAAAATTAATAAAACAACTAGTTAGCAACAATTTTTGGAAATTGTGGGAAGAGTCCCGCACGTGATCGCCACTATAGAATTGACAAAAGATCTAACATCTACAAAATTGTAATAATGTAATCAACTTGATAAATGTAAATTCATGTAACCATCATAACAAGAAATTAAAGAAATAAATGGGCCATATTTATTGATATTCAAGAAATATTTTACAATGGGTTACAATAGATCCCTCTTAGGGATTCACCAAATTGATACAAAATTACAATAAAGCATTCAAAGAGTAGATGTTCTCCAAAGATCTCTTGTAATATCCTAAACTAGCTATGGAGGGTTTCCCTAGTGATCTTCGCTTGATGATGCCAAGAAGGATGATCTTGATGATGGCATGCTCCTACTAAGGCCTATAACCTGCACACATAAGCACCTAAAAAGCATCAATAGCATATGAAAGCCTCTCAATATGAGGCCTATTTCTTGATAATGCTAAAATGGAAAGCAAATGCTGAAAATAGTGAAAGAATGCATAAAAGTCTAAAAGAAATAATGCTAAAGAACATTAAAAACAAGATTAAAAGCAACTAAGACTAATTTAACTGTAAAATACAAGCAAATTAAATGTCACCGCAAGGTCATCATTAATCATAATGGTTGGTTCTATTGGTCATCCTAAGGTCCGATAACTACACCCGCGGGCCACTGTTGAAAACATCAACTACTAAACAGAGACTCTATTCTCTAAGCTCGATGCGTGGTGATGATCAATTTGAATGCCAAATTGATGTTCAAGGGTCTGTCTCTTGGATACATAGTGAAATCATGGAATATTAGCTCATAATCATGGTGAATTGATGATTGAACGGTAAGGGGATTTGTCCTTCAATTTCCAATGCACTCCATGGTGAATGCAAGCTCCATGACGCAAATTCGATAGCACCTGGATGCTTATGAGAGATTTCTCTCTGATCATAAAAGGGCAACACTTCATTGCACTCAATTTGGGATCAATTCTCTCTTTTGGTGAATTTTTGGGGCACCTTATATAGACCTCCCAAATTGGAATCCTAGCTTGCTAAAGAAGCCAAGACCAAGATTTGGTTATGCTCGATGATATGAATCGTTGTTTCTGAAAGCTTCTCGATCGTAACCGCTCACAATTCATTGCTCTGTAATGAATTTGGTTCGTCTCGGGTAGTGCAAAGTTGTTATAGACGAGGTCATCCTTGAAAGGCTTGGCTTGCTTGGGGGCCTTCATCAAGTATAGCAGCTGCCATGCAACCACTGAGAGGGACATTGACCTAGGCTAAAAATGACTAGATTGCCCTATTTGAGTGGTTAGAACCATTGTTAGGTCTTGGGAAGGTCCAAGATGAATCATATGGCCTGAAAAGGTGTCCACATGAGTAGCCTCCTCAACATGACGTGTTTTAGGTGTCTACAGTTTGTGATACCATATTATCTTTGAAAGGCACCGAAAGATGGGTAAATATAAGATGACTAATAAAATTTGCTAAACTTGACAATTCTTGATCATCCTCACAAGAAAACCAAATATATTATGGGTTTATCCTAATAATTATTCAATCATATTTTAATTATTCAAATTTTAAATCTATAAATTTTATACTAAAATTTATTTAATTTTTTTTAACAAAATTTCAAATATCTAAACATAATATTTCTATATCTTAAGCCTATCGAATCTACAACGAATAAAACTAGTCCCTTATATAATAGCAAGTCAAATTATTCTATGGACATGGCAAGTATGCGTCATTCACCGACTTTTTCAACTTTCAAGTGATGATGGTTGCAAGTTCGCACGTAGAACGGACATTAAAATCAAAGATTCTCATTATGACAGTCGAGAAAAAGCTAAAGAAGGTAGCTCGTGTTGGCTGGCTAGTGGCCGTTACCAAATTGATGGACGGCAAGATTCCGTCAATGCCAACCCATATTTCGTACTAAGAAAACGTGTGCTACCTGCTCACGGGCGAACCTTAAACGACAGGACAGCATGCCTCCCATACGGAAATGGGGAACGGACTTCTCTATTTTAGGGCGGTGGAGAATCTGCATTCATAATTCGTTTATGTGGAATTCCTTTATGAAATAGTGGTACGTCAAGATAGTTTTTTCATTTAAGATCATTGATCCGCTCGTGATGTTGCTTTTACTATGGAAAAAGTGAAGAGGCTGAAAATGCACATATCTATAAGGAATCAACACATCACTTTTAACGTTTAAAGGATTAAACTTTTAACAACTCCAAACGGACACGTACTCCACTATGCCAGTCACTAACACTTTTCTCTTTCCAAGATGTTAGGTGGGTCAAATTTGAAACCCTCATAGTCGTTTAATTGTTTTTTAATAAGGTATTTGAGATCTACAAATGGTATAACAACGGCATAAAACCTTTTATAGTCCTTCAATTGTTTTTTAAAAAGTAGGATGAGATCTACAAATGGTATAACAAAGGCATTCTTGATCTGTCTTTAAAATATATTAACTGGTGTTTTGAACAAAGACAATCAATTTAAGGTTCTTTTTATAAATTAAAAGAAATAAATAAAATTAAGGTTTTTTTATTTTGTAATTTTAAATTGAAAAGAATATTTTAAATTTTCAATTAATATATATATAATGTTTAGGGTTGAGCATTTTTATTCTACTAATGACCTTTCATAAGTCGAAAGCTAAGCATATCAATATCAATAGAGGATTAAAATACATCCCATGCACACAATGTGGTTTGAACCTTGGACCTCTTGAAGAAGAGCCAAAGTTAGATTGGTTGTCCCTAACAAATATTAATTTGGTTATAACTTATATTAAAATAAATTTAATAAATAATTTTTTTTATCCGGGTAAATATAGGGTTTTTAAGGGATCCATACCTTTTATCCACTAAGAGAGGAGGGCACAACAAGGGCCACCCTCCTCATGATTCAAACTTAGGTTTCATGGATGAAAGCCAAATAAATGTAAATGTTCCAACAAATGTAAATGTTCCAACAAGGACAATTTATTTTTACTAGGATAACTACAAGGCATTTTCAAAGGGCCCATTAATTTTCTCAATTGGGGCACAATGAGATCATTCGAACATGAGTCTCGGTGAAAGTACCTTTTCTCAATTGGGGCACAATAGGATCATTTGAACATGGGCCTCTTCTATGAAAGCCCAAATACTTACAAATTTAATAGTAAATAATAATTATTAAATATAATAAGAGAAAATAAAAAATAGAATAAGATTATTATTTTTTATTTGGTTAGTGGGTGAAACCCCTACAACCAATGCATAGGGTTGAGCAGTTTCCTCCCAACCATGGTCCTTCGTAAAGTAGAGAGCTATGCTTATCAATAAGGAATTTAACAGACATCCACCCCCTCACATACTCGCCCATGCCATGGTTTGAACCTTGGACCTCTCGAAGAAGAGCTAAAGCTTGAACCATTGTGTTGTCCCTTGGGAAAAAAATAGAATAAGATAAGTGCATGGTTAAAGTAAATAATTAATCATATATTAATAGTTAAAATTCTTAAATATACAATAAAAACATATCATAACATTAAACATACCAACTAAAAATCTTGATATCATCAAATTTTATAAGAAGTATTACTTTCTTTGTGGATATGCATTATATATATATATATATATATATATATATATATATATATATATATATATTTATTTATTTATTTATTTATTTAATAAATCCTTTTTAAATGCAAAAAGAAAAAAAAAAACTAGATTTTATTAGATTTAACTTAGGGAAAACCCCAATGATCATGCCTCCACCATGAATGACAAGGCAATAAGTTTATGACATTACCCGAGTAAAAAATTTCCCAACTTAAGAAATGGATTAATGAACCTTGAATGCCTTACATTGCTTGTTATACACCATCTTCTCCACCACCACTTTCTTATGATGAATACAAAAATGCCAACACAAATTTGCTAGTAATGTTGTTCAAAGGACCCATGTTGGAGTAGTATACAAACTTACCTAAATACTTTATCAAGAGTTTTAAATAAATTGTTAACATGCTAACATTTGAATTTAGATTTAGAACTTAAGTAATTCACAAATTTGTTATGTCTAGAAAAATATAAAATGAAAATATAGAGACTTTCATTAGAATATTGAAAGACATTAGCTATTAAGCTAAACATTACATTCATGATACTAGTCTTAACGAAATTCTCATTACAACTCTCTTATGCATAATTAAAAATAACCTTACAAGATAATATGACACATGCTAGGACATTAGGAGGAATTTATGAAGAAGAATGTTGTCTAAATCCAAAGTCTAACAATAGTAATAGTTGTTTTATTGGATATGGTATTAATAATGTATAACTTGTACATAATGTACTCACTTCTAATGACAATGGATGATAAAACCATCCTATCTATTTGATGAAGAAATCTCAAGAGAAGCTAAGACAACATAATATATTTAAATGGTTTACCTTTGATGGGATCTTAATGTACCAACAAAAAATATATATTTTTTCTAAATATATCAATGGACCACTTGTAAATATTTGTGAGAAACAAAAACTACCTTGGTTCTATGAAAATTCATTTTGCATTTGGTATGGTATTCATGGATATAACATTAAAAACTTTCACCACTTGAAAAACATCTTATATTCCATCATATTTGGTGAGAAATATATTTTTGAAGCTATTCAAAATGAATAAAGAACTAAATATGATGTTTTAGTTAGTAATAACATTTTCAAGAGTAATAATCTATAACATCCATAAAATCAAAAAATTGATATTTACAAAAATCTAGATCAATGTAAAACCTAAGAAGATCCCATATAATATAATTATGTTGACATTAACTTCATTGATGAAAAAAATGAGAAATAATTAGTTGCATGGCTCTAACGTAGATAAAGGTTAAATCCATGGTGTTTATACCATTAGTCAAAATATAAGGTTATCCCAATAGAGTTTCCTAAGGTAGTCAAAAAAAGGATTATACTTTTTTGAATTTTATACATTATGTTTCAATAATAAATAATGATTATAGTTGATGTCAACTAGTGCACTTGTAGAAAATATCTACAAAAACATTATAAACAACAATTTAGTGTTGCAATTTATAATCATATTATACATGAATACTCTTTAAGTTTATAATATAGTAATTTAGATTGGATTAATCAAGATCAATATACATCTAGTCTTTTAGTCCTATTTGATTTTTTTTTTAGCACAATGTGCTAGGTTAGTCTTCCAAATTCTCTTAGCTAACTATTCTTTAAAAATCAAAATAATTTTGATGTAATTTGTTTAACTTTTGGACATCATCTAGAAGTTTTGAACATCTTGATATTTGTTTTGGTAATTTGTGAATTATATTTCATCATAGTTTCGTTATACATTATATCTCTTGGGTAATGTATTATTGTACATTCATTTTATTTGTTGGACAATATATTTTTTCTTTGTTTTATTAACAAATTACCTTTGAAAGTTTTTAAAGAAGAATTCTTATAAATAATTTACAATGAATAATCAGTGTTCAGAAAAAACATTAAAAATAATATGATGAAGAGAAATTTAGGATATTTATTGTATGCTTATTTATTAGGAGAAGGTGAATCTTGCTTTCTACTCTAAAAGTGATATATAAGTTATTCAAAACAATTGTTTTAGTTAAAAGTAAAAAATAATCTAAATCAATGAATTATAATAGTAAATTATAGCATTTTAAATGAAAATTATAACATGATTTGTTATTTAGAATTTGTTAAAAAAATTTTTTAATGAGTTTTCAAAGAAGTAATCTAATGAGTATTATAATGAATACCCAATGCTTTCAAAAATTGGAGTATTATGATGAGTATTTGATATATTTTAAAATAATGAGATATCGGATCCAACATTTACACTATTTAGCATTAATTTATAATTATTTACATTCTAATAACCAATTTGTACTAATAAGAAAAATCATAACAATCATAACAAGTTACTGTAACAAGTTAACCAATTGTAACAAACAACACAAGAATAGACATCCCTATCATACCTTATATCTAATAGACATTATTCTATCACCCCCCTTAACCCAAATGCAATCCCAAATTTATCCCTAAATTTTATAATTTTTTTCTTTACCTAAGAGTTTGATCATTACATCAATAATCTCTTTAGAATTTTGGTGATACTTTATCATTATCCTTCATTCACTATCAAATATAGTGGTGATGAACACCAAAATATTTTGTTTTTGCATGATATACTATGTTTTTAGCAACTTGCACTCACTTTGATGATCACAATGAAACAATGTTGATGTTATTTGATGAATGTGAACATTATACAATGTATTGCAATCAAATAACTCCAAAAATCTACACTTCATATTGCCTTAAATTTTGCTTTAATTAATGATGAAGTAATTGTATTTTGAAGTTTGATTTTCCAATAAACAACCCCTAATTCAAGAACAAACATATAGCCTATAGTAAATTTCCAATCATCAATTTATTTTGTGCAGTTTACATTAGTGGATCCAATCAACTAAAATTCATTAGATTATTAGTGCAATATAATATATTTGGTAGCTTTCCAATGTTCTCTTTAAATATTTGATAAAAAATGAGATAAATTACTCACTACAAATTATAAATTTGATTGAGTGATTGCAAAATAAATAATGGTTCCCATAAAATGATAATATATTGACTTATTAACTTGAGATGAGTTAGAGTAGGTTGATAGTTTATGTCTAAATTTCATTGGTGTCGATATTAGATTACAAAATCACATCCAAAATCTTTTCAAAAGTGTTTTGGTATACTTTATTGTGATACAAAAATAGCATTATCATGTTGGTAAGTTCTATATGTAGTGAATAATGAAGAAGACCTGAATTTCTTATATAAAAAATTAAGCACAAATCAAATTTTGCTTATCAAATTAGGTGGGATCTGTCAACAATAGTGAAAAATCATCAATATAAATAATCAAAATTATAATGTTGTCAATTGTAATTTCAATAAGAGATTAGAATGAAAAGCTTTAACTAAATCTTGAATTGCTACGACTTTTGAAATACCAGGCTCAATGATCTTACTTAAGTTTATGTAGAGACTTAATGAGTCTACAAACCATATATTATTTTCTTGGTATCTAAACCTGTTGTGGTTGCACAATTTAGATATTTGTTTCTAAATTTCAATATATGAAGACACTTTTAACAACCATTTGATATACCTTCCAAGTAGACTACGTTACAATGGAGATAATTAGTAAACATTATCGTCTTTATAGTTGAGTAAAATATTTCTCCATATTTTATTCCTTCCTATTGTGCATACCATTTAATGATAAGAAAAATTTGAATTTATCAATTGTACCATTTGATTAAATTTTTTCTTATAAACTCATTTATAACCAAATTATTTATTTCCATTATGTAATTCACACAATTCCCATGTTTTATTTTTATGAGAGAGTTAAAAATTACCCTCATTCATTTTGCAAAAAATATTTAGACTTAAAATTGAGACAGTATACCCACATCTATCTTTAATAATTACCCATCTCAAATTATGGTGACTTCATTTTTCAATTTGACATCCTACATATGAATGTTTTTGCTGCTAAATGGATGGATATCTATGAACCATCTTAGTGAGAATTGATAAATACTTATATTTGAGGTGTCCAAACCTTTTATACCAAAGAATAAAATTGTTGTATTCAACTGATAGGGTAAATGAAATAGTGCATTTGTCATCAACTAACTTATATAGTCTATTTTCACCTATACTAAGAGCTATGAGCTTGTTTTTACCCACACCCATCACCTCACATCTATTTTTATGAAATTACATTACAAGTTGAGAATTCCTAGTAATGTCACTAATGGAAAAAAGATTTTTATTGATATCAAGATCACACCAAACATTCTTGAAGGTATATGTAATATTTTTCTATGATGTCATACTAACATCAACACATTTTTAGCAAGTTATGATTTACTATCACCAAGTGAAACATATTTTTTTATATGTTGGTAAAAATTTATTGAATCAATAAAATCATACAAGAAATAGATAATCCCAAAACAATAACCCTTACAAGGGCCAGAAGAAAGAGATCCCCAAAACCACCGAGCCCCGACCAAAAGACAACCAAAAAAAAACAACCTCAACTAGGCATATTCGTAGCAAGTAAATTAGCAAGATGACAAGAACAATCCAATGGGATTTGATCCCATTCCCTAACATTCTAGTCTTCCTAAAACTCAGAAGCACATTTTACCAAGCAATCAGCCACACCATTCCATTCCTTGGGAATATGAACAAAGGAAATAAACTCCAGATGCTGATAAATTTGAATGATCTATCGATCCACTAACGCCAATTGCCAATGAACATTAGAAATATTATGTCTTCAACAAATTAATAATAATCTAAGAGTCTAAATCACAAATTATCTTCCACTATCCTAGAGCATAACTATTTTCCAAAGCAAAATGAATAGCAAGGACCTCCATATAATTATTAGTTTGTTTCCCCTTATAACAGGAGAAAATGAATAGATTTGCACCACTACTATCTCTCCCAACACCACCAATATTTGCATACCTAGGATTCCCTCTAGAAGAGCCATCAGTATTAATCTTAAACACCCCCTAAGGTGGAGGATGCCATATACCATCTCTTTACACTTTTTAATTGAGGCCTCTCATCCCGAACTATAAATAAGGACACGAACCATTCTCTAATAAACCTGTGTCTTACTCCAAAGGAAGACTAATCTAACATTTAGAAGAAATAGTTTCTTGTATCATACCAATAATCCTCTACCAAGTTTGATAAACAATTAAATTTCTACCTTAAAACATTCTTCGATTTATTTCAAGCCAAATCTGCCATATAATAGATGAGGGCCCAATACTCCACCAAGTGAAACATATTCATTCTCACTTTGATATTTAATTAAATTTACATACTATTATTTTTTACATGTATAATATCTATATGATATAGTGTCAAAGTACCACTCAATGGACCAATTAGATAAAATCTAAGTTATTATAAATATAAAATTATTTTTTTAATATTCTATCTTAGCAAGATTTACATATTTCATCCTTTATTGCCTTTGTTTATTCTTCAATTTACTAAAATATTATATGAAATATCCAAGTTTTATATAGTAAAAATAAATGAATTTGGATTATTTATATAAGAAGCTTGATCTTGTTTATGTTTAGATTATTATGAGTTGATATTTTGATTTCCATTGTATTTGAATTTAGTAGAAAATGCTCTCCCTATACTCCCTAAGGTGTATGCTTCCACTATGATTGTTCCCTCACCTTTCGTAGAAGTGAACAAGACATCTTCAAAAAATCAAGAATTTGATTTTTAGTAAGTAAATGCATAGACTCAACAAAAGAATCATAAGATGAATGGAAATATGATAAAATAATACCAAACATGTCCTCATTATTGATTATATTATGAATAGCAGTCAACTAATATTATATATTTTTTAGTTGCATGAGGTACTCATAAATAGACCCTCATTCCTAGAGCAAGAGATGAATAGGAAGGATTTTTAAAAAATTAAAGATGTCCTACTTTAGGTATTTGATACTTATTCTATAAATTTATCCATATTTTTGTAACATCATTTTAATTACAAAATTTAAAAATCAAATCATCTACAATAGACAACCTGAGAAGCACTAAGGTTTCTCTATGTTCCTTATTAAAGTTATCAACACAATCTTCTATTTTTTTTCCTTCAGAACTATGTTTGCCTTGATACTCATAAATAGAAGTATCGTATGATCCATACACTATAATTCCTTCCAAACAATTTCTATGAAATTGAAATAATTATAGTCAAAATATTTGCTATTCTTCTACTAATGATAACCTCAAAAATCAAACACATAATATCAAATTCTAAACAAATGAACCTCAAACACCAAAATTAGTGAATGCCAAATATTTAACTCTTCACCTAAGTTGTGAGCTTGGGTAGTCTCTGGATCACTAAACATAAAATGTCAAATTTTACAACCTATATATAATGTTGATCTTCACTTTAGCCAAGATAAATTCATATACAAACTAAATTATGCTTTAAATAAAATAGAAGTATGGACAAACTCTAAATTATTATTTACCCAACTATGAAATAGGGGTAAACTCTTAGTTGTGCTTTACCACAACCTAACAAAACCTTAAATATTGCAAGCAACAACTTTACCAAAGAAAATAACTTAGGATCAACCAAAAATTTGAAAGTTGTAAGCTATAAATTTACCTCACAAGGAAATTTGGGCTTAGTTAAACTTCAAACTTCATAAAGCCTATACATCAAAATTCAAACTATATAAGTAGTAAAGCTCTTTAAAAAATCTTTGAAAATTAAAGTTGCATGAACATTAAACCTTTAAATTTTCATAAAATACTAGGACCAAAATTTGTATAATTTATAAACTATGGAATTATTACCATATAATAACTTTGATATTAGATATACCCAAGTGCCTTCGAACTATACCTACTATCAAAACATGGATTGGTTACTTGAAAATCTAAAGTTGTTAAGCACCTTCGATAAAAAATAATATCCATGAGATTTGAATTTATTTTTATACATAGTGGAGTTGGTTATAGCCACACTATTTTTAGTAATTTATAAGCGTAGTGTTCAAACCACAGGGGTTGCTTCCAAAAAGCCTATTCCATCTTGTTGTTGTTGATCTGAAGTGAGAGGGAGATCACCTATCGCTCATGGTTTGTACCATCATTGTCGATCTAGTGCACACTCAGAGGATTCAAAGCAGACTACTACATTTGCAAATTAGCACCCCCAAGGTTTGAAACCGGGTCTATTATTTGTAAGTGCCTAGCTAGAAAAGTAATTACCAATCCACCTAGCCCTTAGGGGCCAAACTTTTAGGTTAAAAAAAAACCTCGAGAGCTGCTCTTAGGTAGCTGGTAATACCATTCCATTTGGATATACCACTATCTAGAGGAAAGCCACAAGATATTTTTTGTGTCCCCATTTGCATCATAGAGGTTTAAACCATGGACCTCCCATTCAATGGGGCAAGGTTTGCCTTCTCCACTTGCGCTATGAAGGTGGACCATGAGATTTGAAATTTGAACCTTATTGTAATACAAAAGCATCCTTATCATTATACCATGGGTACAATACAACATAAAGCAACAATCCTTATCAAATGAAAAAATAATTAAAAAAATAATTAAATATTAAGTATCAAAATAGGTACCATTTGTCACAAACCTCCGTTAACAATGCAAAAATATAAAAACCAACTATAGAATAACAATCTACATAGGCATTGATTACCAAAGATAAAATATGAGGTTGAAATAAATGAGGAGACTAATTCCTTATTTCTCCGTTGTACAGATTTAATAACATTCTAAGAATGAAATATAAATTTCATTGTTTGTAATTCTAAGCAAAAAAATTATGGTGATTTACATTGTAATAAATATTATGTTCTAATAAGAACAAATTATAACAATTCTAACAACTTACTCTAAAAAATTAATGAACTATAGCAAACAAGACAAGAATATATATCCCTATCATATCTTCTTTATAATAGACTTTACTCTACCATATTGTGTACTTATTTATCAAAATATACATAAATATGAAAAGTAAAATTCCACTAAGGACACCTTTAATTTAGTATTATTTTAATATGTTGGATTTTATAAAACACAATATAAATGATAGGTTTCATAATATGTTAAAACTAGCCACTATTAAGCTTTAACTCTTGGACATCATGCAAAATTTGGAGCAAGTAATTTCTAATGTTTTTAGATTTGATGTAATTTGCTCAATTTTTAGACATCATGCATATTGCATATTTTTTTGATGTTTTGATATTTTTATAATGTGTGAAATAGGGTTTCATTGAATATTATATCTTCTGCAAAATTGTATTCTCATATTACACTACATTTATTGTAATTGTTAGATTTTTTTTTTAGTATAATTAAAAGTGTCATAGTAAATTGTTAATAAAATAATTATTATAAAAATTATTATAATAAATTAGTAATGTTAAAAACATAAGAAAAATTAGTGTAAAGTGATCTTTAGTTATACTCTTATTTATTAAAAAATTGAGGTTTACTTCCTACTTGAAAAAAATCATACAAATTATATAAAATAAAAATTTAATTTAAAATTAAAAAAGAATATAAATTATATAATAAATCATAAAATTTTAAATGTAGATTTAAATTATAAAATGACTATTTATTTGGGTTTAGTTATAAAATTCCTTTGAAATTTTTTTTGGTAATAAATATTTTTGGTTTTATTATGATGCATTTTGTATGGTTTTAAATAATAATAATGTATTGAAAATTTTAAAAAAATTTATTGTATATTTATTTTATAACATATAAATAATTTTTTTTAAAGAATTTTTAATTTAAAAATAATAATTGGTGGATTTAATTGATAAGAATAAAATGTTCTTGGACAAGACAAGGAAATGTATTTGATTTTTATTTTTTTAATTAAAATTTACAAGCATGCATGAGATACTCCATCTCAAGTAAATTAAATATCATTCAATAAAATTTATTTTAAATTTAATTTTAAAAGTTTATTAGAATATTATTATATATTTACATTTTTCTAATTTTTTTTTTGTTAATTATAGTGTTTGTATTTATAGTGGGTTTTAACAAGGATCCCAAAACCTGATTACATAAGAAATGGGCCTAGGGCATCAATCCCTTGAAACTGAACACCAAAATAGAAATCCCGCCCAGCGGTAACAATAAGCATGAAACAATCTCTCTCAGCGGGAAACAAACAAATAAGAAAGAAAGTAGTTTTGGAGATCCCGCCCAGCGGAGAGTAGCCAAAAACCACCATCGAGAAGATCCCGCCTAGTAGGAAGCAAAGAAAAACCGTTACAATAAAATCCCGCCTCGCGAGAAGCAGTCAAAACCACCACAAACAGTCCCGCCTAGCGGGAAGCAACAGGGAAATCCCGCCATCCGGAAACCAACGAGAAAGAAAGGATCCTGCCTCGCGGGAAAATCGACAGATTTGGTGGATCCCGCCCTGTGGAGAAACCATCCCGCCAACTGGCAAAACATTTCGTTCAGCGAGAGCCATCCTGCAGGAAGCCGACAACCAGCACCAGAGAGGATCCAGCCCATCAAGAAGTGACCAGAGAGTTGCACCACAAGGAACCCACCCCAGGAAAACAGAAGAGGATCCCAGCAGCAGGGACCAAGAATCTCATCCAAGCACAGAGCCCACCGAGGATTCCCAAGAAAAGGGGGAAGCTGTCCAAACCCTAAACCGTCACCTCCATTGCACAGAGAAACGTAGGGGACCAGATCCACGCGAATAACCTGCAAAAAACCCCAGGGGGAATCCTGAGGGAAAAAGGGAAGGGATCCTCAACCAAACAAGGATCCCTGGGAAGCACCAGTCTGAAAAAACAACCAAGGAAACCCTAGCCGGTCGAGAGGGGCGCAGATAGTGGAGAAGGATCTCCCCCCAGGAGATCATCTGCAAACAACCACTCCCCGGGAGGGATGACCTGGATTGAGCCAGGGACTGGGCAAGAACTAGGAGCCATGGGAGGGGGAGCAGGGGAGGGACCAGAGCCCTACATTTTTCTAATTTAAATTATAAACTTTTTTTTTTTTAAATGAAAGGACCTTATATTAATTGGAAATAATCACTTTCATACAAAAAGGTTGGGTGGAATTAACACACCGCATGGCACACACCCAAAAAATTACAGGATCACATGGATCAGCTCAAAAAGCCAATATTACATCAAAACTGAGTAAAGAAAAGAAGACAAAACAGAGACAAGTGTATGCAGCCACTGGTGTAATTGGAATCAAGCGAACATCCCATCCACTAGAGGTGCGAAATTGGACTACAGTGGAGACCAATGAACTAACTTAAATGTCCAAACCTTCACATTAAATCATATTATCATAAGTCATTCATGGTGAAAATTTATACACTGGTTACAACTATGATTCAAAGTGTCTATAAATTTGGTATATGGATATGTATGGCTAAAGAGATTGCAACTATGATTCAAAGTCTATGGATTAGGCATACTATGATTCAAAGAGTCTATGGATTAGGTATATGGACATGTATCTTTGAAAGTTTATGCAGTCGTCGCAACTATGATCAAAGAGTTTATGGATTAGGCATATGAACATGTATCACTGAAAGTTTATGTAGTGGTTGCAACTATGCTTCAAAGAGTCTATGAATTAGGTATATGGACATTGGACATGTATCATTGAAAGTTTATGCAGTGGTTGCAACTATGATTCAAAGTGTATGGATTAGGTATATGGACATTTATCACTCAAATTTTATGCAATGGTTGCAACTATGATTCAAAGAGTCTATGGATTAGGCATATGAATATTTATCACTAAAATTTATTTAGTGGTTGCAACTATAATTCAAAGAATCTATAGATTAGGTATATGGACATGTATCACTGAAAGTTTATGCAGTGGTTGTAACTATGATTCAAAAAATCTATAAATTTAACATATAAACATGTATCACTAAAATTTATGTAGTGGTTGCAACTATGATTCAAAGAATCTATAAATTAAACTTATCAAGATTAACCATATGGACATGCCAAACATATAACTCAATCAACTTTAATTTCCGGCGTTCAAGCCTCTCTCACCAGCGTTTCAAGTGATAATGCTTGGAAGCTCCCGCGTGCGTCCTCAAATCGTAGATCAAAGATTCTCATTACGAGAATAGGGAAAGCAAAGACTAATGTTGAACTCTTTTGAATTTCAAAGCTCGGTTGGAGAAGCTAAAGGATTATTCTCTTCGGTCGGCGAGACTGGCTTCCGTTGGCTACACCTACCATCAAAGATTTTGCGAGCGAATAATTGAAGTAAGATAAGATTTCGTACCAAAGAAACATGTGCCACTCACGGGCGAATCTTAGAAATTAAGGCCCACTTACATGACTCTTGGGCTTCCTTGCAGAAAATTGATGGAACGGAATTCCATTTGGATGCACAGGAGAAGCTTTATTCCTATTTCTCTCTGTCACGCCATGGACATGCAGACCGACCGTGCAGGACCACATCCACCTACACAGATTTCTAGCTTCTGCGAATCTTCACCCATCAAAATCTCTTCTTTTCTGTACCTGGCCGACAGTATCACCGCCCTCTTCCCCTCTCCCGTACTTACACAATGCTATTGTTCAACACTGACAGTATCGTTATGTCCGGGAATTACCTTTTCCGTTTTTTTCTCTAAACTCAATTAGCCACAACGGACAACTATCGCCACACAAATCTTCCCCACGCCATTTCCCGTTTACATACACTGAATTTATCCAGGATATTCTCTTTTCTCGTTGAGGGTCGTTTCAGTGTTTTTTTCTTGTTTTTAGAGTGTAAGTCACTTTTTTGCTTTATTAGCAATGATTTAATACTTAGGATTTGTACAGTTTTGACTCCGAGAAGGGAAGTAAAATGACTTGGATTGATGTTGAAACTTGAGCACGAGGTGCATTGCAATTACTGGGACAATGAAAGAATATTTTGTACCTTCAGATCCCTACTTCCCTCCGGCTCCTCGAAGACACTGCCGTGCCTTTCACCGTTTGCTGAGGATTTTGATTCCGATTTGCAATACTGCTATCCCAAATCTTTCGAGGATGCCACACAACAATGTTTTTCAATTTTTTTTTACATGGTGAAATCGATACTCATCACAAATCCTAAAAAATTGTTTATTTTTTTATTGCTTTTCATTTTAATATTCGAATTTTTAAACTATGGAACAGTTGCAAACCAATTTCAGGTGTGTGTCTGAGCCACTGGATTTTGATCTAGATCCCCCGTGTAAATTTTGCGATTATTTGGACGTGCAAACTAGTTCAACCAGCCCTCAAAGGTAATAGTATTTTAGATAAGAAAACAGTAAAAGAATCCGTGTGCTTTATAAGTTAGAATACTACTTATATTATCTGTGATTCGGGTTCAATCTCCACGGTCGATATATATGTATAAGAAGTATTTACTAAATTAAAAAAAAAAAAAAAAAACCATAAAGAAACAATGCAATCTATCGAATGTTATGGTTGGATTTAATTTCATAATGTGGTGTGTATGGACGTTCTTTACATGGCGTGGACTTCATCTCGCTTGTATATATTGGCGACCGACGATCAATTGTTTGTTTTTTTTTTTGCAATCAGAAACATTACCGCAAAAGAAATTGAAATACAAATGCATGTCCAAAGATGGTTGAGTTACTTGGTTAGGGTCATCTCAAATAACGCATGCGGTGTAATTCAATCCATTCTTTGTTTCAACTGTGTAAGTAGGTTTAAGTGGTTTTTTTTTTTAATTTTAAAGTTTTAATCTTATTAAAATGAAGTTATATAATATATTAAATAAAACAAAATCTTTATAAAAATGATTTTATGTAACTTATAACCTTGTTTTCTTAGCTTTACTAACATGTATGTCTTTCTATAGATGCACCCAAATCATGAAATATACACATCGGTGAAAAGAAATCAAAGACTGAAATACATATCCGTATGAAAATAGACGTCACTTTTACATTTAGGTCAAACGTAAAATGAACAGGTCCTGCAGTATTCCCATTCACTAATATTCTTTTCCGAGGTGCTATCCATGGTCCATTATAAAAAGACGCGATATGTTACCTGTTTTCCAGGTCTTGGAAATAGAAACTATATTCCAGTTCCAAAGGTTAGGTGGGTTGGGTTGTGAGTTTTGGGTGTTTAATAAGAGAAGTGTCAAGCGTTAGGTGGATTGTGAGTTTTGGATGTTTATTAAGAGGAGTTTGAGGGGTTAGGTAGATTGATAAGTTGTGAGTTTTGAGTGTTTATTAAGAGGAGTTTCAGGGTTAGGTAGATTGATAAGTTTTTGTATTTACTAAGAAGAGATTTAGGATTAGTAAGTTCTGACACTTACCAAGAAGAAATCTAGATTCAAACCTTGGGGTGTGTTTGTTTGTACAAAGGTAGTAGTGCTCCTCCTCAAACAAGGTTAAATAACAAGACGCAAAATAGATGTTTTTGAAACAGCCCCAAGATTTGAACAGGTTGTGGATGTAACCAATTTCCCTATGAATTTAAAAAATAAAAATAAAAACCAGTTTAATCTTTGGGGGTAAGCCTTGTTTGGGGTAGAGGTAGTAGACCGTCCTGCCAAGAATCCCTCGCGTCAAGTCACAATATCAAGGTAAGAAGGGTTATAATGATAACTCCAAAGATTTGAATACTATGCAATATCAAAATAAAACAAAGATTATAATGATAACTCCATAGATTTGAATCCTATGCGATATCAAAATAAAACAAAGATTATAATAATAACTCCATAGATTTGAATCCTATGCAATATCAAAATAAAACAAAGATTATAATAATAACTCCATAGATTTGAATCTTATCCAATAATAGAAAATGGAGGGATAGTGTAGTAAAAAAAAAAAAATTAGAAACTACATCCCATGGTACTACAAATAGAAATATGTACCATATAGAAATATGTATGTGGACTACTAAGCCCTGACAGACGTAAAACTGACGATTCAGAAAGCGGCGAGCAGGCTGAATGAGAACGGATATATTTCGTAGGCATATAATTCCGGGTGTGTTACCCGTTGTCAGTAAGCACATGCCTTCAATGCGTTATTTTGTCGTTAGTGTGTGGACGAACTTTGCCAGACGCATCTTCTGCCGCGTCGGATTAAGGTCAACGTGGAATACAAATTTCTCAAGTGACGTCATGATTTAATACTTCACGAACAGGACAGTCCTTGCATGGTCAAGTTGCCTTCTTGCGAGGATGAAATGATTATGGTTTACACTGTTAATATTACTATTGAAATCGAAATTCATAGCGAAAGGGTATTTTAGTGTATATTTTTTTTTAAATTGAAGATGTAATTATATTATTAATAAAAATGGTTGCAAGCTTAAAAAAAATTATTTGCTTATCAATAAAATTAGTTGTAATATTTATTATTAGTTAACAATAATGAAACAAAAATATATATAAGAACTTGGATAAGTACACGAAAAATCAAAATAGTTAGTTCTCACATAATTATGTTTTAATTAAAATAAGTTAAAAAAATTCCTAACACTATTATATACTAGATGCATCTATGTACTATGAACCTAGTTAAAATGAGTTAGACATAATTAAAACGAGAGAATACAACACTAAATAAAGTAGGCCACATAATATCGAGAAAATAAAAGAGACTAAGCATGTTGATTTTGTCCTAGGATGCGAGAGATTTATGATGACAATAACATCTTATAAACTAGTAATATTTTCCTTCATGTTGGAGACAATAATGGCAATGGTTTGGGTATGAACTAGGACTGTCCTCCTATTGAAGCAGTTGAATCCTTCCACCAATATCGTATATGAGAGGGTTGATGGTTTGCACTTTCCATCAAAGATAAGTGACATGTAACAAAAGTTTAATCATGAGAGTAGAAAAATTGGCCCAAGAGGGGGTTTTGATATTATGAACACCATATTATATATCTACTTCCAAATAAATTGAATGGTGTACAATCTACAAATATATCATATCATATATTTTTTCCATTGGTTGAGAAAAACCTAAAAGAACAAGCTTCTAGCTGGGAGGGTTGTTGAAGTGGGGAAAGACCATGGAGAAAACATAGACCCAAAGATATCTCACCGTCTTATAGTACCATAAGACATGAACAATAGTTCAGAGTTGAGAGCAAAACTGATAGTCGATAGAGCAAATGTAAAATTTAGATAGGAAGGTAGTAACAAGGATTTTGTTTGTCTTTCTAGTGGTATTTTTCAAAGTCTAGTTGATAAGGTAAAACAAACTATTCTCTAGAAATTGCAGGTTCCACTTCCCATTGATTTTTTCTAGATAACAAATGTAGGAGCAAAAACTTGATAGAGAACTGAATTGACAATTTTTGGACTTGGTGGTTTATGTTCCACCTTTAATCCTTATAGAGGTTAGTGGCATTAATATCCATTTTGACATAAAACCTCATTTGAAATGGATGCTAAGATATAGATGTAGGTATTCTTATGTTAGAACCTTGCGGTTCTAAATAAATATTTAATAATAAATTAATAAGAATCATGCATGTGAATCACTTTGCCACTCATAGGGGATTCCCTCTTTAAAAAATTAAATAATAAATTATATTATTTTCCTTGATAATTTAATATGGCTTCCGCTCATATCATTTATAGAATTTTCAATAATGATTTTTCAATAATAATGAAATATGTAATTAAATTAATAATTATTTATAATAATAAATAAATAATTTAGTTATTATTATTAATATAATAATTAATTATATTATTAATAATATAATTAATAAATGTTAGGATGTGGGATCCTAACATGCGACCCCTCTTGGAAAAAAATTGTCCTCAAAGCTGGAATTGATTAGAAAATACACGATGTCTCCAACGGAGAATTGCCTCCGATGCATCCAAAATGTGTCCACTGCTCCTTCAACGCATCGAATTCCATCACCTCATTCGATTGAGATTGCATCGCGTAAAGCTTCTCCTCAACAACTGCAAATTGAGGCTCCATAACATTTGAATCTTCCGCAAGTCTGAGGCCGTTTGCACACAAATTAGGCACTAGTGTCCATTCCCCCCCTTTTAGGGTCAAAAAACTCTCTGAAAGCATGAGTCTCAGCAACCCCTCCCATGCAATAGTATTCTCTTATTGCGAAGACTTATCATACATGACCACACCTACGTAATTAATTTGATGTATAATCATGTTCGGAAGTATTTTCCATTCATTTTTTAGAGTGTCATACCTGAAGGCACTTTTTAGAAGCTTCTCTAGTCACGTCGAGTAGTCCACTTATGACATAAATGAATCACTTCATTTTAGCATAGGCAAATATTCTGACTTTATATCCATTAAAGGGTAGGGGAGATTGGATAGACTTCCAGCTTTCGTCTCCTTTATCTTCTTCTCTATGGTTGGAGGAAAATTCAACCTTGTGGTGATTAACAGCAAGGGGAATTTCCGGAAGAAATATCTCACAATTTGCGGCTGCGCTTCGGAGATGTATGTCGATAGAAATTCCGGCGGCTAGGGGATTGGGCAAAGCAAAATATCAAAGATAAACACACCTTATATAATATGCACGGGGATCTCCGATGCTTTTTTAATACCACTATAGAGGAGGAGCTATTTTCAGTATACCTAGATGAGTGCATTACTGATGCTAGGAGGGCATCAACACATTAACTAACGTGGGTGGGCGAAAGAGGAGGCAGCCATGGAGGAGGCCTCGAAGGAGGTAGAATGAAAGTAGAAGTGGTGCTAGGTAGGCAAGCTATGTATTGGTCAAGTTTATATCTGGATGCAATTCTATGTTTAATAGGAGACAACTCATTTTTTCTATGGGAAAATTTGTACTTTTAGGGTTTCAATAACCAAAATTCTACACTATGGAATTTGTGTTTTCACTAGACTTTAGTTCAAAAAATTGATGGTTTGAAATATTTTCTTCCTTCTTCGAAAGTGCAATATGTACCACTTGGAAATCCATGGCTACGGGCTTCTCTGAGGGTAAAAAATTGCTAGGGTTAGGGGTAACTTCTTCAATCATGATATCTAAAACATGATGATTTGGGCTTTCTAATATAGCTTTCTATTATTCTCCATGAGAAGGATGTCCAACCAACTGATTGTCATTCGCATCCACAAAACTCACATCCCAACTTCTCAAGTCCACCCAAGGTTTGGTGAGTTTCCTCATGTATGCGATGTTGCTCTAACATTCCCTTAATGTACTCTGACATTCCCTGAATTCACTCTCAATATTGTTAAGACATTCTCTGACTTCGTTGAGCAAATCCACATGATCTTGCCAAGACATGGCTCTGATACCAAATGTTAGAACCTTGTGGTTCTAAATAAATATTTAATAAATAAATTAATAAAAATCATGCATCCGAATCACTTTACCACTTATAGGGGGCTCCCTCCTTAAAATATTAAATAATAAATTATATTATTTTCCTTGATAATTTGATATGGCTTCCACTCATATCATATATAGACTTTTCAATCATGACTTTTCGATTATGACTTTTCAATAATAATGAAATATATAATTAATTAATTATTAATTATAATAAATAAATCATTTATTTATTATTATTAATATAATAATTAATTATATTATTAATAATATAATTAATAAATGTTAGGATGTGGGATCCTAACATCTTATAGGACCAAGAAAGGGATTTTTTTTTTTTTAAATTTACAAAGAAAAACAACCACAATCACTATGATCCAAGATATCTTTGATAAATATGATACTTTTTTTGTACAATATGACCCTTCAAGTTGTCATGGAGGACTAAAGGAAGAAGATCAATCAAAACAATTATATTCCACTAGAGACACATGTTACTAATAGAAAGACCATGCCTAATATATCCATGCTTTCTATATATATGAGATGCAACAATTTTCCAAAGCTAGAAATTCTTTTTTAGAGCAACTATGCTAGTGATTTAATAGTTTATCCTTGTAAGGAACCTCCTACTAACATAATTTATGAATAGCCATTCTTACATGAAATATGACCAGAACTTTCTAAGGTTCATTTCAAACTATTTATCTTGTGAAACATGTGGTAGCTAAATATTTTTCCTAAGTGTTACGATCAAGGATTCCCATACCTCTCATATCCTTGGAAAAGATTCAAAATTTCCATGGAATGATCACCATACCTTTTTGGCCATCTTGTTTATTCCAAAGGAGGTTTCTCAAACTATGGGTAAACTTATCATAAATAGCAATGGATAGAAGCCAACACACATTATATTAAGCATGATTGACTATAAATATTTTATTGACCACCTAAACTTTTCCAATAAGTGAAAGGAATTTATAGGGCCATGAGTCAATCTTTTTGTAGACTTTTTCAAGAAACCAATGCCACATTTTAGCAAAAGAGATATTTATACCAATGATGATGTCAAGGTAATGGGTAATGGAAAATTTGTCAAAAACCTTTTAATGTTTTGGAATCTTAGATTAAAATGGTTAAGATAAATATACTCACTAATGATAAATATCAAGAAATCATTAAAAATCTAAAAGACTTCTTTTGCAATAGAGGTTTCATCACTATTCCTTGGAGGAATATAAATTAATCATCATAAATATAAGAGCTTATTATAGAACCATAAGGGAGAGAGATTCCATGAATTAGGTTGACCTAGAAGGTTCAATGCAAAAGGTGACCCAATGCATTAGTTATAACTAGAGTAAAGGAGCAATCAAATAATCCTATCCAATGAATGTTTGAAGAGCCATTACAGAAGAAATGTTATTATTAATCTAAGTTGATGTAATTATAAATATTATTTTGATCCTTTGACAACAAAGATGAGTAAATTACAGTAATTTGAGCATCATTAAGGATGAATATTGATATGAATTGATCATGAGCCTGTGAAAATCAATCTTTTGTAGCAATGTGCCTTGAATAGAATCTTTAGCTGACTTAGTTATCTCCTAAGTCAATATTAAAATTATCTAAGACATACCTACCCTTGAGAAAGAAAGTGTGATCTTGTTTCACACTTGTAAATAAGATCTAACTTCAATAAGAAATATTTAACTATTATCTCATAAGAGATATCAAGTAATTTGATGGGCCTCCAACCAAAAATTATTTGTTAGGGCACTTATGGGTAAGCTTAATAAAGCCCTTGTTAACAAGATATCCTATGTACTCCATGCTCTCAACTTCTTTATACAACATAAAAGGATCATTCCCAAGTAATGGACAAGGGATTTGAAAACTCTATTGTAGGCCATTAAATATTGGATCCTTGTTAGGTTTCATACACTAGAGGGATTCTTTTAGGTCCTATTGAGTGGTATTTTCACCCGATTGTGAAAACACACTCTCCGATAGGATTTGGGTTCTAAATCCTCTGCTTGCAAAGAAATTAAACAAGTAATTTCTCCAAGGTTCCTGTTATGCTAGCATTTTGCATCTGTGTATTAATAATCTCAAATAAAGATATTTAAATAAAATGCTTGGAACACCTTAGTGGTTGCAAGTAACTAAAAACAAGGGGCCCTGTGGTTTATTTTACTATGATAATTTAGTGATTGTTCATTGAACCCTGATAAAGTAAATGTGATTTGATCCTCAAATGACCATGCTGTAACTTCAAAATGTAAATTGATGAAATGCAATAGCATGAAGGAATTATTTATGGATTTTGGAGTTTTTTAATTTTTTAATTTTATTTTAATGTCTGTAAATAAAATTGGAACTTCTGAAAATAAAATGCAGCAAAAAGAAAAATAAAATGCAAAAGAAAAGAAATTTAAAATTGCATTCAGTTTGATGCCATCCCGTCCTGGCAAAATCGAAGACAATGAGGTTTCCATGCATGCAACCTAACCTATGGGACCTGCAAACATGCACAATCCTGATAAGTTAAGTGCTGATTCCTAGGGTTTGAAATAAAACTTCAGATTTCAAATATTTGCCTAATGCAACCCACAAAAAGTGGCATTTAACATTATCTATAAATCTGAAATCTGAAAACAAAAGAATAAACATTAAATCCATTAGCATGCACAAAAGATCTCCTTCTTTCTTGCCCATAAAATGCAAATTTATGAACACTTATGCATTAAAAAATATGTCATTTTACAGCAGCAGAACCTCTGGTTTTCTCAAAACCAGCAAAAGGAAGGAAAACAGCCTCAAAGCAGGCCCAAAATGACCCTCTGACCTCTAGCATTGCAACTCTGCTCCAGCGGTTTTTGACCCTGCCATTTGTTGTGGCTGATCCACAACACACCCCAAAATTGGGGACCCACATTTTTTGCATGCTTTCAAAGAAGATCTCAGTGACCCAGATGCTAAAATTCAAGAAAAAGGCAAAATTGCACAAGGATGAAAAAGTTTCGCGAAATCGCGACATGTCGCAAAATCATGACATGTCGCAAAATCACGGCCAAAAATGAAAAGGTGTCACAAAATCATGACAAGTTGCTCCGTCGCGGGCGAAAATGAGAAAGCGTAGCGAAATCACGACATGTCGCAAAATCACGGTCAAACCGGTCAAACAGGGCAGGAAGCAGAAAGCGTAGCGAAATAACGACATGTCGCAAAATTGTGGTCAACGCAGTCAATGGCAGTAGGTAGGCGAAACCGTTGTGAAATCCTGACGTGTTTGATTTTCGCGGCCCAGAGAGGAGAGAGAAAGATGAAGTAGAAAAGCGTCACGATTTCGCGACAGGTTGCAGCGAAGGTGCCCGAAGTGGAAAAACGTCGCGATTTCATGATAGGTTGCGGGAAAATGGTACGAAACAAGAAAAGTGTCACGATTTCGTGACATGTCGCTTTTTTGTTGGGCATGGTGGCAGAAAGGCTGCTGACAAGAAAACGTCGCGATTTCGCAACATGTCGCGTTTTCGCGGCCAGGAAGACGGACAAAGCTGCATGCTATTTTTTGTCACGATTTTCATGGGGCCATTATAGAACGTGCAGAAAAGTGTGGGACACATGGCGTACAGGCTGTAGAAGCGTTATAGAGAAGATCAAACGTCTCAATGTCGAGCATAAAGCCAAAACACACGCAGTCAAAGAAAGATGAAACGAATCGATCTGGAAGATGAAGCGAAGCGTCACAGGCCGAAACAGAGAGCATTGCCAAGATTTAAAAGCAGAAGCATAGGACAGATACGAGGGTCGAAAACCGCTGCAGCAGGGTTGCAGTGCCTAAGGCGAGAAGCCATTCTGGGCCTGCTCGGGAGTGTTTTCTGCCTTTTTTTTGGTTTTGAGAAAACCAGAGAGTCTGCTATTGTAACATGATTTAATTTTAATGCAAAAAGTTCAGAGAGTTGCATCTCATTGGCAAAAAAGGAGTTATGTTCTGCATGCAAGGATTTAATGTTTATCTTTCTCCTTTTCAGATTTTTTTTGGCTTATAGGTGAAGTTTAATGCAAGTTCTCTTGGTTGCTTCATGCGAATGTCTAAATCTGGAAAATCACAGTAAAACCCCAGAGACCAGCACCTAACTTATTTGGATTGTGCATGTTTTGCAGGTTCAGTAGGTTAGGTTGTATGCAGAAAACCTCATTGTCTTCGGTTTTGTCAGAGCGGGATAGCATCAAACTGAATGCAATTTTTTATTCATTTTTCTTTCACATTTTATTTTTTTTTGCACTTTATTTCATTTACTGGTATTAAAATAAATAAAAAAATAAAAGCTAAAAATTTCAAAGCCTGAAAATAAATATTTCCATTTCAGGGCATTTCATTAATTTCCATTCTGAAATTACAACATGGTCATTTAGGGATCAAATCACATTTGCTTCATTCGGGTTCAATGAACAATCATTTACAGTTTCACAGTAAAATAAATCACAGTGCCCCTTGTTTTCAGTTACTTGCAACCACTAAGGTGTTCCAAGCATTTTAATTAAATATCTTTATTTGAGATTATTAATACACATATGCAGAATGCTCACATAACAGGAACCTTGGAGAAGTTACATGTTTAATTTCTTTGCAAGCAGAGGATTTAGAACCCAAATCCTATCGGAGAGTGTGTTTTCACAATCGGGTGAAAATACCACTCAACAGATTGGCGCTAGAAGGAGGGCTTGAAAAGGGTTTATTTTATCGTGATTTTAGATGCTACGGGTTTTTAATTGTTTAAGAGCTTTACATTGCTAAATATTTCAAGTCCATTTTATTAGCATATACGGCCTCTAACACCACTCAACAGATTGGTGCTAGGAGGGCCGAACGGGTTTATTTTAGTGTTATTTAAATTTAAATTTTTATGCTTTAATTCTCTAACACTCAGCCGATTATAAAAAGGACGGCCTGAATTTATTTACTTGTTCTATTTTAATTCGGGTATGCTGTATATTATTCTAGAACTTTTCTGATTGTTCATACAGAAGTATGTGATTTGATTTAATTTTGAAAATTTTGGTCTCATGCAATTACTTGACATTTGATTTTAATAAATACATCTCTTAGTTAATGCTAATTTGATTTTTGTTTATAAATTGCAGGTTGAATATTCAACATATTTGGTTCTGAAATTACAGTTTCACTAATGGCAACACTTGAGGAGCAAAGGATATCCCTGAGAGCTGAAATAACATCTCTAAGAGAGAGAATGGTATCAATGATAGAGGATTATTATGAGGGTTTATCTATACTTGTGGTACCCTATCAAATTCCTACAATGTTATTGGATTTTTTACGGTGTTTTAATCAAGAGGTGCCACTAGGATACTTGCAAAAACTGCATGTCTACAAGGATACATTATGTAAATTCCAGATTTTTTATGAGGAGGTAGCTTGTAAATTATTCGCATACATTTTGGATGATAGACCATTCTTTTGGTATAGTCAACTACCCATGGAGGTTAGGACTTCTTGGATACAATTAGAAGTAGCCTATCTTCATCATTTTGGTAATCAGGCTGACTTAGAAATATTGAAAAATCGGTTTACCTCCATATGTAAAGAGCCTAATGAATCCTTGAGTCAATTCAATGGAAGATTTCGTGAGTTGCACTCCCAAATGTGGGAAAATTTTAACACATTAGAAGAGGAAGCCATGGAAGTATACCTAGGAGCCATACACCCCACACTTGCTTCACTCATTGAGGAAAAACTGAGTGGTTTGTCCCTAGAGAGAATCCATGAGATCTTAGAAGAGATAGAATGACAAGGTCTTGAAGAAGAAAAGGCACAACATGTTCACATGAGAGATTGTTCTTTTGATGCCAACCTACACCAACCATCAAACATAGCACCCTCCACTCCAATGATACCTAAGGTGAATGATCAAGGGGATGAATTTGAATACCCAAATTTTATGACCACCTTAGATGTAGTCCAAGAGGAGGTGCAAATTGCTAAGACAACATCCACTAGTGAGGATCATGTAGAGATACACGATTATCCGGATGAAGGGGTTCTAAATTCAACAATGTTTGATATATGTGAATGGATGGAACCCACCATAGAATTGAATGAAGTGGTTGAAAGTGAAATGGAAAGAAAATCAATAAATAAATTTGAAGATATGATAGAATTTCACCACTTGTTCTTGGAAGATACTATTGATGAGACGTGTAAAATTAAAGATCAAGAAATTCTTCACCCTCCAAATTATGATAATGAATCATGGGTTACTAATTTGGACAATGATAGCCTTATAAATTTGAATTCAAGAAATAACCCACTTTTGGAAATAATTGAACCATCTAAGGAAGGTGAAGATGAATTTGATGAGAAGCACATTGATGAATTGGAAGATGTTGAAGAAGTAGTTGAACGTCACCACTTGATTTTGGAAGATGATTATTATGATGCTTGGAAGAAGTGGGAAGACTACACTCTTTCCAAAACTACTAATGAAGCTTGTGTGCCCATTGATATGCAGGATGACATAATTGCCTACTCAAAGGAAGATATTACAACTCCTGTACAATTTGAGGATGTTTTGGAAGAGGGTTTCAAATCTCATCAAATTTTGGAAGATTATAATGATCCTATTGCCAAGGACAAAGAAGAAAATGAATGGATGAATGAATCAAAAGATCATGTCACAAATACCATGGAGTTTCATTCTCACAGATTTGGATGACGATTTTTACAATGGTTGGGGGAGATATGATAATGCATTCTTTTCTCACATCCCTATAGATGAAACTCATATTTCACTTGATATGCAGGATGTTGAACCTTCTACATCATATGAAGATATCATATTCACAAGATTTGAAAAGGGGACAAAATTTGATCATGTCGAATATAAATTCATTGAAAGTGTGGATGCAAGTTTGCATGATGATTTTGAGGATTCAAATGAAGAGATACCATGGATAGTGAACAAAGAATTAGAACCAAATGATAAAGAGATGGATCAATTGGAAGCAACTCAAATAAGTGATCATCAAAACAAATTACTTGACATACACTTTGACCAAGAGTGTTTGAGGATTGAAAAGGATGACCATATTTTGAATTTAAATAATTTGTATGATGAAATGTCACTAAAGGTAAATGAAAAACAAGGTATAATTTTTAATCACACCTTTAATAACATGGTTTTAATGAATGGAAAAGAGGTTGATGCACTTGAATTGTTAAACAAAATTCATCAACAATTATTAATTGAATCTAGGATAAAAACTTTTAATGATCCTAATTTAGTAAATATCCTAGATGCTTGTAAATTGTTACACAAATTTGATTGGCCTACAAATTTGGAAAATGATTTGGCTTTGAAATTTGTAGAAATAGGCTCTTACTTACAAAATTGCATATTTGAAAAGAATAGCCTAATTCTAAATCAAGGAGGGAATTATGAAATTCACATTTTAAAGAATAGACATGATAAAATTGAAAATCATTTATTGTCTAATCATTTTAGTAATTTGATGCTCACCTATGGGAGTATTATTGGAACTAAATCAAATTGGTATGGTGAGCATGGCAAGTGGAAATTTGTTGCATTGTTTGGTCTTAGTCTTGTTTGTGTTGGATTCCCACAACATTTGGCATGCATATCATGTCATATTTTTGTTGAAATGTTCTAATCATGTGTGGGATCCAGGAAAGTGATAATCCAAGCTTTGCATCATCTTGTATTATAGTGTACATTTGTATATAGATTTTGGTTTCTGGTTTTGGGTTTGTGTTTTCAAGTTTCATTTTGGGATTGCTATTTGGATTTGGATTCAGTTTTGTTAAAGTTGTGTGTTTATTTGACATGTTTTGTTTGTCTATATAAAAAAAAAAAAGATGATGAAAAAGTTGCCTTGAGATGCTAACTTATGTTCTAGATCGGGAGAATATGAAACATTGGAATTGTCTTGTAAAAGCTCCACAAGTAACACAAACAATTTAATAGTATCGTTTGAAACTTGTGATGCATGAAGTAGTCAGTTTTGTATGACAAATATTTCATCTGCAATTCAAAAGACAATGCATTCATATTACATCTCACTTTGCACATACATGCCATCGTAGTTGCAAGTGCATTTCAAATGCAAATCATTAAAGTGTGTCAAATCCTCTTAAGGTTATGCTATCACATAAATAAGAAGAAGATCCTAAGGTTGGGAACTGAGTCTTGAGATATCTAGAACCAAGCACATTTTATACACATTAAAAAGGATCTTGAGCAAAATGATCAAAACCTTGCTTGGAAGAAAAGGTTGGGCGAAAGAAGTATTTCATGTCTATCCTATTTATGCAGCATGATCCTTAAGAAAGTGGTTTTGACCACTTCCATAAAGCTTAAAGCCTAAAATCGGAGTAGTAAGGATAGGGCTAAATCCTCATCGAACTTAGGTTGAGGATCCAACTCCCCAAAGCTTTGATTTGACCTACATGGAGTAGTAAGGATAGGGCATAAATTCTCATCTCGCTTAGGTTGAGAATCTGATTCCCCAAAGCTCCTATGTCTCATTTCATAATAAATCTTGGATTGGAAGGATCGTACTACTTGTCCTCTAGCAAAGGATGGGTAGTCATTCCCAAGGTCTAAGCAATAAAATTAATATTTTCCATTTACATCTAAAGTTTGGATTGGAAGGATCGTACTACATGTCCCTAGCAAGGATGGGTAGTCATCCCTAAGGTCCAAGAGGTAAAAAATAAATTTTTCCCATCTCATCTTTATATTGGATTGGAAGGATCGTACTACTTGTCCTCTACAAAGGATGGGTAGTCATCCCCAAGGTCCAAAGAAATGAGGATAAGTCTTGGATTATGGGGTTAAGTGTGCCCATGCAAGGCAACATGTCTTGTCTAAAAAACAAGACCACTGTTTGTCCAAAGGGTTAGACTAGCATGACCATTTCTTCCATAATTGGTTATATTATTTTGATCAAAGTGAGGTAATGAATTCTAAATCAGAGTAGTAAGAATAGGGTTAAACTCCCATCTCGATTAGGTTGGGAGTCTGATTTCCCAAAGCTCTGATTTCACTTTCACTTGCACATGGGTTCAAGATAGTAGGGACTCATAACCAACTTTGGGATATAATAAAACAATTCATATAGTTGATCCTAAGAGGGTTTGATAATCTTGAATGTTTGTGTATGATACTAGAAGAAAGACTATGCCTTTTATAAAAGCAAAATCTCTTAGCATATTTATTAGGTTACACAAATCATTCACAATCTCACATATGCATTCATGTAAAATTGACAATGGAATGTTGATCAATTTCAAACGATAGGGAATGAAATTCATTGCACACACTGAGCTAATACTTGATGATTCTGATGATTCATGTACTTCTGATCTTTGGGCATTTGTTTATATTGCTTATGTGCTAACGCATGTTTTTCGAGTTTATATATGTTTCCAAGTTGGGTTCTCACTAAAATGCTCAAGAGCATTTGACAGCAGAGTCGCCATTTGTTGTGGCTGATCCACAACACACCCCAAAATTGGGGACCCACCTTTTTTGCATGCTTTCAAAAGGATATCTCAGTGACCCAGATGCTAAAAATCAAGAAAAAGGCAAAATTGCACAAGGATGAAAAAGTGTCGCGAAATTGCGACATGTCGCAAAATCGTGACATGTCGTAAAATCATGACCGAAAATGAAAAGGTGTCATGAAATCGCGACATGTTGCTCAGTCATGGGCGAAAACGAGAAAGTGTAGCGAAATCGTGACATGTCGCAAAATCACGGTCAAACCGGTCAAACGGGGCAGGAAGCAGAAAGCGTAGCGAAATCGCGACGTGTCACAAAATCACGGTCAACGCAGTCAACGATAGCAGGTGGGCGGAACCGTCATGAAATCGCGACGTGTTTGATTTTTGCGGCCCAGAGAGGAGATAGAAAGATGAAGCAGAAAAGCATCGTGATTTCGCGACAGGTTGCAGCGAAGGTGCCCGAAGTGGAAAAACGTCGTGATTTCGCGACAGGTTGCGAGCAAATGGTACGGAACGAGAAAAGTGTCACGATTTCGCGACATGTCACGTTTTCGCTGGGCATGGTGGCAGAAAGGCTGCTGACAAGAAAACGTCACGATTTCGCGACATGTCACGTTTTCACGGCTAGGAAGACGGACAAAGCTGCATGCTATTTTTTGTCATGATTTTCATGGGGCCGTTACAGAACGTGCAGAAAAGTGTGGGACACGTGGCGTACAGGCTGCAGAAGCGTTACAGAGAAGATCAAACGTCTCAATGTCGAGCATAAAGCCAAAACACACGTAGTCAAAGAAAGATGAAACGAATCGATCTAGAAGATGAAGCGAAGCGTCATAGGCCAAAATAGAGAGCATTGCCAAGCTTTAAAAGCAGAATCATAGGATAGATACGGGGGTCAGAAACCGCTGCGAGCAGAGTTGTAGTGCCTAAGGCGAGAAGCCATTCTGGGCCTGCTCGAGAGTGTTTTTTGCCTTTTTTTTGGTTTTGAGAAAACCAGAGAGTCTGCTATTGTAACATGATTTAATTTTAATGCAGAAAGTTTTCAGAGAGTTGCATCTCATTGGCAAAAAAGAAGGAGTTATGTTCTGCATGCAAGGATTTAATGTTTATCTTTCTCCTTTTCAGATTTTTTTTGGCTTATAGGTGAAGTTTAATGCAAGTTCTCTTGGTTGCTTCATGCGAATGTCTAAATCTAGAAAATCAAAGTAAAACCCCGGAGGACCAGCACTTAACTTATTTGGATTGTGCATGTTTTGCAGGTTTAGTAGGTTAGGTTGTATGCAGAAAACCTCATTGTCTTCGGTTTTGTCAGAGCGGGATAGCATCAAACTGAATGCAATTTTTTTTATTCATTTTTCTTTCACATTTTATTTTTTTCTGCACTTTATTTCATTTACTGGTATTAAAATAAATAAAAAAATAAAAGCTAAAAATTTCAAAGCCTGAAAATAAATATTTCCATTTCAGGGCATTTCATTAATTTCCATTCTGAAATTACAGCATGGTCATTTAGGGATCAAATCACATTTGCTTCATTCGGGTTCAATGAACAATCATTTACAGTTTCACAGTAAAATAAATCACAGTGCCCCTTGTTTTTAGTTACTTGCAACCACTAAGGTGTTCCAAGCATTTTAATTAAATATCTTTATTTGAGATTATTAATACACATATGCAGAATGCTCACATAACATGAACCTTGGAGAAGTTACATGTTTAATTTCTTTGCAAGCAGAGGATTTAGAACCCAAATCCTATCGGAGAGTGTGTTTTCACAATCGGGTGAAAATACCACTCAACAGTCCTCTATGGTAAGATATTTTTCTATTTTGTTTATTTGGTAGGTATCAACCACCTTGGGATGTATTCCTAAATGCATTAATTTAGAATATGTTCCACAACATCCAATTCATTATCCTGAAAAATGGTAGAGAATTGTCTAAAGAAAATAACCTTTATTTCCTCATTATTGTTTGTAATGGTGCTACCTCTTTGTGAATTAATGATATTTTCTTAATTTTTTTTCTTGTGGTTTAGGTACTAAAATAAAAACTTGGATCCCTTGTCTACATATTTGATCCAATAGATTCTAGAATGAATTTGCATCTCTCTTCCTTTATAAAGCTTATATTTTCAAAGATTGACTTGAATAGTTTCCAACTTAGATTGAAGTTCTATATCAAGAGGATTCTAATCTATATGGATCCTAGAAAAACAAACAAAATCTTAGAGATATTTTTTCTTCTATCTTTTATGCTTGGAAACCATCCTACCATAGTTCCCAAGGAACTTAACAATATATGAGACTATCACATTTCACTAGTAAATCCAACTTCTATCTCTTGGTAGTCCTCTTTATCAGTAGTGATTCCTCTTTTCCTTTTGAATCTATCATTTGGGCTAAACACAAATTCTAATGTGTTTAACCCCTTTAAAAATGTGTTGGATTTTAACTAGATGATCTGATTTCCATATGCTTCTTCAATTTCTAGGACAATATCTTTATTATATTTATTTGTTTGTTGAAGGAAATGAATGATATATTCATCACTCTCAAGAGCCTACCAATTTACTACATTATCAGGGATGGTTGGCCTAACTATTAATTTTACCAATTGATGATTATAGATTAAATTATCGATTGGATTAAACTATGATCTAATTATTTTCATACTATGAAAATCTGGATTTTGAATCATTAGAATAACCTTAAAATTAATGACATCAAAGGCTTCAATCATGTCCCGAAACTTGTTCTTGTAAGATTTCATCAACCTATTTTTTGCCAAATATTGAGATATTACTTGCTTTATTATAAATTCAACATCACCAAAGATCTAAAGTAGTTTAATACCTATTTGTTTCTATCATTTGGAGCCCAAGTACTAGATCTTCATATCCAGTCATTTTATTTGAACAATTAAATGACAACCGATATGCTTGCAATAACTTTGTTTCCTCTAGCAATATAAAAAGTGCAATAGCACTAGCCTCTTTTTTGCTTCTAGCACCATCAAATTTTAATTTCCATAGATCAATGGGTCTCTCCTCTATAATTTCAAGAATAGGTAATATTTCTTCCTAAATCAAATATGTACCTATGCTAGTTTGCTCACAAAGTTCATAATTATATGAATGGTGTATGTTAGTAGCCCACCCATTTATGTGATCACTTGGTGAAGTAGAATAGATTTCTCCAATAGATACTTTTTACTTAGATTGTGCATTTTCTATGGTACAATATTGTTGAGCATCTAATATAATCTAAGGAACCTTATCTATATGATGAACATAGACATGTTCCATTGGAATATTTATCTTAGCACTACACTAGTTATTCAATAGCTTATGTTTATAATCCAAGGACAAGTGACCTCATATTTTGGCTAAAAATAAAATCTCTAACTATATAGATACTGAAGGTGGTTGAGAACTCAATTATTTTTAGGTCTTGATGAATAGTAAAATTTAGACATTCCTATAGTGTCAGAGGGAGGTTCTTCACAAACCTAAGGGCCTAGATTGGTGTTCCATCTAACTAAACTACACCTTGATTATTTGGATCATAATTTATTTCCAATGCTTCAACCACTCCCTTAGGTATGGCCAAAGTACTTGCTCCAAAACCTTTCAAAACAATTTTAGATCAACTTATCACCATGGATCAAAGATAGGTAGAATGACATTGCCTTTGTTTTTGTTGTTTGAGGAGCAAATAATTTGAGGAGTACATGTGCTTTTATATTATATAAAGTTATTTTTTCTTTCAAATCTTGTTCCAAATACTTTATTTGTCTAGGCATAGTGATCACTTCCTAAAGCGACATGGTCACAATAGATTTCCAGAGATGTTCAACTATATTTTATGACCTTAGAGACTATACCTTTTGAGTAGTGGGTTGTGTCCATAGGGGGTTCTTTCTACCGCATGTAGTTGAGGAACACTTGCTTGTACCAACATGAGCTCTTGCTAATCGGGTACCTTCTTTGAATATGCTAACACATTTAGGATCTATGTTATTACTAAAATAAAAAATTTCTTGGGATCTAGTAGCTTCTCTTGTATATTTATTTTCTCCCCTCCTTCCATTGCTTTTATTCTGACCGTAGCCATATACTAAGTGTATGCTTGAGGTCTTGCAAATATATTTTTAGTAGATACAACATACATTTGTTCTTCATACCAAGTTACTAATATTTATTCAAGAAATTTAGTATCTATACATAGGAAGGCATTATGGACCAAAGTTTGAGAAGGAAAGAGTTGTGGATAGGAGGGTTTATTTTGGTTTTTTCTTTGTGCAAGTATCAATAGGATATGAGTCAGGGAAACACCAAGTTTTTGAGTTGTCTAGATAGCTATTTTGTATGGGGGATAAACTTCTAATTTATTTTGAAAAAATATTTTGATATGATTTTTGTACAAGGGCATTCCACTTATTTAAAGTTGATTATTAACCTAGGTTTCTATTGGTATTATGATACTTATTTGTAGTATTATCGAGTCCCTAATTGTTCTATTGTATGGGAGGGAATGGGTTGCTTTGACACTCATTATATTGTAACACATGGGCTAATATATCATTATAAACTATTTTTAATAAATTCATAATTACCTTCAACTTAGATTTGTCTATAGTAGAGGAATTACAATAGGAAGAAAAAAAAATATTGTAGGTATAAAATGGGTTTGTTGAGAGGTTATCAGTTGGAGACCTTGAGGAGGATCATATGGCGATTTAACACTAGAAAATATAGGTTTGAGATGCATATCAGCTAGCCTTCAAATTTGGATCATATCATTTTCAACCTAGATGGCTAGGCCATAGGTGTCTAGCAAAGAATTTCCTCCCTTGGCCTTAATCATCAAGGAGATTTCAATATCTAAGGATTTAAAATAATATATAAATACCATACCTAGGAGGGGATGAATCTCATAAGGTATTTTATGATAAGCCTTATGAAATTGGATATTGAAGTTGTCGATAGCCTCCATCAATGATCTCTTTACGATTGGTAATTAATCCAAGAGAGTGACTCCATATGCCTTCTCTCTGAATCTCTCCATGAATAAGGTATAAAGTTTGTCCCAATAACAAATTAAGTGCGATTGAAGTGAGACATACCACTTATGATTTTTTCCTTTAAATGATTCCACTAATAGTATTAAATCCTTGTTCCGCTTTGTTACATTATGATGCACACACAAGCTAACCATATTCTATAGGTGCTCAATTAGAGTTATCATATCTTCCCTAGTGTAGTATGGGAGATATTTTAGTGCAAACATTAGAATCTCATCCCACATTATAGGTGTAATAAGAGGTTGCAATGGACATCTACCATTCCAAGCAGAGAATGTCCTTGGTGGTTGAGCATCCATGATATTTCCTCTATCTCTTCTTGTTCTTATAATGGTGCTAAATAGTAGGAGAAACACTTGAAGTTTGCATGATCATAATAAATAATTAAAATATTATAAAGTATTTTTTCTTAATCATACTTTACTCATAGGGTATATTCCTCAACAATTAAAGAGGATATTAAGACCCGGGTTTGAATCTTGTAAAGCAATACATGGACAATATCCATGTTTTTAATACCACTAGGTGGTGATGATGGAGCAAGTGTAGAACCTATTTTAATTTCATATAACCAATTGAAAGATATATTTTTTTATTAAAAATATACAAACACTTCAATTTTATAAAATAATATCTTGCAACATTCTTTTATACATAATACTAAATTTAAAGCCGAAGAAGAGATGCCTTCTATAGCTCCCGTGTGGGTTAGACTCTTTGGCCTCCCTATTGAATTTTGGAATCCTACTATTTTTTCTTCAATTGGAAACTCTTTAGGAACTTTTATGATGATTGCTGATTGTACTCAAAATTTTGAACATATTATTTATGCTCGGATTTGTGTTTTAATGGATTTTGACAAACCCCTACCTAAAAATATCACATTACAATTTGGGGAAGACACTTGGGAGCAAGTAGTGGACTATGAGAACATTCCTTTTCGTTGTAGAATTTTCCATGAATATGGTCATTTGGCCAGTGCTTGCCCAAATAAAATTCCTGATCAAAAGAAAGAAGATATAAACTCAACAGGTTTCCAAATGCCTAAGAAGAAGAACACTCAAAAAAAACCAGTTATGAAGGATCAATCAAAGTCATCTGCTAATATGTTTGAAATCCTTTCCACAAATGATGTCCCAAGTGAGGAAGAGGAAATAATGGAAACATAAATCTTAGAAACACAATTTAAATATGAAGGGAAGAACTCGGAGACAAACCAACAAATCAAAGGTTTTCAACAAAAAAAAGGGAGAAAATTTACACAAGAAAAACAATCTTTTAAATGTCAAAACTTCAAATAATACAGGTCCCAATATAGACTCCGTTGAACCCTCTAGTAAAATTTTGGTTGTGTACGAGCATTCTTCAAGGTTAGAAGCCATCTCAATTCAATTGGAATAAGTCAAGAAATAGGGAAAAAAAACTGAAGATGGATTCTAATAAAAAAGCAGGTCGCAAGACCAATCAATATCATATGGTAAAAGAAGGTGAAAAGCTTGTAGAGGAAGGTAAGATTAATGCCCTTCCCAAATTTTTTAGCCCTGGTATTAATGAAGATCATCACTTGGAATATTAGAGGACTCAAAGGGAGTCTTTCAAAACAAAATGAAATTAGAAGAATGATTCAGATAAATCATCCACATCTTGTTTTCCTTCAAGAAACAAAGATGTCAATGGAGGATATGGACTCAATTGCCAGTAAAATTTGGCCAGCTAGAAAAGTGGTTTCCCTCAGTTCCCAGGGGACTTCTGGTGGCATTGCTTGTCTTTGGGACCCAAAAGAGGTAGTTATTCACCATATGGTTGGCATTTGGGGTCTGTTGGCTATAGCTATTCAAAGTAGACATTCCAACCAAATTATGCTCTGCATTATTGTTTATGCTCCGACTGCTTTGGAGGAAAAAAGAAGACAGTGGAAGGATATAACTCATATTATCTCTCATTTTCCTGAAGCTTGGATCTTGATCGGAGGAGATTTCAATACCATCCTCTCTCTGGATGAGAAAAGGGGGGGAAATAGAAATTTGGACAAAAGCACCGACCTCATGAGCGAATATATTGCAAACCTCCATCTTGTGGACATCCAACCGGATAATGGCCTTATGACTTGGTCTAACAGAAGGCAAGGCTTAGCTTGTATAATGGAGAGATTGGATAGGTTTTTGCTCTCTAAAAATTTCTTAATCCATGGTCACATTCCTAAAGTGAAGACTCTTAATAATGTTGGTTCGGATCATTGGCCAGTCATGGTGGAAATGTGGAAAACCAATGTGAGTTTCTCTCCTTTTCATTTTCAATTAATGTGGCTTAGAGACATTTCCTTTAGACCTCGTGTGCAACAATGGTGGAAGGAAGGTAAACCTAGGCATGGGACTAAGATGTTCTATTTTGCCAAAATACTGCAATACATTAAATCCAAAATCAAGACTTGGAACTGGAAAGAGTTTGGGGATGTTCATAAAAAAACATGAAGTTATTGCTCATATTGAAAATTTGAATAAGAAAATCCATTTAGATGGCCTCACAGAGAAGAGAAGTGCAGATGAAATTAAACTCACAACTCAGTTAGAGGAATGGGAAAAAAAAGAAGAAATCTTATGGAAGCAAAAATCTAGAATTCAATGGCTCAAAGAAGGAGATCGAAACACAAATTTCTTCCACAAATATCTTCTAGCTCGAAGATCTCACAACTTTATTTCTTCCCTGAAATCAGATTCTGGAGATGTTGTTTATACTTGGGATGGCATGAACTCTATTGTTGTTGATTACTTTTCCAATATTTTTGTTGCTACTCCTCTTGACTCAGCTTCTCAACAAAATGTTCTTCAAGCAATCCCTTCTCTTATCACTTCTGAGGAGAACTCTATTTTGACTGCTCCTGTTACTATCAATGAGCTTCAACAGGTAGTTTTTAAAATGCAAAAAGGGAAAACCCCAAGTCCCGATGGTTTTCCCATTGAGTTCTACCAAGAGTTCTGGGATATCCTTCATGTTGATTTATTAGAGGTGGTGGAAGAAGCCAGGAAAGCCAAAGAAATTTTGAAGGTTATCAATAAAACTTATATTACTCTTGTTCCAAAAGCTCAAGAGGTTGATCATATCTCAGCTTTTAGACCTATTGCTTTATGTAATGTTCTTCTCAAAATCATTACTAAAATCATGGCAGAAAGGTTGAAGCCTCTTTTGCATAAGATTATTTCCCCAGAGCAAGGGGGTTATGTGGAAGGGCATCAAATAGTAGATGAGATAGTTCTTGCTCAGGAAGCCATCCATTCCATGGATATGCAAAAATCTCCTTCCATGTTCATTCGGTTAGACTTATCCAAAGCTTATGACAGAGTGGATTGGCACTTCCTTATCAAAGTTTTGAGGCAATTTGGTTTCTCTAAGGATTGGATGGATTGGATTATGGGATGTATCTCTTCAGTTTCCTACTTAGTTCTTATCAATGGCAGGCCTTCTCAGTCATTCCCAGCTTCCAGAGGTATTAGGCAAGGTGACCCGCTATCCCCTTATTTATTCATCATTCTTGTTGAATGCTTGGGTAGGACTATAACCAAAAAGAGGGAAAACAAAACCCTTGAGGGAGTTACCATTGCTCATGGAGCTAGACCTATCTCTCATCTTCAATTTGTGGATGACTCTACTCTTTTAGGTAAAGCTACAGTTAAGGAAGCTTCTAATATTAAGCAAATCATTAGCTATTTTTCTAAGGCTACTAGGCAGTTGATCAATGAAGACAAATCTAAAGTTATTTTCTTTCACTGCTCTGCTAGACAGGAATCCATGGTCTTGGATAAATTAAGATATAAGAAGACCTCCCTTCCAATCACTTATTTAGGTATTCCCATAAATATTCAAAGGCAAAAAAATAAATATTGGAATTGGTTGTTGGACAAAGTCAAGAAGAAAATTGGAAAGTGGACCAACAGGTGGCTTTCTTCTAGGGGTAGAATCACCTTGGTAAAATCAGTCCTTCAAGCTATTCCTATTTATGTATCTTCCATGTTGAATATTCCAAAGGTTGTTCTTCGAGAACTGGATCAAATCAGTCATCGTTTCCTTTGGAGTGGTACTAAGGAGAAAAGAAAATGGGCCTTGGTGAAATGGGACACTTTATGTCTTCCTAAGAATTAAAGGGGGTTAGGATTCCGGTCTTCTATTAATAACAACAAAGCTTTAGCTGCTAAATTATATTGGAGGATGTTGCATAACCCCAATGCTCTTTGGGCCAATAATCTCCATGCTAAATATGTTGAGAACAAAAGTCCTGAAGACCTTGTTCGCTATCAACTTCCTACCAAAGGTTCTCCCATTTTAGCAGTTCTTAAGACTGGTGAGGATTTGATAAAGAAAAATTTATTTTGGATCATTCATAATGGTCAATAGGTAAATTTTTGGATAGATTCTTGGGATGGTCACAAGCCTTTGATAACTCGGTTTCCCGATTGGAGGCCTTGGATGGAGGAGCTTCACCGAGCTAACTGGATAAAGGTGGCTAATTACTATCGGTACCATACTGGTAATTCAAAGGTTGGTAGATATTGGATCCCTATTGAGGACTGGCCTATTCAAATCCTAGAAAGGCAAAGACAAGATATCCAAGGCATCCTTCATATGAGATCTCTCTCTTGGTCCCATGAAAAATATTGTTTTGGATGGAACAACACTACTAAGGGTGAGTATTCAGTTGCTCAAGGTTATTTGACCTTATGCCATAATAATCCCAACCATTCTTCTGACATATTTTCTCAATTGTGGGCTCAAAAGCTCTGGCCTAAGGTGAGGTTCTTTAATTGGATTTTATTGCATCGTAGGGTGCTTACTGGTGAGCAACTTATGAAGCATGGTTTTCATGGCCCTTTTAGATGTGAGATGTGTGAAGAGAATGTAGAAACTCTCAACCATATTTTTATTGAGTGTACTTTAGCCTCTGAGCTATGGAGGAGAATGGCCACTTTACTTGGCTTACAATGGTCCAATTTTTTTACTTTTGAACAACTTTGGAGGGATTGGCCTAATCAAGAGGGTGTTGATCATTTTATTAGGCAGTTAGTTTGGATGGGTTCTACCATTCTTCTTTGGAATATTTGGATTGAAAGGAACAACCAAATTTTTAATCAAGATAGGAAGGATATTCACTATATTTGGCAAAAGACCATAGCCAACTTAGTTGAATCAGTCCATCAACTCCTTAATCACCCCCAAAACTCCCACCAAAGATGGGATCAAGTGATGCAAAGATTGAAGATTAAATATTCTAAGGGCAACCAACTTAAAGGGAATGTGAGTATTAGTAAGATGGATAGGACAAGAAATTGGCAACCTCCTCCTAAGGATTTTGGAAAAGTCAATACTGATGGAGCCTCTAGAGGGAACCCTGGAAAAGCCAATGTGGGAGGAATTGGTAGACTTTCAGATGGCTCCCTGGTTTTTACTTTTGCTGAGAATTTGGGTATTCTTTCCAATAACCTTGTTGAGGGGTATGGTATCCTCAGAGGCCTTCAGGAGGCTACTAAGGTTGGATGGGAAAAGGTGTTAGTTGAGTCTGACTCTCAACTTATGATTAATATTTTGAAGACTCCTTCCAAGAATCATAAGGTTGATTGGAGAATAAAAAGAATTATTGAGAAGATTCAATTAATCCAGATGGGATTTTTGAAAGTTGATTACAATCATGTGGTCAGAGATCAAAACAAGAGTGTTGATGCTTTAGCTAATTGGGCTTTGGACAAAGGTGATCTTACTTGTTATGGCCACCCTCCTAGATGGTGGGCTTCACAAATTAGGGAAGCTCTTCTTTCTATCATTTCTTTGGATGGCTCCAGTTCTGAAGGTACCTAGTTTCTTCTTGCTTTTTTTTGCTTCTCTTTGGTTCATTCAGGTTTTTTTAGTTCCCTAGCTCACTCTTTTCTTTCTTTTGTTTCCTTTGTTGTTTCTTGCCTTAATAGTCTTCTGGTCTAGATAGGTCATTGTTATGTTCAATTTTTTTCTTTTTTTTTTTTTGTTTAGTTTTTTAAGGTGTGTGTGTTCTTTTGTTTTGTTTTGTTTTTGTGTTCTTTGTGTTGTTTTTTGTTGTTCTTGTGTTTTTGTTGTTTTGTGTTTTTTTATGTTTTTTGTTATTGTTCTTGTGTTTTTGTCGTTCTTGTTCTTGTGTTTCTCTTTGTTTGTGTTAATTCGTGTTTTTTTGTGTGAGTGTTTTCTATGTTTTTTGTTTTTGTTTATTGTCTTGTTGTTGGTTGTTTTTTATTTTTATTTTTTTTTTAATATTTTAGGTTTTGGTTGTGTTTATTTTTCATGTTTTTTTTGGGTTATGTCTTTGTAGTGTTCTGTTGTTTTTGTCTTGTTTGTGTTTTGTTATGTGGTTCTTGTGTTTTTCTATGTGGTTCGTGTTGTGGTTTCTTTTATCTTATTGTGTGTGTGTTTGGTTGTGCTTTTGTTTTTGACACACTCAAGGAGCATGTTTTTTATTTTATTTTATTATTTTTGTTGTTATTTACTTATTTTTTTATTTTAAATTGGTTTTGTGTGTTTGTTTGCTCCTTGAGTATGTCAAAGGTGGTAGGCCAGGTCCGAGTCCTGGGCATTTTTGGTGGAATGGATACCCCTGCCTCCTTGGGTCTTACCCGAAAGTGGCATCCCTTTTGGGATGTTTTCCACAAAAAAAAATAATACTCATATTTATTCACATAATTAAATAAATTTTAATATATTTTTTCCTTTACACAAAGAAAAAAGTTATCAAAATATAATAAACATCATATATTCTAAATCTATACAAATTGTTTTCCAGTATTATTATGCATATATATTGGTAAAAACTAAATAATTATGTGGACATCCATGTGGTCAGATATCCTTTTTTATATTATAATTTCATGCTAAATACCATTTCACAAAATTAAATTCATAAAAAACTATTAAATAATATTTATAATTTTATTTTGCTTTTGAAAACCATAATCATTTCTCTTGAGTGTTTGATTAGCCTAGGTATGTGAATCCTAGACTAGAGTCAACATTTGATGATCTAAAATTTCTTCTAGATCAACCTTAAGAGAAGGTCAATTCCTTGCTCAAATATTAAAGGAAAGAGTAAAATATAAATAGGGTAGATAGGGATAGAGATAGAATTAAAGGTGAATGAAATTAAGCTAATTGTAAGAATGCATGCCTGATGGACATAGATTACCTATTACAATCAAATTTCTAATAGAATTTTCCTCTATAAAAGTGCATAAGTAAGCATAATAAGGACAAGAATTACAACATCTAATATTCCAAATATTTCACTAAAATTATCCAAAAAACTATTTCACCTAATATAATTCACTCTAGCTAAAACTAATAAAAATACCATAAGTGCAATTATCATAGCATTTAACACTTTAAACATGCTTGTTGTCATCTCCAATTGTCCTTTTTAGGGCAATTGTACCTTGCAAGGAGCGACACAACAAGGTTGTGGCTGAGAGTATGAGGTTTGGCTCAATTTAGGGCCTCCAAGAGTTTTTTACAAGGCTAGCTCCTTGTTAGGGTGTGATCTTCAATGTGCACTTGTGCTCAACAAAGGAAAAAAAGATGTGGTAGATGAAAAATTAACAAAATAAAAGGGGGTGACACACCAAGATATTTGCTAAGATCTTCCTACAAAAATAGTCCTAAACGGTATGTGCCAACGATGAACATTTCCTCTCCTTGACATAGTGAAGCACAAATGAGATCTACCATTTGTATGTAAGCATAAGAAAGTTGCTCATACAAGATAGCCAAACAAGTGACTAGTCCAAAAATAGACATAGGTCCCTCACACACACATATACTTAATAAAACTCAAAGAATAGGTAAAATATTATAAAAAATACATACACACAAAAATGGGTTAGCAAGAGGCCACAAATGGCTATACAAAAAATTTGACATAGGCTTCCATGTATATATATATATATATATATATATATATATATATATATATATATATATATATATATATATATGTAAAAAATATCACACAAAGTGTAGCACCCTAAAATTGGCACAGTGAAATCTTAATAATTACATTTACTCTAGTAAATAATTTAAATTCAAATTTTAACCTCCCAAATCGCCCGTTAACCATCGTGTAATCCATTTCCCCCTTTTTTGTGCCATTTTTAGAGTTTGTTTTGACCATTTGGCGATATCATCACCGATCAGACGATATCGCCCCAGATCTGATGATTTTTTCTGGACTAGGACGTCCAGACGATCTTGTCCCAAAACTAATTTTGCACAATTAACTTCTGTTCCAACGGGTCTCTAATCCGGGTAGAAGCATGTCTACGCCATTAGAGACCCTCCCTCATTGGAGATCTCCCAAATAGGGATGATCTCCAACCTCCTAACCTCCCTCCTAAGCCTATTTAATCCTAAGCCCTTCCCTTAGCACCCCCCTGGCTGAAATTCCCTGTAACTCAACTTCATATACGATAAAACATCCCAAATTATTGTTTGCATTAGTTCTATTCAAATTTTGTTGGAGGTACCTTAGTGTTTTTTAGTCGAATCAAGCTTACATCATCGCGGACGATCCTGTTCAGATTAGAGGCGATCCTATCGAATCAGAGACGATTTCGTACCAATGCGAGACGATCTCGACTACAGTCAACATTGAGGCAATCAGTGCCTAAAGTTTGCATTTCTTCATCTTTTAATCTGCTGTTTTGTGTTGTAATTAGATATTTTATTCAGTATTTTATACTATTCTGCATTTTGGAGTTCACCCATGTAGATTTAAATGCATAATTAAGCCATAATTGTGATTAAATTAACATAATGCATGCATGTTTTTGTTTTTAAGTTCTAGTTTGATATTGTCACTTTCATTTTACACTATTTCCCTCTATTAGAATAGTTGCATTTTTTTGTGTTTTGCACCTATTTCTCTGTTTGCAGGTCTCTGACGAATTTTTCTGATGAATTTGTCATATCTCAGACAATCTTGTCTGATCTCAGACGATCCTATCAAATAAGAGGCGATCCTGACTGCTTCAAGAATTAGAATCTTCATCAGACATCTAGATCAGGTATTTTTCTTTTAAAATTCTTTAATTTCTCTATTTTATGTCTTAATCATGTTTTCTATATTCATTTAATTTGCATCTTCATATAGAATAGCTTAGACACATTTTGGCCAAAACCTAGGACTTGAATACTTAAGGCTAAAACAAACACATAAAACACATTCCCAACCTAGGTGTGGAAACTGCCATTGAATGTTTCCTGGTGAACCCACCCTCCATCGAAAAATCACCAATATACACCTCCCCCGAGAGGCGAGACCTTCACAAGGCCTCTCAGTCCAAGGTACCGTGCCATCCTTTTCACATCCCCCTTCCGGGCACGGATCCTATAGCCTGAAGGTAAGGGTGTGAAAAATTTGGAGCGATACATTTTGGTGAACTCGACGTGAAATGCATTATAAACCTTTTGAAAACAAAAATAAAAATAAAACAACTAAAACATAGATACATTTTAGATCATTTAAATTTAATATCATGTTTAGATGGTAGCTCCTAAGAAAATATTAGTAGTTACTATAAATGTAGAAAATCAATTGGCAGCCATAGAAATCAATTCTGTACTTAGTGTGCCTGAAACAGATAGAAATCAACTCTTATGGGACGAACTTGATAGAAGACTTAGTGTCATTTCATCTAGGTCAACAAAACTTAAACAAATTAAGAGGCTTGTCCTAGATAGAATCCTGGATCCTCATCAACTTATATTTTATCATGAACTTCAGAGAGCCTACCATAGATGGTTAGCTTATAGGAGAGCTCTTGTGTCTTCAAAAATTTTCACTTTCGAGGAATACCTCAAGAACACAGTTGTGATACGACAATTTTTAGTTCATATAGAATCCCAAGAAACTGATCTTATGATTAGAAGAAGATAGAACAATATTCCTAGAGCTATGTTGAATCGTGAATACTATATTGAGAATTATTATTATCAATTAGAATCTGAAATACATGGTATTTCTATAGCCCTTTTTATTAAATTTTTAAAATAAAACTTTCAATTTGAAGAAGAACACTTCATGACTCCTAAAGAACTCGAGCCCATTAATGATATTTATAAATTGTTTATAGAAAACTAGATCATTACTTTCAGTCTTATTATTTCTTGCATTTATTGTATTGTTTGTCATCTTTACAATATTATTCCAAAAACAAACAAAGAAAAACTAAAAAACATAACAAAAACAAAAACATTTCATTTTAAATATTGTAGTAGGTATATAATTAATATATACCTCTTAAGCTTATAGCATATATATATATATATATATATATATATATATATATATATATATATATATATATATATATATTTGAAATCTGAAATTAAGGCACAATGCCTAAACTTAGGAATGGTAAACAAACTGAAGGAGAAGAAGAAGATTGGTTAGGAGATAAAACTGGAAACCCAAATGTCCTTCCTGAAGATCCAATTTTTGAAGGAGAAAATCTAGATCAACCAGAAGATGACCTAGGTGAAGACAATGAACAAGAAGAAAGTGTTAAAGAGGATGGATCCTCATCCCCTCGAGTAACTCCAGACAGAACTATTACTTTTGACAACGTAGATCATTTATAGAAATTTCTCAATGATAACATTGATGCTCTTAATGTGGCAGTTCGTATTGATAAAGGGAAAATTAGTGACACTCAAGCAGCCATCGAACATATGTTTGATGTGCGCACTAACCCCTTGTCTTTCATTGATCAAGAAAGTGATAAGGTTGGGCCATCCAATACAGATATGGTCACTATGATTCAAAACATGTCAAAACAACAGGTTACCCAACCTCCTAAGGAACTTGTTATTCAACCTAAAATCATTCCCACACAAAATAAAACTTCCTTCACTTCTTTACTTTGTCAAACTATTGATCAGTATGCTTCAAGTAAACAAAAACCTAAAACGAAGCCAAACACCAATTTTCCACAATCTGGAATACATCATAATACAACTTCAAAATTCCTTCATAACACCTTTCCTACCAACAATTTACACAATAGCAATATAGCATCTAATCTTCATATCCCTCCATCATATGCTCACAAAACCCATGTCAATGCCCTACCGAACCAATATGGTGGGCAAACTAGTAATCTGGAAGCCATGGTGAAACAATTGACTTCGTGTATGGACCAAATAGATCCTTATCATCCCTCATACAATTATCGATAGATCTGTAGTCAACCTTTGGATCCCATAGTTGTAGCTCAACCGTACCCTAAGCATTTTCCCATGCCCATCTTACCTATATATAAAGTATGTTAGCGTACTTTAGCTATTTGTTAGTTGTTATATTTCTTTAGCAACTTGTTGCAGCGGCATCCTGTTGAGATGCGCCCTCTTCGGGCTAATCCAGGAATGCAGTTTGTACTGCTGTATTATTTAACACCCTGCTGTGAATAATATTTCTAGTTCACATTTCTATCATGGCATCAGAGCCAGTCAAAAATCTCGAGCGAGATAATTACAGTCGAATTGCCGAGCGAATCTAAACAATTTTTTTTTTTTGTGCCGTAGGACGACTGTGAACTCTCCCGCGTGCTGTGTCGTCTCCCTGCGTAGCAGCTGAGTGACTATGGGAGGACGGAGGACGGAGTGGTGACTGTTGGAGGACGCAACACCAAGCACTGCAAACACAGGCAGCAGATGCGTCACTGAGTGAGGTGCAGCCCAACACGTTCGCTGCATCGTGTCGTTGGACTGTAGATGCAAAGTAGCCCAGCACGTTCGCTGCAGCACGGATGTCGCGTCGCTGGATTGCGGACGCGACGCACGGACGTCCGCTTCTGGACTGCGGACGCGATGCATGATAGGAGGGGAGCCCCCCCCCTCATTGAAGGTGATGACCCCCCTCCCCCCTGCTCGGTGTGCTACGTCGCGGGAGTGGCCGCCACGCGCAGACGCGCAGGGGAAGCATAGGAGGGACCGCGATGCGCAGGCCCCCCCCGTTGAATGCGGAGCACGGGTGAAAGTTTTTTTTTCAAAAAAATTTAATCGCCCCCCCCCGAGCGCAGGGCGCCAGCCGACGGGAATTGTTTAAAAAAAAAAAAAAAAACCCGACCCGCGACGAAGCAAAGCTGCGGCCGCGAGTTGCAGAGGAGGCTGTTGCAGAGGAGGGCTCGGGCAGACTGAGGAGATATATAGGAGAGGGCTCCACGATCCTTTCGGATCAGCCCGCTAGCTCACTTGGCAGTGAGCTGTGCGGTAAGGCTCAGGGAGCCTGCAGGTCGGGGGTTCAAATCCCGCCGACTCCCCCCTAAGGTATAATTTTTTTTTCAAAGTTTTTTTAATAATTATTATTTTTTAATTAAAATTTTTAATTTTAATTTATTTTTTATAGTTTTTTAAACTTTATAAATTAAAATTTAATTTTTAATTTATTTTTTCATAAGTTTTAAAACTATATAAATTAAAATTATTTATTTTAATTTTAAATATATAATAATTATTAAAATGCTTTGTTAAAGAGATTTTTTTTAAGGGGGGATATTTTTTTCAAAAAATCAAAGGGGGATTGTGAGTAATTTTTTGAAAAATAGCAATTTGGCGAATTGTAAAAGGTGCATTTTCGGCTGTGACCGACACCTTGTGGGTTATTCTTGTGGGCATTTTTTTTGTTGTATGTTGCATATTTCATTTTTGCACTATAACATTAAAAATTAAAATCAAAACACTCCCTAAGTCCCCGGAATAATTAAAACCCATCCGTGCAATTTATTGCACTGCAGCGTTCGGTATTTGTGATACCTCTGGCCAGCACTTACAGGTAAAGCTGTCGTGATTTGGCTACTGTATCCGCCGCCTAATATAGCTGCTACAACGACGTCTGAGCTTGTTCTCTATAAATCGTCGGGGAGAGATAAGTTAGCCATTTTTTGCATTTTTTTACTCCATCCACTACCCTTTATCGCACTTGTGTTTAGGCGTAAATCCTGACGAAGTATTCTTCATAGTGTTTAGGGGAAGTTACGCCCCACGCATGAGAAGAATCTTCTATGGTAGGTGCCATCAACAAGGCGATTCCCTTTCAGTACCGCTTATGTTCCACGTATCGTATGATCTCTAAAACTCACCTATAGTCTCCCTCACGTAAGGGCGGGTGATTTTTGTTGATCTTTCTAAATACCTATAGTTTCCCTCACGTAAGGGCGGGTATTTTGTATGGTATAACGGCCTAGCAAAAGGTATATCGAAAGGGGGACCAATTGGTGATATAAGGAACCTTCACTATGGCCGTTGTTGCAAAGTTGATGACTGATCCGCATCAGTTATTGAAAGGTCCAAATTATACACCATGGAAACATAAGATGAAGGCAATTCTCCAAATGGAAGATTTGTGGGATATTGTTACTGGAGTAGCAACTAGGCCTTCACCAACAGCAGGATCCACAGGTCCTTCCGCAGATCAGATAGCTTTTGACAAGAAAGACAGTCGAGCAAAGGTGCTCATTTTGTTTGTTGTTTCAGATGAAGTGCAACCTCATATAGCTGACAAAGCAAGTGGTAAAGAGGCATGGGATGCCCTTAGAACCATCTATGAGGGAAAGAATGATTCCACCATTCTTCATCTTCAACAACAACTTCATAACCTGAGTTTGAGACAGGGTGAAACAGTTGAACTCTTTCTGTGCAGAGTGTCTGAATTGAAAGAGAAATTGAATTCTTTGGGAGATACTATGGATGAAAAGCTTCTCATTTCACTTGTGATGAGAGCTTTACCTTCTTCATTTGATATGTTGATAACCTCCATCCAGGTGTCTCAACGACAAATTACCTACATCGAGTTGGTCAATCTGCTTCAACAACAGGAGGCACGCCAACTTCACAAGGATGATTCTTCCAATACAGCCCTATACACCAACAGGCAGGGTTCTAGGAAGAAAGGTAATGGGAAAAAAGGAGGCAACTTTTAGAAAGGAGGAAATTCTCAACAAGATACGAAAGGAAAAGGCAAACAACCTCAACAGAAGAAGAGGTGGTGCAAGATCTATGAGAAAGACAACCATGACACCAACAGGTGTTGGCATAAGAACAAGCAAAAAGGCCAAAACAAACCACAAAATAAAAACAAGCAACCCCAGGTGAATGTTGTTGTTGAAGAATCTGACTCAGATTCTGAATGGGCACACAAGGTGCTCATGACTACCACAGATTCCACACAGAGGGATCCTGTTTGGTATGTCGATTCTGGAGCTAGCAAACATATGACTGGCGACAGATCGTGGTTTGAATCATTTGTGGCCAAAGAGGGCAAACCTGTCACCATTGCTGATGATAAAACCTACAGGGTTCAGGGAGAGGGTACAGTTTCAGTCACTCTTCCTGATGGCAAGTGTCAGATTGACAAAGTCCTCTATGTTCCGGGATTGGCTAACAATTTGTTGTCAGTCACACAAATCCTGGATAGAAATATGGTTGTCAACTTTCATGTTGAGAATGGAAAGAAGTGTTGTACTATTACCAGGAAGGGTAAGCAGATTGCAACAACTTCATATAAGCACGGCTTATTTGCACTAGATGCTATCTCTACTCCACATGTTGCCATGACTGTCTCTACCAAGGAGGCAACTTCCCTATGGCACAAGAGATATGGGCATCTTAGTTCTGGCTACTTACTTGAGCTCAGTAAGTATGAGATGGTAAAGGGTCTTCCTTCCCTTTCTGCCACATTGCCAGTGTGCTCTGACTGCTTGGCAGGAAAGCAGCATAGAGTACCATTTGAGAAGAGCTCAACAAGAGCACGAAAACCTCTGGAGTTAATTCACACCGATCTGTGCGGTCCTTTCACACCCAACAGTTGTGGAGGGAAGAGGTACTTTCAGTTATTCGTAGATGACTACTCACGAAAGATGTGGGTTTTCTTTCTCCAACTAAAATCTGAAGCTTTCGCATTCTTCCAGCAGTTCAAGAAATCCGTTGAGAAGGAGTCAGGAGCTTCTATTAAAACCCTCCGCTCAGATCGAGGGGGAGAGTTTACCTCTAATGAATTTTCTGCATTCTTAGATAAGCATGGAATCAAGAGACAGTTAACAACTGCCTATACTCCTCAGCAAAATGGAGTTGCTGAGAGAAGGAACCGTTCTATCATGGAAATGGTTCGTTGTATGCTCACAGGAGCTACTCTTGGGCAACAATATTGGGCAGAAGCTGTCACCACTGCAGTGTATCTGTTGAATAGGGCACCCACAAAGGCCCTAAAAGGAATGACTCCACAGGAAGCATGGAGTGGTCGAAAACCCTCCATATCTCATCTACGTATTTTTGGATGTCACGCTTTCATGCACATACCGAAAGAGAAAAGGAAGAAGCTAGATGAGAAAACACTGAGATGTATTTTTCTTGGTTATGATGAGCACTCTAAAGGATATCGTTTGATAGATCCTTTGACCAAGAAAATTCATATCAGCAGAGATGTTGTCTTTGATGAAGCTTTCACATCACAGAGCACATCTAAAGTACACCAAGATATTGTGGAATCTAAGGAAGAGAAGATTCCTTCGTCAACACAGACAGGAGGTCCTTCTACATCTTCTTCAACTCCATCGAAGAAGAATCCTAAATGGTGTACAAATACAATCAGAGATGCAAATTTATCCACTCCTCCCAATTTGAATTTGGATAGACCTCGTACACGCAGTATGGCTCAAAAGGAAAAAGAAGCCAAAGAAACTGGTGAGGTTGATGATCTTTGTCAATATTTTGAGGAACTTTCTGTAACTCCAAGTACAGAAGTAGAGGATATGGATATTGATGATGACAGGGCGTTCATGTCTACCATAGATGATCTTGAACCTGCATCAGTGCAAGATGCTCTTAGTGAGCCTCAGTGGAAGGCCGCTATGGATACAGAGTATGAGTCTTTGATGAAAAATAAAACTTGGAAGCTTGTTGATCTTCCGCATGGAAAGAAACCCATTGGCTGCAAATGGGTATATAAAGTCAAGTACAAGGCAGATGGAACAATTGATAAGCATAAGGCCTGTCTTGTTGCAAAGGGCTATGCTCAAAAGGAAGGCATTGACTACGAGGAAACTTTTGCACCTACTGCTCGGATGACCACAATTCGGGTTATGTGTGCTATGGCAGCACAATATGGGTGGAAAGTTCACCAGATGGATGTCAAAAGTGCCTTTCTAAATGGTGATCTCCAAGAAGAAGTCTACATGACTCAGCCTGAAGGATTTGAAGTGGAAGGCCAAGAGCAGAAGGTTTGCAAATTGGTCAAATCCTTATATGGTCTGAAACAAGCTCCTCGAGCTTGGTATATAAAAATGGACAATCACCTTATGCAGCATGGATTTAAGAGATGTCCGTCAGATGCAAACCTCTATTTCAAGAAACAGGGTTCTGAGATAGTGTTGCTTGTACTCTATGTGGATGATCTGCTCATTACAGGGAGTTCAGAAACTATGATCTCTACTGTCAAAAGAAACTTGTGCAAATATTTTGAGATGACAGATCTCGGACTTCTCCATTATTGTCTTGGTCTGGAATTCAGCCAGAAGGAGCACTCCATCAAAGTGTCTCAGAAAAAATATGCCAAGACATTGCTGGAAAAATATCGCATGATTGATTGCAAGCCAATGGCAACTCCGATGGAGAATGGACTTCAGTTATCACGATATGATGATTCACCTCAGGTAGATGGTACTCTCTATCGACAGTTGATTGGGAGTCTCATATATCCGACCAATACTAGGCCAGATCTCGTATTTGTTGTCAACTATCTTTCGAGGTTCATGCGGGAGCCTAAGACCACTCATTGGAAAGCAACAAAACGTGTTCTTCACTATGTCCGTGGTACTATGGAATATGGCCTAGAATACAAGAGGAACAACAAATTCTTCTTGCAAGGATACACGGACTCCGACTATGCCGGATCATTTGATGATCGCAAGTCAACTTTTGGATACATTTTTCATCTGGGATCCGGTCCTGTCTCTTGGCACAGCAAGAAGCAACAGGTGGTTGCTATTTCATCAACAGAGGCAGAGTATCGTGCCGCACGTGAAGCTGTGTGCGAAGTGATATGGTTACGTCGCATTCTGACAAGTATGGGCCATCCATCAAAATCTCCAATACACTTGTTTTGCGACAATCAGGGTGTTATGAACCTCGTCAAGAATCCAGTCCATCATGAAAGAACAAAGCACATTGACACACAATGTCATTTCATTCGAGATGAAGTTCCAAAGCACCGAATTCAGCTTCAACACATTCCCACCGATGCTCAAGTTGCAGACATTTTCACTAAGGCACTTGGACGTGTCAAATTTGAATTGTTTCGCAGCTCACTTTGTATTGCAAAATGATGTAAGGGGATGTTAGTAGTCTAGTATAGCTATTAGTTATTACATTACCCAAATAATGTAATAAAGGGGGATGTTAGCGTACTTTAGCTATTTGTTAGTTGTTATATTTCTTTAGCAACTTGTTGCAGCGGCATCCTGTTGAGATGCGCCCTCTTCGGGCTAATCCAGGAATGCAGTTTGTACTGTTGTATTATTTAACACCCTGCTGTGAATAATATTTCTAGTTCGCATTTCTATCAAAGGAACCGAAGATCCCATAGAGCATCTTCGCATGTTTAGGATAGCATGTCATGATATATCACATGATGACTTGCTATTACTAAAAATGTTCCCGAAAAGTTTAGGTGGAATGGCATTAGAGTGGTACTATCAATTGCCCACTCATTCTTTGAGAAACTTTGAAGAAACAACTGAATATTTTGTCCATCAATTTAGTGCCTACATCGAGAGGCATGTCACCATTAAAGATTTATACAACTTAAAACAAGACAAGGATGAATGTTTTGCCGATTTCTTAGCTAGATGGAGGCGGTTGACAGGAAAACCGCACTTTGTGCTACCTTATAGGGAAATGTTGGACATTTTTATCAATAATTTACAAGAACAAATATCTTATGAGCTATCAACTGCTACCTTAACCACCTTCGATCAAGCTATAGACTTAGCTCGAAGAGTAGAAGATGCCCTCATTAGGAGAGGCCAACTTAGGAAGAAAGATGATGAGAAAACATCCAGAAATCAGTATAAAAACAAACAAGTTGTAGGTGACGGAGTCACTGACAGTAGAAATGTTGCTAATATCAATACAACGAAGACAACAAAAAAATTTATATTGAAACCCCCTGATAAACCTCCTCGAGAATTTACTAGATTGAATCAACCATTATCAACTATTCTACCTCAATTACTCGAAAGAGGTTTGATCCAATTACCAGCTATCCGGGAACCTGATCCAACTATACCCGGATACGAAGTGACTTACACTTGTGATTTCCATAGAGGACCTGGACACTCTACAAACTCTTGTAAAAGATTGAAACATAAAATACAAGATCTGATTGATAATAATGAAATGGAGGTGCAAGCATTCCAACCTAAACAAAATGCTCCTAATAATGCTCAAAAGACCATTCCCCAAAATCAAAATCAAAATGCTAATCAATCATTAGACATATTTCAACACCCTTTACCAAGACATGGTAAAGAGGTGGCCAATCAAATTGAACATCATAATGTTCCCCCTCCTACCGGATATGTAGGAACCATTAGCGGATAATTACCTATTCAGGATCCTCAAATATTTGACACAACCTTATCCATGGTTATGACCAGGCCCTTACATAATATTCAAACTCCTGATTCTAGTGATGTAGAATCAGATATTGAAAGTGAAGTAGACATCACTTCAAACCAATCGAATAGTTCTAAAAATGAATCAGATCCTATTCAACCCATCACAGATGCTATGGTTCCAGAAGAACCATTTCCTAGAAGAGTTACTACTCGACCCTCTTCTAATCAATTCCTTCCTAATGAACAAGCCATAAATGCTCGACCGAGACTAGTTCAGCGTCCTCAATATAACATTGTAGGTACCATTGGAGTCGTTACCCGAAAACAGGCTCAAAATTCTCAACAAGAACCAAACCAGAATGATGGATCAGCTCCATTTGTTTTGAAAAATCCCAATAAAGGGAATCATGCTCCTAATGTTCAACCTAAACCCCCTTACAATATTAATGAGCAATTATCCAATACTATAGCCATAATTTCCCTTTTGGATTTATTAAGATCTTCTCCCACCCATAGGGATGAGTTGATGCTTACATTAAGCCAAATGATGGTACCTCAAAACATTCAACCTGAAGCCATGGCCAATACTATCATTACTCGAGAGGTTGATTGTATTGACTTTCGGGATAAAGATATCCCACAACATAGTTTACATAAGGATAACCCCTTATATATTACTGCTCTAATTGGAGATGTAGCTGTAAAACGAGTCTTGATTGATAATGGCTCATCTCTAAACATTTGCACTTTTGACTTCTACCAAAGATTTGGCTTTAGAAGTGATGAAATGAAGAAAAATGACATGATTATCAAAGCTTTTAATGACGAAACACAAGAAACGTGTGGAGTTATTACCATCCCATTGCAAGTTGGTCCTAGAACCCTAGATACAACCGTGTTTATTGTACATTGCCCAGCATCGTACAATATACTTTTGGGTCATCCTTGGATCAATGCGATGCGAGCGGTCCCATCAACTTTACACCAATGTGTTAAATTCGAATTTAAAAATTAGTTGGTCACTATCCATGGTGACCCTAGACCCTTTGATATGTGTGCTTTGGTAGAACTCGTTGGAGTGCAATTTTGCCCTGCTCTGTCATCCACACATCCTAATTCTTATTTTTCATCTAAAACTGTGAAACACACACCCATAACCTCACCTATTTCCCCTCCATTAATTTCATCCTCATATATAGATCAACAATCTTCTAAACAAATCACTCTAGAACCTCAAAAATATCTTAAATCTACAACCAATCCTTCATGTTCTATCCCTATAATTTCAAAACCTATAGACCCATCTCTTAACACTTCCACATTATCAACATCTATCATACCTTCCACATCTAAAGATATAGGGAATGATCCTTCTACATCTTATGCTCTTTTTGATGAACTTTTACTAGATTTATCCACAACCTTAATATCAGAAAAAACAAATGCTTTCATGCAAGATTCAATTCTTTTAAATAACTTGCCGCCATCTCCTCGTACTTTGGGCCTCCCACAACCTATGGGAAGTACTTACCAAGTCGGGAGTTGTGCCTTCATTTATAAAGGATATGAGCTGGGAAGAATCCCTCGGAATATCAAAACTCATCATGAGGGATATGCTCGGTGTTATTTTACCAATGAATATATTAAAGCTAAACCCATAATGCTTAAAATGGGATATAAAGGGAAAGGCTTGGGACCTTTCCAAAATGGCATGAAAGAACCTTTCGAGGTAGAACCGTGGCCCGCCCGCTTGTGGTGTGGGCCTATTTCCTAGTAAGGGTCAACCCTTTCCTTTTGAAGATGATGATCAACTCATATGTTATCAAGATTATTTGGATAGGCATGATGATTTGCCTCTAAAAAATCAGCCATTTACATGTAACATGCTATCCATAGCTTACCCTAAAATGATTGCTGACCCCGATGAAGAGTTGGAAGGAGATATCTTCCATGATGTCTCCATTGAAGAGATGTTACACAATGGATTTTATTTTGATGGTTCTATACCAACTATAGCCCAACTTGAGACCGCTAATCCTCAAGATGAATTATCCAAATTAACCTTACAAGAATTACAAGAATTGGGCGTTTCACCCGCCCCACCTAATTTTGAAAGAGATCTACACATGGAGGTAGAAAACGTCATTAAAATTAACATTGGAACTGAAGGATAATCCTCACATAATCAATATTGGATCAGAATTAAGTCAAGAAAAACAAGAGCAATACATTGCATTCCTTAAAGAGTATGAAGATGTCTTCGCTTGGACATATGAAGATATGCCAGGTCTAGACCCTTCTATAGTCATGCATCATCTAGTGGTCCATCCGGATGCTAAACCTGTTAAACAAAAACTTAGAAAAATGCATCCCAAAGTGGCTCTGCTAGTCAAAGGGGAGTTAGAAAAACTCCTGAATGTTGTTTTTATACAAGCTATTGATTATGCTGAATGGATCTCAAATGTAGTTCCAGTCACCAAAAAAGAAGCTACCAAAGTTAGGGTTTGCACAGATTTTAGAGATATTAACGTTGCATGCCCTAAAGATGATTTTCCTCTTCCAAACATGGATCAAATCATTGACTTTACTACCGGGAGTGGGATGATGTCCTTAATGGATGGATTCTTCGATTATAATCAGATCAGGATAGCTCCTGAAGATCAGGCTAAAATAGCCTTTATTACCCCCTGGGGTACTTTTTGTTGGAAAGTGATGCCATTTGGCTTAAAGAACGCAGGTGCAACCTATCAACGAGCTATGACTTATATTTTTCATGATATGATGCATGATATCCTACATGATTATGTAGATGATATTATAGCTCGCTCTATTAATGAAGATAATCATTTAGATGATTTGAGAAAAGTTTTTAATCGATTACGAGAATATCTTATTCGATTAAATCCAACAAAATGCATATTCGGAGTTAAGTCCGATAAACTATTAGGGGTTTTAGTTTCTTTACGTGGTATCAAAATCGACCCTCTCAAGATTGCGGCTATCACTGATATGCCCGCACCTACTAATATATCTGAGTTACGAAGTTTACAAGGTAAGCTTCAAGCCATCCGTCGCTTCATCGATAAGCTAGCGAACAAAACTCGGTCCCTTTCTTAAACTCCTTAAGAAGGATGTCCCTTTTAATTGGGATGACGAATGTAGAGAAGCTTTTGAACTTCTCAAGCAATACCTCCTTAATCCACCGATGCTTTCACCGCCTAAACCTGATCGCCCATTTCTCCTATATATTTCAGCTTCAGATTCTGCCTTAGGAGCTATGTTAGCTCAGCTTGATGATGAGAAGAGAGAACGTGCTAATTATTATATTAGCCGAACCTTCATTAGTTATGAAACCCGCTACACAACATTAGAGAAACTATGTCTAGCAGTCATGTTTGCTATGCAAAAATTATGACATTATATGCTTAGTCAAAAAACTTATGTCATTGCTAAATACGATCCCTTGAGGTATCTCATGAGTCGACCTTATTTATCGGGTCGCACAACCAAGTGGGTTCTTGCTCTAAGCGAATTTGATCTCACATTCATAGGACAAAAGTCTGTTAAGGGTCAAATCATAGCAGATCAATTAGCTGCTACACCCTTAGAGTCTACCCATCCCCTCATCATCGAGTTTCTTGATGAATGCCTTCAATTAGAGGTAGACCATATTGAACAATGGTCCTTATACTTTGATGGAGCCCGATGCATGAGTGGGGCTAGTGTGGGTATTATTTTAATATCCCCGCAAAAACATCTTATTCCTCTGTCCTTCAAATTAACATTTGCTTGCACCAACAATACTGTTGAATATGAAGCTCTAATCCTTGGATTACGAGCTGCCTTAGCGCTAAAAATTAAACATCTGTTAGTTTTTGGTGATTCTCAACTGGTTATAAACCAAATTAATGAAGTTTATCAGACCAGAGATGATAAATTGTGCCCATATAAAGCCTATGTTTTACAACTAATGTCTCTATTTGATCAAGTTACCTTGGAAGCTATTCCTCGAACTTGCAACCGTGCAGTTGATGCTATGGCCGCAGCTGCATCTCTCCTACCCTTGGAGTTAGATGACGAATATGCCACTATCATTATTCGTTGACTCCAGGAACCCGCTTCAAATAAGTCATGCTTAGAACCTTTGGATGTGTTTCTAATCAACGAAACTACTCCTGAACCTTGGTATACAGATATATTTGATTTTCTCCAAAATGGGACTTTCCCTGCCAATTCTAATAGAAACCAGCGTCGGTTATTACGTAGACGAGCAAGTCGATTTGTAATAATTGGCAATACCTTGTATAGGAGATCTTTTGAAGGTATCCTATTAAGATGTTTGAATTTAGAAGAATCCAAATCAGCCTTGAGTGAAGCCCACGATGGATCTTGTGGAGGACACTTCAGTGGTAGTGTCATTGCTAAAAAGCTCCTTAGGATAGGATACTTTTGGCCTACCATGGAGAATGATGCACATGATTATGTGTGCCATTGCGACAAGTGCCAGAAACATGCTGACCTTGTCCATGCGCCTGCACAAGAACTACAGGCTATTTCATCTCCTTGGCCCTTTTCAAAATGGGGTTTAGATATTATTGGCAAAATCAATCCTGTGTCATCTGATGGACACAAATTCATCATAACCGCCACTGAGTATTTCACGAAGTGGGTTGAAGCTATGCCTTTAGCTTCTTGCATTGGCACACAAGTCTCTAAATTTATTTTTAATCAAATCATTTGCAGGTTCGGAATTCCTGCAAATCTCATCTCTGACAATGGAACTTGTTTCAAAAATAAAGATGTTAAAAAATTATGCCAAAAATATAAGATTCAACATCGCTTGGTCCACTCCCTATTATCCTCAGGGTAATGGTCAAGCAGAAGCATCTAACAAAACCTTAATCAAAATCCTCAAAATATTGGTCAATAAAACTGGCCGTGACTGGCACATTCAGTTATATCCAGCCTTGTGGGCCTATCGAACTAGTGTTCGAACCCCCACTGGAACTTCACCTTTTGTTTTGGTGTATGGCGCTGAAGCCGTTTTTCCCTTCGAATTAGAAGTTCCTTCTTTGGCTCTACTACTTCAAGATACCGAAGTAGGAGATGAATATCGAGTTGGTAGACTCAGTCAGTTGGAACTCCTAGATGAAAAATGCATCAATGCTTTGGAGCATCTCCGTGCCTACCAAAACAAGCTTAAAAGATCATATGCTAAAAAATTTCGTCATCGATCCTTTGAGATCGGCGACCTTGTTTTAAAAGAAAATCAAAAAAATACTAATGCAACTAAGGACCTTAAAGGTAAATTTGAGCCCAACTGGCTTGGACCATACATTATCACTTGCTAAATTTGAATCAGGAGCATACAAATTATCTACCTTAGATGGTAAAGAACTTAAAGAACCCATGAATATTTTGCATCTTAAACGTTACTATGTATAAATTTGGTCATTTCATCCTTGTATATATTTGTTTAAAATATTTCAAAATCACTATCTTGTATTTCTTTCAATTTATAAATTCAAAAACACCAAAAACATTCATAATCATCAAAATCTTCAAAACTATTTGTTGTATTTATTTATGGCACTTGTTAATTCTTTCAAATATATATAAAAATAAAAACAACAATATTCTTGACTCTTTCGAAACCAAAACAATATAAAGAAGAAAGAGAGAGTCAACATTCTCAAAACTTCTCAAAAATAGTATTTATATCTATATATTCTTACAAATGTTGCGAGTTATATGTTTCAAATTATTTTGGATAAATTAGCATTTATTTGGAATCCCTCACTTTCACACTCACAAAAATAAATATCTTGATTTTATCTGGCATGATTACTAATCTCTCTTATATCAAAGTCCACAAAATTCAATTAAATAAAGTTTGAGCATAGAGAATTGATCTTGTTATTTACTTAAACCAAGCACATCTTTTCACAATAAAATGATTATATTTGTAATTTCCATGCTTTGCTACATAGTAGAAGTGGTTTCTTGAGCGAAAAGTTTCCCCTGCTATCCTATCATGCACATGGTCTAGAATCTTTGAGAATTGGCAAAAGGACAAGCTCACCCCTACCCAGAATAAAAATCCCTTGCTCTACAGCTAATCCGAGCAAGTATCCCTAGTATAGAACAAAAGGCAAAGTTCAAGAAAAAGAGAAAAAGAAAAAAATGTTATTTTATATCATTACAACAATATTTCAAGCATTATCTCAATTATCAAGCAAAAATACAAAAAGAAGAAAAGAAAAGAAAAAGAAAGCAAAAAGCAAGAAAGCAATAAAATCCCTTTCCCTACCCTTTGAAAAGAAAAGAAGGGTTGATGAGCTTGAATCCCTGGAATTCTCAATTATTCGAAAACTATGAGGTAAGCCCCATAACAGGTGGTTTGTGCCCAACCTGCTTGGCCTTGGGTAACTCCTAGCGTGGCGATATGTCTGTCACATTAGCGACCTTCTTTTGTACAGACCTATGTCTGCTTATGGATTAGCTAGCTCTTGATAATCCGACCTACATAGTAGTCTAGTATGGTTATATGCATCTACATCATGGTTAATGAACACTTATTTGGTTTCATTCAAATCACTTGTATCATATTATCTTGCTCAAAACTGGTAAATGAACATAGCAATTGCACACACATTTGTATTTGAGAGATTTTGTGTATCATTATGATAAATCAAGATTGGAAATGAACTCACATATGCACATGGGATTCCTTATAAATCTAACTTTTGTCTTCAAAATACTTTGAAATATTTTTTGCAAAAATTGTTTGGAATAATTCATTTTCTTCTTTCAAGTACAGTTGTTTAGTATAAAGACAACTACATGCATAATAGAAAAATTAAAATTTCTTTCAAACCATACAATCAAAAACACACACACACACACACACACACACACACACACACACACACACATATATATATATATATATATATATATATATATATATATATATATATATTGTCGACTTTCGCGACGATGGTATAGTTCCAAAACCAAAATTGGAATTTTATGCCTAGCGCAAGTCCTCATCTTCATATTTTCACAAATTAAAAATCAATCATGCAATAAAACTATCTCTTTTTTGGATTTTCGCGATGATGGTATAAGTCTATACCTACATATTCTATGCCTAGCGCAAACCATTGTAACAATTTTTATTCCCCATTTATTTAAAAATCATGAAAAACATATGACTTAAATCATTATGTTACACAAATTATGCTTTTAAAAAGCAAACACATTATCACTATTTCATGTCATTATGTCAACCTTCAATTTTGCAATGATGGTATAATTCCTAGGGAATTATCCAAAAAATTTATCACACTTAGGAATTTATGCCTAGCAAAAATCATTTTAACATTATTTCATGCATACTATTTTTATGAAAATCTGAAAACAAACCATCATCATCATCATTTGCACCATTGCACCAAAGTCTTAAGACAGTCTCTTAAGCACTCTTTTACCTTTTAACAATATTTCTATCCTGGGATTAGCTTGACGACCGAGTGAGCGGCGACTCCATGAAATGGTCTATAATAGCGACAATGTCCTTTGAAATTATTGTTAGAAGTCTCTTTTTATCTTTTATCACATCACATCACAAACAACCAATTTGTTACATCAGATTATTTCATTTAAATTTTACAAGCATGACACTCAAACCATAATATTTCCAATGACATAATTACATGAATCATCAAATCAATCAATCAAACATAAAAGCATCATAAAAATACACAAGTCATATGATCAAAAACATATCTCATCTCATATATATATCAACAATATATACATCATCAAAACTAGATTGGTATGCCACAATCTGTACCTCGGCATACTCAATCCTCTATCAAAAATAATAAATGCTATCATATCAATCTGTACAATGTAATGCAGTAGTCTAGCCTCGAGAACCCCTCGAGCTCTCAGCCTCATCTCCTCCCCCACCCTGAGGTGGACGAGGTGGCCCCATCGTAGTATGAGTGGTACTACGAGTCCTAGTCGTCGATCGAGACGAAGTCCTCGATGACCCGATCCTGATCGGCTCTACGATGTTAGCCGACAGTGGTAGTCTATCCTCCTCTGGCACCATCTGATAGTATAATGTCTGATAGAAAGTGATTTGGGCAATAGCCCATGCCAGCTCCCCAGTGCTCGCCCCTCCGCCCTGCGCTCTGAGGCATGCAATCTCGTCTCGAAGCTGTGTCACCTCAGCTCGGTGTCATGCAGCCTCCTCCTGTAGGGTCTGCACCTGTGCTTGGAGATGGATTGTCTTCGCTCAGAGAGTCACTGTCTCGCTACTCTCCCCAGTGTCGACACCCTTGCCCTTATCGGGCGATGGTGGCCTCTCTCTCTGTGGAGAAGGGGGTCTCTCCTCCCTCCTCTCCCGCTGTCGCGGCCTCTCCTATGCCTGTGGCCTCCTCAGCTCTCTCCCGCCGTGACCCTGGGCCGCCTCCATAGCCGCCTGGCATCGCCTCCCTATCCGATGCACAACTACGTGTATCGGACCCTGAGCCCTCGTCATCCGAGGAGGGCGGATGCCTGCGTACCAGGCATCGTAGCCATCGGCTACCCCTGCGTCGTCCCCATCCACTGGCTGAATGGGGGCATCGTTCGAGTCCTGACTCCAGAAGCGCTGCATGTCTGGAGCCCCGCTCACTGTGGTGTTATCCCAAACAGTCCAGGAAAACTCGTAATCCCTGAGAGATGGGATCCCCTATTGTAGACCGAACTGTCACAAAACTCGGTCGTAGCGATGGAGCTCCACCTCTCCCCTCTCCATCCACAGCCAGCAAACTCGCCTAACGTGAGCCAACTCCTGTCCATCCTCGGCCCACCCTGGGTGCTCTCGCCATGGCCTCCAGGTGATCTGGTCTAGGACAAGGTCATCCAGTAGTCTCTGGGACATCGGTAGGTCAATCCGCCACTGTGACCCTCTCCGGAGCCACCAGTAGAAAACTCGGGGCCTCTCCCCGTCAATCCCTATCAAAGGAAGCCCTACCGGCCTTCGCACTGCAATGTGCTCCCAGCACCAAACCTGTAGGAGCGATGTCATAACTAGACATCGACCGCCCTTGTACACGACCCCATGCAGGATCCTGTACAATCGACATAGAACAAAACTGCCCCAAGAAAATCTGTAACCATGGTCTCGCATATCGTAGATCACATCTGCTAGCATCCATGGTACCCTGCACCCACTCTGGTGGCACAACAGAAGTCCACCAACCACTCCGACCAAAACCTGTGTGAGTCTCGATGCCCCAGGCATCTGATGTAGTGCCTCGATGTTCACTCCGCCCTTCTCCAGGGCGAAGCTCGGGTCACCACACAACCGCCCCATAGCATGGCCCTGATTGGCCGTAGGAGTGATCAACCGTCCTTGTATGGGGATTCTTAAAATCCTCCATACATCCTCCAAAGTGGGAGTCATCTCCCCTGTCGGTAGCCAAAAATAGGAAGAACCCGGATACCACCTCTCTGCTAGGGCTATCAGTAGCCCCATGTCTGTAGACACTTGTGGCATTTCTGCCACATGCTGTAAGTCGGCTTGTGCCAGCTGATCCCGCTCTGCCTGTGTTAGAGTGGCCAAGTCATCTCTCAAACCTCCATATTTCCATTCTCTGCTCTTTAGCAATCCTCTCTGCAACATAAACAACAAAACAATAACAATCATTAATAACAAACTCAAGTGATTAATAATGCAAGTTAAAATAAGTTCAATTTTATCAAATGATGATATCGTCCACTATTGGACGATATCGTCCCAAATTTGAGCACAATCGTCTCCGATTTCGCAAGCCGAAATCGTCCCTAATTTGATGAAATCGTCCCCCTTTCGTCGATTTCGCCCTTAGACGAAATCGGCGAACTTGAGACGATTTCGTCGAAATCGGGACGATTTCGTCCCGATGACGTCGACGGCCCAAAAATGGCCGCGATGCTCAAAAATTCATTTAAAATTCACCTAAAAAGCATGTAAATTCAAATTAAAACATTCTAAACTAAGTTTAGACTCTTACCCGTAGCCCGTGCCGGACCTCTGTCGATCTGTGCGTCGTCTCCACCATTTTTGCTTGCAGAGCTCTAAAACCAGAAAAAATGAACAGTAAAAATGAATTAGGGTTTTACCCTATTTTTCTTAATTTTATTCAAAACACAATTAAAAACATTTTTTTCAAATTTTTCTTTTTCGCGTTTTTACCTCAAACGTTCGATTTGGGTAAAAACACGGAGGGGGCACCATAGTAAGCTGTCGTACGATTCGACCAAGAATCATCGCCTAAAAATGGGAATAATTTTTGCTTTCTCGTAGATCGAGAAGAACTCATCTTTAACGCATTTTCTTCGAAAAATTCGCTAAAGAGGGGGCAAAATGTAGCACCCTAAAATTGGCATAGTGAAATCTTAATAATTACATTTACTCTAGTAAATAATTCAAATTCAAATTTTAACCTCCCAAACCGCCCGTTAACCGTCGTGTAATCCATTTCCCCCTTTTCCATGCCATTTTTAGAGGTTGTTTTGACCGTTTGACGATATCGTCGCCGATCAGACGATATCGCCCTAGATCTGACGATTTCGTCTGGGCTAGGACGTCCAGACGATCTTGTCCCAAAACTGATTTTGCACAATTAGCTTCTATTCCAACGGGTCTCTAATCCGGGCAGAAGCGTGTCTGCGCCGTTAGAGACCCTCCCCCATTGGAGATCTCCCAAATAGGGATGATCTCCAACCTCCTAACCTCCCTCCTAAGCCTATTTAATCCTAAGCCCTTCCCTTAGCACCCCCCTGGCTGAAATTCCTTGTAACTCGACTTCATACACGTTAAAACATCCCAAATTATTATTTGCATTAGTTCTATTCAAATTTTGTTGCAGGTACCTTAGTGTTTTTCAGCCGGAGCAAGCTTACATCATCGCAGACGATCCTGTTCAGATCGGAGGCGATCCTTGTCGAATCAGAGACGATTTCGTACCAATGCGAGACGATTTCGACTACAGTCAACATTGAGGCAATCAGTGCCTAAAGTTTGCATTTCTTCATCTTTTAATCTGCTATTTTATGTTGTAATTAGCTAGTTTATTCGATATTTTATGCTATCTTGCATTTTGGAGTTCACCCATCTAGATCAAATGCATAATTAAGTCATAATTATTATTAAATTAGCATAATGCATTCATGTTTCTGTTTTTAAGTTTTAGTTTGATATTGTTACTTTCATTTTACATTGTTTCCCTCTGTTAGAATAGTTGCATTTTCTATGTTTTGCACCTATTTCTCTGTTTGTAGGTCTCTGACGAATTCATCTGACGAATTCGTCAGATCTCAGACGATCTTGTCTGATCTCAGACGATCCTGTCAAATCAGAGGCGATCTTGACTGCTTCAAGAATCAGAATCTTCATCAGACATCCGGATCAGGTATTTTTCTTTTAACATTCTTTAATTTCTCTGTTTTCTGTCTTAATTCTGTTTTCTGTATTCATTTAATTTGCATCTTCATATAGAATAGCTTAGACGCATTTTGGCCAAACCTAGGACTTGAATGCTTAAGGCTAAAACGAACACATAAAACACATTCCCAACCTAGGCATGGAAACTGCCATTGAATGTTTCTTGGTGAACCCACCATCCGTCAAAAAATCACCAATATACACCTCCCTCGAGAGGCGGGACCTTCGCAAGGCCTCTCAGTCCGAGGTACCGCGCCATCCTTTTCACATCCCCCTTCCGGGAACGGATCCTATAGCCTGAAGGTAAGGGTGTGAAAAATTTGGAGCGATACACAAAGATTATGCTAGAAGTAGGGGTTTGATATTGCCCACAAGTTTCTTAGGAACCAATTGTTTTTATAAAAAGAAATTAAGAAATATCTTACAAATGGATACAATTGCAAACTTACCAATACTTTACAAAGCTATTACTACTCCTATTTGTAGATTACAAGGGAATTTTTTTCCCTCCAAAACTCTTGCAAAGTTTTCAAGGTGGCAGTCATTTCTGATGTTGATTCATATCTCACTTACTTGTCTATCACTTTGAGGTTTTCTAGATTTGAAGTCATGAATATCAAATGGCCTTGAGCCCTTAGATAAGTAGATATTATCTTTATTGCCATTTACCCATTTCTAGAATTCCCATCACCTTCGTGTAAAATATTACTTCATTTAATATTTTGAATCTTCAAGCCATTTTTATCATGGCTCATACACTGTTGTTGTTATTTCTCAAATATATGATACATTATTTTATAGGAAAGGATAATCCTCCTTAAAGAACACACACCTCACTGGTTTGACTTTTGGGGCATCAATATTTTTTTCTTTGGAAATTTTCTTTACCACTTGGGATCGTTTGATTTTTTATCTTTGAGACTTTTTGTCGTGGGTATCTTTATCAAAACTTTTACTCCTCATATTGTATCTATGACTTATAAAATTTTATCTTAAAACACTCTTAGATCTTGAGATCTGACCTCAGATCATCAAACCTTTTTTATCAAGGTTTTCTCGTCTGCTTTTCCATGAATAAAAATTTCACTTTCAAAAGGTGTAGTGATTTATCATTACAACTCTAAAAGCAATAATCCAAACAACTTCAAGACTAAAAATATTGAATTTAACCTACTATCAAAATTAAAAAAAATAACACTAAGCCTAACATAATTCACCACTATCAAAGCTAAATGAAATGCTATTATTATAATGTATTATTGTAAATAGTCCATACACTTGGACAGAAATAAGCCACACAACCCTTTGATTACTTTAGAATAACTTACAATATTATATTACAAAAATTCAAACACTAAACATATGACCTTTACAAATGAGGAGCACTACCCCTTTTATATATTTTTTTAGGTTAAAATAAAATTAACTATTACATAGAAATATTGGCCAAAATGGTTAGATGCAATCTTGGTCCAAGCTGCGCCACTTAGCCTCTTAAGCTTACTTTGAATATCCATTGTCAGATGGTTATGATTCTTGGAATGATCTATGATGCTTCATAGAGGTGGTTGTCATTTTCCAACTCTGATAGATGCTACATGGTCTAGCTACTCATTTTTGGAGTGCTAGGTATCATTTTTATTATGGTTTTTGCATCCAAGGTGTTGTTGCTATATCTCTTGCCTTTTAGGCTCTCTTATTTGATAATGATAGTATGTTAGACAATATAGAATCTGACCTAAGTAGCCTAAGTTTTTGCTTTGTTGTGCTTTATTTTTTGGGATTCGTGTGCTGCTTGCATTATGCCAAAGACTTGAAAAGCTTGGATGACGTCATCCATTAAAATATTTTGTCTCACCATATTATAGAATTAATACCATCTACTTTATGAGCACTTTACTTTGTCGAATATTTAGAGCACTTTTACTAACATCAATAACAAAACATTCCAACATAGTCCTCTTTGTTAGCTTTGCTTCTAGACTTATAACTACACCAAAAAAGGGCTTTAACGATGGCTAAATTAAGGTGGTTTTTTACGATGGTAAAAAACCACCCTAATAGATCCTAAGAGGGTGGTTTATAACCACCCTCTTAGGATAACCACCCTCTTAGGGTCACCCTAAGAGGGTGGCTATAAACCACCCTTGTAGGACTAAGATGATGGTTATAAACCATCGTATTAGGGGTCAGACTAAGATGACGGTTATAAACCACCATCTTAGGGTGATCTAAGAGGGCGGTTTATAACCACCCTCTTAGGGTTAAGAGGGTAGTTTATAACCACCATCTTAGGGGAACCCAAATTTTTTTGGGTGCCCCTATGAGGGTGGTTATAAACCACCCTCTTATCCTTAAGAGGGTAGTTATAAACCACCTTCTTAGAGGTGGTTTAGGTTTTTTTAATACGTGGGCTTAAACCCTGGTGTGGTGACATCATTGTTTCTTCAAAGTTTCATGAATAGATAGTTCACCATGCCTTAGCTACTACAACCAATCTACCGCACCTTAGCTACTGCAACCTCCATATCGTGCCTTAGCTACTCTAACCTCCACACCATACCTTAGCTACTACAACCACCATGCCTTAGCTACTACAACTACCATGCCTTAGCTATTGTAACCTCCATACCACTAAACTGCACCTTAGCTACTACAACCTCCACATCGCATGCACAACCTAGGGCTCCTAGGCTTCGATTCATGTTGTTCATTTTTTGGTTGGGGTTTACCCTAAAATTTCTTTGAAACTTCTAGGGCTCTCGGGCTTTGATTCGTGTTGTTCATTTTTTGGCTGGGGTTTGCCCTAAAATTTCTCTGAAACTTCTGCTAATTTACCCAAAATGGTGAGAGATGAGGGTTAAAGCTGAAGGCACAAAACGAGGTATGAAGATGAAGATGAGGTTAGTTAGGTTCAGTGAATTTTGTATTATTTCAGGTATTTTTGTGATTAGGGTTTGGAATTTTTTAGTTTGTAATGTTGTGTTTATGCATGAGATTTGTAAAATTTAAACCCTAGATTAAAATTTAAACCCTAATGTTGTGTTTACGCATGAGGGTCTTTAGATTAAAATTAAGTCACCATTTTTAAGTTTGATTTCATCTTGTTCATGACATTGCAATATGAAATCTTGTTTCTTTACAAAATAAACTCAGAAATAAACTAATTATTGTAGGGCAAAAACACACACATTCTTCTTTGTGGTTTAAGTGTAAACAAAAATCACCTACTTACTATCTCCATACAAGAAATCCTTGCATATCATTATAGATTTGGGATTATAGTCTCCTGGTCTTGCTTTGATGCAAGGCATTGATACCAATAATATTTCATTAGGGACATATGGTCTCTTTGAAAGTTCGTCACTCGATGTTTTTTTGGGATTGATAAAACATGGAGCTATCCACTAGGGCGTACCCCTAATAAATTCAAAGGATATTACATTCAGATTTTTTTCAAAATTTGCCATGATGGCATACTACTATGAAGGTATATATCTTGCTCATTATACTATTATTTGCAGATTTACAATACCCTTGATCAAAAGCCTGCAATTATACATCCTCAGCATATGGGGATAACCTTCCATCAGATTATACATACTGTAATATATAGTAAACACACTAACATTTTACATGCAGGATCCACATACTATTTTTAGAACCACTACTCTTGTCACTGCATCCAACCCTCCCAGGACTTGTGATATGAGAAAGACTTGAAGAAACTTCTAACATACTGATAGAGAAAATAAAGAGTGAGATATAAGTGACAATAAAATAGGACCTTACTCTATTTTATCATTTGTAGAGGAAATAATTGTATCATGCAAGAGAAACCATATCTAATCGATCATCTAGAGAGACCTCTATCATAGAATCCTCATTCTTTGTGATGAACAACCCAATAGGAATTGGTATCCAATACTTTTGAGCTATTTCCAAGATAAGCTAAGCAATTTTAATCTATTGATGATGACTGTTGACCTCCAATTTCTTCATTCTCTGAAGTTCTTGCCATAAGCTAGGTAACTCTACCTTGGGCTTAGACACATTGGCAAGTCTCAATTTACCATGAGCTTGGTGAAAGGGTTGAAACCCATTGAAGTACACAATTGAACTATTAATACAAGGTAAAATAAAAGCTATCCCTTGCTCACACAAGGGGGTTTCACACATCCAAGAGGTATGTTGGCTTGGCCATGACCTAAAAGATACCTTTATCTCTTACTTAGTTCATCTTGTTATGCAGCACAAAAAGTGTTGAGACCAAAGTATTTAGTGTCGAATGCCCATAGTGGCATTCTAAACATCATGTCTAGTGTGGGATACACCAAAGTCTTGCTAGGCTTTGGCATTAATATTTTATGCTTTCAATTTCTCCATATCCCATGCTTCACCTAAGCAATGGTATTTACTCAACATCCTAATCATTTCATTCAGGAGTTTCTCAACCAAATCCACTTCAAAGTTCATCCAACACCCATCAATGGTTCTACGATCAGATTGCATTTTGGTGCAACTGAATCTATCATATTCTAGACCAGTAGATTCCTCTCCCTACATTGACACTTCCCCTCATATTTTGATGGATATTTTTTGTGGCATTCAGGCTCACATTTCTCTTTCCATGCTAAAATCCTCACTAAACTCAAACCATCCTAACAGACTCTCAGGTGCCTTCATCAACAAAATGACAAGAGGGGAATTATTAGCACTCATGGCTTTCACTAGAGAACTTCCAAAAAAGTAGTAATATGTGCTAGACACAACCCTTACATTTTTACCTTTTCTCAAACACTAAATGTAGACCCTACTAAACTAACTGAAACAAGATAGAGATTTTACTTACCTATTGGGCTTGTGGCAAGTGGTGGGAAGCAAGGAGTTTCATACCATAAACTAAGGTTCAAGTGGTGGGGAGCAAGGAGTTTCATCATAAGCTAAGGTTCCAATCCCATGGTGAACCTTAATATTATATTCATTGTCCATTGAACTGAGCTTGAGTGGTTGAGATGGGTTGTACTGTGGTCAATGACACAGGACTAAGTAATTAGCAAGTTCTTTTGCTATTTTATCCATTGTTTTAGATGGTAAGCACCGATTTTCTATGTTCTATTTGTTTGATGATAAATAAGAAGGGTGCTATATACACAAATTCAAACAATAACAATATATTTTACTACTTCCAATCCCTACACAAGAGCAATACAGTATGCTTTGTTGTTGGTAGTGGTATATTATTTAAGTTATCCATTGTATATGACCTCTCTTCTTGTAGCATTATAAGGCAAAGACCACAACAATTGGAAATCAATTTTCTTTGCTTGTTACAATTTACAAAGGCCATGCATGAATCATTTTATAGTTGGTTATGTTATCAAAAATTATTCTTTAACTAGGACCTTTAAAACATCACAAACTTTAGTTTTTGAGAAAGAAGCCATAGTTCTTTTATATTATAATCTCATGCTAAAAGGTTAACCTCAACACAAGTGAATAAGATCAAGATAAGTGCCAGAATTATTTAGGTTTCTAAATCTACCTTAGAAGCAAGGATTTTGTGGCAAGTAAAAAAGAGAAAATATTCATAGGTATCCATAGAGGGAAAATTCATAGAAATAATAGTTGACATTTATCAGTCATACTATTGTCTCCAGATGCTCTATAGATCTGCAATACACATTTGTGATAGTGATGTGTGACACTCAAAACATCAATATTTTTGTATAGGGCCTGTGTAGCATATTTGACCTTCAGAAGGCCTCTAAAATTATTGCTTGCTTAAATAAATTGCACTTCCAGTAGATTGATAGATACAATTGTAATAATATAGTTGCATTGTATACCTAATCCTCAACCAATATGACTCTAGTGCTACGAGAAAATATCTCCATTCACCATCTATTGGTTGAAGTTATTTTTTTAGATCAGCAAGCTCTTGGAGTGCCTGTGTTATCCTCATATTTCCCACTACTCAATTCACTTTGCCAGCTGAAGGATTTCTCCCAAATTGGATTATCATTGGCTTTCCTTTTAACACATACCGATGTGCCATTTTCAATGCATGGTCTACAAGTTCTGTAGATGGGAAAGTTACAAATGCTTGGCCCCTCATCCGACCCTCCTGCATTAACTTTATGCCAAGTCCAGATTTGGCTTCCTCCACGCTTTCAAAAAGGGACCCAAATATGAAGTGTAAGTCATCCACAATTACATATTTTGCCAAGTTCTTAATATATAAAATAAGAGCTGGAATTCCAGGAGTATAATTCTTAAACATTGGAAGGGCTAGAATCTCAGTAGGAGGCAGCTTGCCAGCTTCTATATAGACACCTGATATTTGAATATGATCAAGGTTGGGTATACACCATTTTTGGAAATGACTTTTTAATAATAAGGTACCAATTTATTTTTTTGAGGCTTATGCATGTTTGGTAATCCTCTTTGGATATACAAGTAATATATACAATTTATACAAGTAATATATCAACTACAAAAAGAAATCTTATTTATGACAATAAGCTATAAATAATATTTCTTTAAGTATAGCATGTTATGGAGTCTTGAAAAATAAACTATAAGACTTTGCATGATTTTGTACATTGTAATATGTTTTTAGGATGTTTAAAAGATTTATTATCAGTTTTGATGAGCTACGATGAAGGGGCAACAACTTGTTAGTTTAAGTTCTAGGTCTACCAATATAACACTTATATCTCAATTGTCTACAAAATTCATTTTGTTAGTTTAAGTTCTAGGTCTACAATTTATGTAGATTTAGAACAAAGAGATATTTTACATACCCTTACATCTAGCTATCGTCTGGCAGTACATGGATCAAGATGCCTTGCAGAATTACTTTCCAACAGAACCATTTTCATCTCCTAAGAATTAAATTATTTCCACAGATTTGATTTATCATTTATTTTTTCAGAGCATTCTTTACCCTAGATGGGGCTTATGTATATGATGGTGCCTGGTGAATTTTTTAAGGCTACCTAGTTAATGAAAATATCCTATTAAAAACATATACGTTTGTAAATATTTTTGTGTCATATCTTTTTTTCTTTTCATATATTAAACATATATGCTTTTTCTAATGTTGTATCCAGTCGTATCCATATTAGATCTAGAAAATTTATCGTATCCATATCCGATTTCGTACCAGTATCAGATATCGTATCCATTTCCATCCAACATAGACATTATCATTAAGAGCTACCCACAAAGGCACAACCATCTAGCACTAACCAAGTTTCAATGAGCTCTTCCCTATAAGATATCTAGTTGTGCTTCTGGAGCAACTATCAACACATCCTTGATAAATTTAGTAAATGAAGAACCATATATTGCCAACTGAGCAATGAAGTCATTTCAAAATATTAGCAGGTTAAGAATATTAAAATTTTACCACCAAATTGTTTAGATTTGCATTCAAAATATTAGTAGGTGATTTGCACAATTAAGTCACCATTTTTAAGTTTGATTTCATCTTGTTCATGACATTGCAATATGAAATCTTGTTTCTTTACAAAACAAACTCAGAAATAAACTAATTATTGTAGGGAAAAAAAACACATTCTTCTTTGTGGTTTAAGTGTAAACAAAAATCACCTACTTACTATCTCCATACAAGAAATCCCCGCATATCATTATAGATTTGGGATTATAGTCTCCTGGTCTACTGTGGTCAATGATACAGGACTAAGTAATTAGCAAGTTCTTTTGCTATTTTATCCATTGTTTTAGATGGTAAGCACCGATTTTCTATGTTCTATTTGTTTGATGATAAATAAGAAGGGTGCTATATACACAAATTCAAACAATAACAATATATTTTACTACTTCCAATCCCTACACAAGAGCAATACAATATGCTTTGTTGTTGGTAGTGGTATATTATTTAAGCTATCCATTGTATATGACCTCTCTTCTTGTAGCATTATAAGGCAAAGACCACAGTAGTTGGAAATCAATTTTCTTTGCTTGCTACAATTTACAAAGGCCATGCATGAATCATTTTATAGTTGGTTATGTTATCAAAAATTATTCTTTAACTAGGACCTTTAAAACATCACAAACTTTAGTTTTTGAGAAAGAAGCCATAGTTCTTTTATATTATAATCTCATGCTAAAAGGTTAACCTCAACACAAGTGAATAAGATCAAGATAAGTGCCAGAATTATTTAGGTTTCTAAATCTACCTTAGAAGCAAGGATTTTGTGGCAAGTAAAAAAGAGAAAATATTCATAGGTATCCATAGAGGGAAAATTCATAGAAATAATAGTTGACATTTATCAGTCATACTATTGTCTCCAAATGCTCTATAGATCTGCAATACACATTTGTGATAGTGATGTGTGACACTCAAAACAACAATATTTTTGTATAGGGCCTATGTAGCATATTTGACCTTCAGAAGGCCTCTAAAATTATTGCTTGCTTAAATAAATTGCACTTCCAGTAGATTGATAGATACAATTGTAATAACATAGTTGCATTGTATACCTAATCCTCATCCAATATGACTCTAGTGCTACGAGAAAATATCTCCATTCACCATCTATTGGTTGAAGTTATTTTTTCATATCAGCAAGCTCTTGGAGTGTTTGTGTTGTCTTGTTCTTGTGTTATTTTTTTGAGGCTTATGCATGTTTGGTAATTGTAGAAAAAAAAAAAAAAAAAAATATAAAAAATAAATAAAAAAAAAAAAAAAAAAAAATTTTTTTTTGAAAAAAGTATAAATAATTTTTTTTTTAGGATAGCTGTTTGGAGTCTTGAAAACAAACTATAAGACTTTGCATGATTTTGTACATTGTAATATGTTTTTAGGATGTTTAAAAGATTTATTATCAGTTTTGATGAGCTGCGATGAAGGGGCAACAACTTGTTAGTTTAAGTTCTAGGTCTACCAATATAACACTTATATCTCAATTGTCTGCAAAATTCATTTTGTTAGTTTAAGTTCTAGGTCTACGATTTATGTAGATTTAGAACAATTATGAGATATTTTACATACCCTTACATCTAGTTGTCATCTGTAAGTCCATGGATCAAGATGCCTTGCAAAATTATTTTCCAACAGAACCATTTTCATCTCCTGAGAATTAAAATTATTTCCACATATTTGATTTGTCATTTAATTTTTCAGAGCATTCTTTACCCTAGATGGGGCTTATGTATATGATGGTGCCTGGTGAATTTTTTAAGGCTACCTTACCCCAATGTGACAAGAAATAGTACTTTTTCACAATCAATCCTCTGTTATTTGTTTGCATGAATATTTCAGAAGGTCATTTGATCAAATCCATAAGTATTGGAGGCTTAACACATAGCCTCATTTCCATAGTCTAGCATAGGTGAAAATATTGGCAAAGGATGAGCAAAGAGAGAATATTATGACAACGCTCGAGGAAGTCACATTGCAAAGTAAATAATAATAATTTTCAAGGTGTTTATCACTTCCAGGATTAGTTTAAGCAATTAATTTCAAAGATATATATATCTCTCTATATATATATATATTTGATTATTTTCATCATCCACTCTGCTTTTTAGATGCAATTTATTTGGCTCTCAGATCGACTCTTGCCTCTATCCTTGAGATTCATTGTATACTCGAATAACTTTTGTTATCCAAGTTTTTCTTGGGATTCTTAGTTCTTGATTGTGTACCTCAATAATTTTAACTAGTTCAATATCCCTGAGGGTAACAACAACTAATGCTAATGGAGATAGATTTAACCATGGCTCTTTATTTTGTTCTTAAACCAATTATTTTCTTTCAACTGACTCTTCTAGTTTTTGTTTAGTTGAGGGTTCTTCTACTTTTTGTCTTAGAAGAGTCAGTTGAAAGAAAAGAACTGGTTTCAGAACAAACATGTACTGGGTTATGCAAATGAGTTTTTTTGCAAAACTCATTGGAATGACAAATATGCATCGAACATGTGCTTTGCCACTAATGAGGGTCCAATTACCGAAGATGTTCAAGATGACATCATTGGAATGGTCAATGATGCATACAGATTGTTCAATGACAATTGCTCAAAGAGTGGACAAGAACTGTGAGATAATGATGTTGAGTTCCAATAATTTTGTTCTATTTTTAGAAAACACTAGTAGATAATTAATGGGCAACCAAGCTAGGAGTGAGGTGAGTAGGTATCCTGAGCATGAGGTTGGTCAATCAAATACTAGAAGGTAATTTGGTATAAAAAAGAGAGAATACAAGTGTTGCTAGGGCATAGGATTAAGAATCTAATCATGCATGCATGTTGTAATGTGTTGAAATGAAGGTTTATTGTGTTGAGTGTGTGTTAGTTATGAAATTGATGTTTCATGTTTGACTCTTAGTCCTAGTCCTTAGCAGCAGTACTTTATTTGTATAGATGGATATTTATGTATCTGAAGAAAGTCTCAGGATACCCTCTCACCTCATCTCTGATGGTTGGGGCGGGTAGGGATGTTTAGATATCTACCCGTTATATGGAGGGCTCAGGTTGTCCATTCACCTATATCTGTAAATAAGAATTGCACTTGAAATAAGAATTTTCCATTCATTTAGCATTCTTACAATCGTGCTTTCTATTTATTTTTCTTTTACAGACCAAGAAAAGACCAAGAAAGAGGTCACATGTAGCTAGGTTTGTCATAATAAATTAGGAGTCAATGACACATGCCTCACACACTAGTAAGTACTTGAAATTTGATAGTGTTGTTCAATAGTGGTTGACCTAGGCATATTCAAATTGATCATGGTTTTGTCGTTGACTATGGTGTATTGTAGTAATTGGTGGATGATACCAGCTATGAGTTCTTCTAATAATGAGGAAGATAAGGAGGTAACCCATAACATAAATGAATTTGATATCGAGAATACTCAAAATGAGGCTGACAATGCTTTGGCTAGTGAAGAAGGTATGTAGACCACACAAGAAATTTGCTCATGATGTTGGGTTACTCATTTTTGTCATACTATATGGCATAATGATGTTTGGATGGTGTCGGCATTATAGGTGTTGATGCCAGGTCATCACACACTTTGAACACTAAATATCGTAGAAAGAGAGGTCCAACAAGATGTACAATAGAGTCAAGAAGCATAGATAGGGTGGAAATCATTTGTAATCTAAATGGACAGCCCGTAGGTCCAAATTCTATTAAGTTTTCATCTTACTTGGGGGTGATTGTGAGGGAGATTGTCCCTATCACCCATACAAACTAGAGAGCAATCCTAGTGGAAGTTAAAAACTAGTTATGGACACTCATTACGGTAACTTTCTAGCCAATGCAGTTCATAGCTAGTGTCCATTTTTTGAATACTTATATAAATATTGCATCTAATAAGATACTGGTCTGATGCCACAAAAATATATCATTCAAAAACAATGAAGAAATGGGTCTTCACGACCATGGACAAGCAATGGCGTGAACATAAGCATCGACTTGTGAAAAACCACTATGATAAGTATGATAATGATGAAGATAGAATTGCTAATCCCCCATCTCGTGTATCACAAAAATATTGGGAAGCCTTTGTGAATGGTAGGAGCAGTGTTGAGTTTAAGGCAAGTACCAGCCAATCTGCTATGGTAGTTCATATCATTGTTATGTTCATGTGAATTTTACTGACCTTTCTCTCCCTAATGAATTAATTATATATTGATTTCTTCATTGCGTTGTAGGCGGTGAGGCAAAGGAACAAACAAAATAGATCTCACCAATCCATCATGCACACTTGTATTCAAACAAGATATGCTCGTATGGAGCATGAAATGGTATTCTATCATACTCATCCATTATGTGACAAACATATATAGCTATATTTTTTTATCGTGTATGACTTATCCCCATGTCTCTCCAACTATATATCTTGTAGAGGAAGAGACAAACAAATGCAAAAACTCCACTACCAAGGGTAACTGTGTGGATGACAACTTATACAAAGAAGGATGGGGATCCTATTTCACCAAAATTTGTAGAGACAATCGTAAGTGACATTCCCTTGGAAATAGCAATACGTTCAACTTCAAACCATTGTTATATCGATTATTTTTTTAACATGTTACTAGTTAACTATGCATGTGATGTTGCCAAAAAAAATTGGATGATGAAATATCATCTACGAGCTCCATAAATCAATCTATTAAGGATGATGCCCTCGACAAGGTTTTAGGACCCAAAATATTGGGTTAGATTTGAGGTGTCGACAAAGGAGTATCGCCAACTACTCTATTTTTTTGTGAGGGTTACTTAAAAAAGTTATACCTAATGTAAGAGCATACTATAGAGAAAGAACAAAAGTGGGAAGAGAAGTTTTCAAAGAAAGAAAAAATATGGAAGAGAAGCTTGTAGAGAGAGAAAAATATTGATGAGATTTTGACATGGCTTGCACAGATAGAGGTGTGTTAGTTTTTTCATGATTTCATATTTGAAATGTTTACATGTTGCACCCCTAAAGTTGTAATGATCCCTTGCATATAATTCCATAGGCAGCATCACTACATGCTACCCCTACAAGTGGACACAACATTGGTGGTGGTGATCAAGGTATAGGTAGTTGCTCAATACCTTCTAGGCCAAAGTCATCAATGGTATGACTATTATTTCAAATATAAAATGGTTGACTTAGTTTGTATTGTACGCTATGCAGTGAATTTATCTAGGTTGTTGATTTTCCATGTAGGGACTAAAATTGATACTGATCACTCAAAGTGAGAGAAGGGAATGCTACTTGACCCAGATCCATAATGATAACATAGTGGTCGAAGGCATGGTGATCAGTACTAACCCTGAAGACCTTATACATGGTCAATGTTTGGGTGAAGGTTTTTACAAAGTCAATGTGCACGTCGCCCATAAAGAGGAAACAATCTTGTATAGAAGGAATGATGAAATGACCATAATGAAGGATGTTGTGGGCTCCTTCATTGCCTGGCCTATAGTAGATATTGTTTACAAATAAATTATGCCATGTTGTAGAAATATTGTATGATGCTTTGAATTAATATCTGACATCAATGATTACAAAAGAGATTGCCTTTTCTCCATTTACTTCTCCCTTAGTGGTCTATCTGCATAACTGTTATTTTTTTTTCATTTAAATTTGCATTGAGCTAAGTGTTTTTTATAGTTGATTTTGGTTTATGTAGTTGTTTATTAGTGTTTTGTTCTTTCCTTTTCAAAGGGGTTTATATTATATTTATGGATAAAATCACTTATTTTTTTAAAATAAAGGGGTAACAATTTATTGATAAAATGTCTGGATTACATAGTAAAACTGAGCTTCCAACTGGGACTCAAATAAACAACCAAACATGCTAAAATCACTAGAATAAAATGACACCCAAAAAATACAACAAGAACAAACCACATTAAGTTTGTACATCCTTGTGGATAAACTCCCATAGGCGTTGAGAGTCCCCAAACGGGAGACTCTCCCAATTATCAATACTCCAAGGATCCAACATCTCAGAAGCCCTTTTGGCCAGGTAATCAGCAACCACATTCCATTCCCTTAAAATGTGCACAAAGGATATAAATTCAAACTCTTCACTTATTCTAAGAATCTGAAAGGCTATAGAGACCAAATACCAATTAACTTCCTCCACCCTTTTACTATTTAAAATATTAACCACAATTTGAGAGTCATACTCACAGATAATCCTATGTCATCCAAGAGAAAACCCCCTTCGTAAGGCCTCAAGAATTGCAAGAGCTTCCATAAAATTGTTGGAGTGAACACCTTTATAAATGGAAAAGAAAAAATTGAGACCACCAATAGAATCTCTCCCAACACCGCCAATGCCAGCATGTCCAGGATTACCCCTGGATGATCCATCAGTATTAATTTTTAAAACTCCTCTAGGGGGTGGCCTCCACCTACCATCTCTCATAACCTTCTTACTGAGCTGAGGAACCCTACTAGGGCTAGAAGAGTTTACACCATCCCCAAAGAGACCAAGGGCTTGTTGTACCTTCTCCTCCCTAGAATACAAAATAGGGTCCACATCACATTTGCTATGGATGGTTTCATGAACCATATATAGGATCCTTTTCCAGATTTGTTGAACATCCAAATAACTGCCCTGAAATATGCGTTGGTTTTGTTCAAGCCAAATTTTCCAGATGATGCAAGAAGGGCCCAAATTCCAAGCCACATGAAGGAATGGGACCTTGGTCAGAGGTCTACCAAGACATAGATAAAATCACTTATACTATATATTTGACGTTACATTTTTTGTTGTATTTTTATAAAATGCTAGTATATAATTAATGAAAAACCAAGCTAGGAGTGAGGTGAGTAGGTATTCTGAGAATTAGTTTTGCCTATCAGATACAATAAAGTAATTTTATAATTTTATAAAGTTGTGTTGAGTGTGTATTAGTTATGAAATTGATGTTTCATGTTTGACTCTTAGTCCTAGTCCTTAATTATCAGTAGTAGTACTTGATTTGTATAGATGGATATTTATGTATCTAATAAAAGTCTCAGGATACCCTCTCACCTCATCTCTGATGGTTGGGGTGGGTAGGGGTGTTTAGACATCTGCCTATTATATGGATGGCTCAAGTTGTCCATTTAAGCTTGCATTGAACTAAATGTTTTTGTAGTTGATTTTGCTTTATGTAGTTGTTTATTAGTTTTTTGTTCTTCCCTTTTCAAAAGGGTTTATATTCTATTTATGGATAAAATCATTTCTACTCTATATTTTATGGTACCTCTTTTATTTGTTGATATATATCTTTATGAATGACTTGTTCACATCCCTTGTGTTCTCTTAATCACTGTATGGAAAATATGATTATATTGTGAGGAAATCCTGCCTAGTATTGATATATGATACTAATTATCATGATCATTCGGTTGCATATTCTTGCATTGTTTTTGGAAATTCATAATTATTTTATTATTTTATGTTTTTGATAAAATTTCATGTGGACTTTTTATTATGTTCTTGTTTGTGGTATAATTGTAAATTACATTGTTGTTTGGCCTAACTTGTAGTCCTTACAACATGGATCATCTCCTTTATATTTTTTCCAATTGTAGGCATGTGTTGTTTTGCTATTTGATGGTCAATATACTTTGAGGTAACATGAACAACAACTGCTTACTGCTTATTTAGGACTGCTTGCAAACCATATGTCAGGATATGGTACTCCTATTATGGCTCATGGGAATTAAAGGCTTGAGAAATTAATGTTCATTAGGTTGCTTCCATCTTGTAATAGGATAGTATGTTGAATGTGTTGTTTTACGAATTTTTGAAGAACTATGTCTATGTTCCATTTACAAAGAGACCCTTTTGGGTAAGAGACTACCTGCTTATGATGGTCGAAAGATTCTGTACATTGTTGGGGCTTTAATTTTTGCTTCAAAGCAGTTAATGATAACGCTAATTGATGTAAAGGAATCAAACAATGGTCTAAGTTACATCATAAAATTATCCTAAGTTATTGAACATTACCTGGAATTATCATGATTTTGTTAATTTCTTGTCTTTGGTTATTAGCCAATAATTTAGGAATTATGTCAGCTATTCTATTAATTGAAAAAGAGAATAAACTATTAAATTTTTCTATTACAATATTTATTCAACTTTGCAATAGAAAATATTTTTGTTTGCCAATACAATCCACAAATATAAAATCATCATAACATCGACATCAATTTCAATTCTTAGAAACTTTTGGACACGGTAATATTCTCCTCTCTTTTGCTAAGTCCTATTTTGATGTATTCAAGCTGGACTACAAAGTCCTTGCATCATGTAAAACTGTGTTTAATCAATGTAGGTTCATGTTCCACATGACTAATTCACATTCCCTTCATAATAGTCTTTGTATTTTTAGATTTTACAAGTATATGTCCATAAGTAGGTCCCACAAACTTATGGTTAAAATATTGAAATTTTTGAGGTAGAACTCGTTATATTTGTAATGGAATTTCACCTCACACTCCAGTTTGTACTTCATGTATGAGTTTACAAACATGAAAATGATAAGTTGTTGAAGGAGCATTCAACAATCTGGTTTTAAAAAACCTCAAATATTATCTTCAAATGAGGAAGATCTCAAGTCAACACCTAAAGGATGATCCACACCATACCCTATACACTAGTCAAGTGAAAGGGTATTACACAAATTCATGGTAGCCTCATTAGTTACAAATCATATATAACAACTAACTAACTACGTTCTTGTAATTGGTAATTGGTGTCAATAAATTTTGAAGAACACAAGCTTATACTGAGAGGGGGGTGAACAGTATAAGACCACTTTTTACTTTTCTTTTCAATTCAATATTATGCAGTGTATAGATAGCAGTATCAATAGCAATAATCAAAGCAATACACAAAACACCATCCACAAAAGTGACACAACAATTTACGTGGTTCACCCAATGCGGGCTACTCCACGGAGAAAATATTTTGCTAAAAATTTCTCAATCAATCTCTTGGGAATCCTTCCCAATTACAATGTTTATGGACCTCTGTCCAAAGGAGATGTTGATCCCCTAAATCTCAAGTTCGTGGATCTCTTCCATAGGAGAACTCTTTCCCCTTCTACTCTGGCTAGTGATCTTCTAGAAGACTCTATCTCTCTGCTGCACTGACTTGTGGATCTCTCTCCACTTGAAGACTCCTCACTCAGATCTGTCTTCAATTGTCCTGGCTACTGGATCTCTATCCACTGAGACTCTGTCCTCTATACTCTGTCACCTCCAAAGCTCTATCAATAGGCTCACTCAGAACCTCCTCAAATCTGCTCAATAGGCTCACTCAGAACCTGCTCAAATATGCTCAATAGGCTCACTCAAAACCTGCTCAAATATTCTCAATAAGCTCACTCAGAACTTGTTCAAATATGCTCAATAAGCTCACTCAGAACTTGTCCAAATATGCTCAATAAGTCCTCTTAGAAACTTGCTCAAATCTGCTCAACAAGCTCACTTAGAACTTGTCCAAATCTGCTCAACAAGCTCACTCAACTTGTCCAAATCTGCTCAATAAGTCCTCTCTAGGACTTGCTCAAATCTGCATAGCAAGCTTTCACAAAAGCTTACTCAAAATCAGTCCACAAGCCTTCTCAAAGACTTGCCTCAAATCAGCTCAACAAAATCTCAACTCAATCTCATAGAAGCATAAAGAGAATTGTTAGAGACTCAATATGTTCTATACTCAAATCCCAATCTCAACTCAAATCAATCTCAACTCAGCAATCTCATAGAAGCATAAAGAGAATTGTTAGAGACTCAATATGTTCTATACTCAAATCCAATCTCAACTCAACTCAAATCAGAATATAGAATAGTTTGTTTTATGGAACTTGAACAACCACTTCACACAATCACTTGACTAGGCTCAAACAACTCTACTCAACCAATCACCACAAGGAACAACTCTTTCTCACAAACCCTAGTCCAAGCATGTATCAACCAACTCAAAATGTTTCCAACAATGTTCAACAACAAATCTCACATAACAATGATACTCATGTTCTTCTCTAACTCAAGTTCAAGTTCTTTGCACAACCAATGGGCTTCAACAATAATGCTTATAAAACATTCTTCACATAACAATGATACTCATGTTCTTCTCAAACCCTAACTCAGGTTTTTCACACAACTAATGGCTTCAACAACAATGCTTATAAAACAAGGTTTTAACCATAACTCTCAAACCAAAAATCCTTGAAGCATTCAACCAACAACTCTCAAAAGGAAACCACAATCAATCCTTTTCACTCCAATGATATTTTTATAAATCAACCACCCAATCAAATTAATGGAGAATATTGCCCATACCTTTTTGATGCCAAGAAGTTGTCCACAAAATCTGCCACACTCAACACACTTTCTTTTTCCAATCTCAACAAGGGTTAGTGGACTTCAAATAATAATCACAAGATAAAGTATAACTCAATTTACACCTTTTTACTCCAACTCAATAATCACATCCACCAAAGTCCATCTATAGAAAAACCCTCTAAAAATAATAATCAATAAGTCACTATTATAATCCTCAAATTCTACTTCATTCAAAACCCTTATTTCTCCTAAAATAATGCTCTCAAAAATTCAAATCAATACCATAAGGCTCAAATAATCATCTATGGCTTTCACCAACAAAATAATTATTTAACCTTTTAAACACAACAAAGGTTTTACAAAATAAAATATTTTCTAACCCTTATCACTCCAAACTTTAGAGCATTCAAACAAATTTTAATTAAAAAATTGCATACCTCCCTCAAGGTGTTTCGACCCCTTGACCTGCCTCACCGTGGTCACCTTAGCCATGGCTAAGGTAGCCAAACGAGCTACCCACTCATTCACAATGCAAAAGGGACATGACTTCCCTTTATATGCTACAGGCCCACATGCCTTAAATAAACCATGCGCCCTTGGCGCTTCCACCACAAAGCACAACAAACGAACCTTGCCAAAAATTGAACGCACGACCTTGTGCTACCAAATGCCTTTGCGCTGCCCGAGTTGCCAATAGGCCACACTACCCAAGGTGACTTGGGTTTCACACACCGTCCGATTTATTCATTGCTTCTACCACTTAAACCTTTTTTGCACGAGCTCTATTCGCTTTCCGACAATCGCATTAACAACAAGAGCAAGGATAATTTAAATTGAAGAATTTAATGGCATATATATATGCCTTCCCTCTGCTTGGAAACGTCGGTGCTTCCTCATGACGTCGACGGATAAAATTTTACTTTTAATTTTAAAATTAAAATTAAAATTTTAAATAATTTAAAATTTAAACTAAATATTTAAAATTAAATATCTCCATCATCGGGGCACCTTTTTCGATGAAACGAAAAGCCAACTTGGGTTTTAAGAAAAACCCATTTCAAATCTGCTGTCCATGGTTTTAAATAAAACCTTTAAAATTAAATATCTTCATCATCGGGGCACCTTTTTCGATGAAACGAAAAGCCAACTTGGGTTTTAAGAAAAACCCATTTCAAATCTGCCATCCATGGTTTTAAATAAAAACCCTTTGCTAAGCTTCCCTTGAAGCTCCTTTTTGGAACCAAATGCCATGCATCCTTTTGATCAAAACCTTTGCTTCTCATGAAGCTCTTTGTGGAGAAAATCATAGTGCTTACTTGCATAGGTCCTTTTGACATCAATGACAACTTTTTAGCTTAGGGACTCAAAATGTCCAACAATCTCCCCCTTTGTCATTGATGGCAACCCATATTCATTTACCAAAATCTGACCTTATTTTTTGCTCCCCCTGGGACTTTGCTCCCCCTGGCTCAATGCTCTCTCAAATATCAAATCTCTCCCCATATCAAAAACTCTCCCCAATATACAAATCTCTCCCCCTTTGTCATCAATGGCAAAGGGTCACCTTTGGGGCTCGGGGCTAAGAATGAGCCTCTTAGCTTAGCCCCTCCCCCACCTCCACATGAGGTGGTTAATTTTGGGGTGGGAGTATTTCTACTCCCCGAAAGCATAGATCTATGCTTTTATCTTTCTCTCTTCTTTTGTTAGTTTTTTGAATCCTCTCACTATTTCTTTCCAAGATATCATCCCTGTTTCTGTTATCATTTCTATTTCTATTCCTATTCATGTTCCTGTTCTCATCCATGTTCCTATTCTTGTTCTTGTTCCTATTCTCATCCATGTTCCTGTTCCTATTTCTATTCCTGTTCTCATCCATGTTCCTGTTCCTGTTCATACCTGCTTCTGGAATATTTGCTCTACACCATCTTGTTGTGTGTCCATAATTATTGCACTTATAACACTTAATGTTATTATTCCTTGGAGGTGCAAATGTCTTAGGATACCTCCTAGTGAAGCCATATCCTCTTCTGCCATGAACCCTACAATTCATTGCTTTGTGACCATACTCATTGCATGAGTAGCAATACCCATGGAAAGGTTATCCTTTCCCATATTCTTGTCTTTCATATGACCTGCACTGTGAAGCCATGTGCCCAAACCTGTGACATGAGAAGCATCTCCCATTGAAGCTTCCTTGCCTAGACCTCATTGGTCTCCTATTCTGATTGTTGTTCCATCTGTATCTTCTTTGTGCATTGTTCCTCTCTTTGTTGAACTCTTTGTTGTCCAACTCATCCTTTGATGTCCCACTTTCACTTAAACTATCTTCTTCTAAAGTTTCTTCTTCATCAAGACTTGAAGTAGATTCTTTTTCCTATTTATTTTGAACCTTTCCAAAGCCAAGACCTATGAACATGATCATGTTTCTCATCTTTGTATCCTAGATGAACTTATCCAAGTTCTTAGAACTATTTATGATACTCTTACATCTTGATCTTGGAGTCCTTTAAGTCTTCTTTTAGAGTAGCCACTTCTTGTGCTAACTTCTCACATTCCAAAATATTTGCTTCTAACTTATCCTTGAACTTGCTTGCCTTAGCCTTTGACTTCTCTAAATCCTCTATGAGCAATAACCTTTCTTCATCACATTCTTGAAACTGACTTTCAAGCTTGGAGTGTTGCTTTCTAACCTTCTTTATTGTGTCAAGGGCATGGATAAGTTCTCCCTTGAGATCATAACCATTCTCTATTGAGTAATCCTCTATTTGTTTGCCTTTGTCCTTATCATTACTTCCTTTTGGCTTGTCTTCTATAGGATCACTTACTTCATCTTCTAGAGCCATTAGAAGATTCTCATCTGGTCTTTCAAGTGCATCTTCAAAACCATCATCACTGAAACTATAGCCATCCCTAGTGCAATCATCTTCAAGATGTCCAAATTTACCACATCTAAAACATTTGAGAATAACTAGAGTCCTTTTCTCTCTAACCATAAATAGGACTTCATCTCTATCATTGTCTGAAAAACTAGCATCACTATCAATTGAGTACTTACTTGCATTATCTACATAGTAGCTTTTCTTTTGCCTTTGGAAGAACTTCTTTCCTTGTCTTTTTTGTCCATCCTTGCCTTTCTTTCGGTACCTGTGTCTTTTTGATTCCCTGTACCTGTGATCCTATTTTCCTTCATCATTGTTGTACTTTGGCTCTTTGCACTCTATTGCATAGTGTCCATACTTTCCACAATTGAAGCACTTAATAGATCTTATATCTATGGATATTTTGGAACCTTTATCTCTTCTACCATAGTTAGCTTCTTCATCACTAGATGACTCACTGCTTGATTCTATCTTTTTACCCTTTTTATTTTTGTCCACTTTGAATGCAACTTCTTTCGAGAGGAATAGGATCTTTTGTTCTTATCTCAAAAGTAGTAAGCATGCCAAGCAAAGAATTCCTTGTCAAAGAATCACTATCAATTGATGTTTCTATAGCAGAAACCTTTTCACTATACCTTTTTGGAAGAGTTCTCAAGATCTTATCACAAGCATCAGATTCATCAACCTTCATTCCAAGACCTCTCATCTCATGTACAAGCTCATCAATCTTACTGAGATAATCATGAATATTTTCATCATCTCTCATTCTTAAGTTCTCAAATTCTCCTTTGAGATTTTTGATCTTAGCTTTCCTGACACCTTTATCACCCTCATATATGTCATGCGGTAGATCCCACATATCTTTTGTTGTTTTACAATCCATAACCTTCATAGATTCTGATCTACCCAATCCTTTTATAATTGCATTCATAGCTCTTGAATTTGCATGCATTAGAAGCTTACCTTCCTTATCTGTAGGAGGATTGACTGTTGAATCATATCCAAGTTCCACTACATCCCAAACTTCATTTCCAAGTGCCATCAGGTAAAATCTCATCAGCATACACCAATACAAGAAGTCACTTCCATCAAATACTGGTACTGCATTATTGAATGACCCATCCTTTTGATCCTTGTGATCCATTGTGTTCTTAGACCACTTTTCCTTCAAGTTATCAAACTCTTCTGAAGGAACCCACTCTGATACCAATTGAAGAACACAAGCTTATACTGAGAGGGGGGATGAACAGTATAAGACCACTTTTTACTTTTCTTTTCAATTCAATATTATGCAGTGTATAGATAGCAGTATCAATAGCAATAATCAAAGCAATACATAAAACACCATCCACAAAAGTGACACAATAATTTACGTGGTTCACCCAATGCAGGCTACTCCATAGAGAAAATATTTTGCTAAAACTTTCTCAATCAATATCTTGGGAATCCTTCCCAATTACAATGTTTATGGACCTCTATCCAAAGGAGATGTTGATCCCCTAAATCTCAAGTTCATGGATCTCTTCCATAGGAGAACTCTTTCCCCTTCTGCTCTAGCTAGTGATCTTCTAGAAGACTCTGTCTCTCTGCTGCACTGACTTGTGGATCTCTCTCCACTTGAAGACTCCTCACTCATATCTATCTTCAATTGTCCTGGCTGTTGGATCTCTATCCATTGAGACTCTGTCCTCTATACTCTGTCACCTCCAAAGCTCTATCAATAGGCTCACTTAGAACCTCCTCAAATATTCTCAATAGGCTCACTCAAAACCTGCTCAAATATTCTCAATAGGCTCACTCAAAACTTGTCCAAATCTGCTCAATAAGCTCACTCAGAACTTGTCCAAATCTGCTCAACAAGCTCACTCAAAACTTGTCCAAATATGCTCAATAAGTCCTCTCTAGAACTTGCTCAAATCTTCTCAATAAGCTCACTCAGAACTTGTCCAAATCTGCTCAACAAGCTCACTCAAAACTTGTCCAAATCTGCTCAATAAGTCCTCTCTAGGACTTGCTCAAATCTGCATAGCAAGCTTTCACAAAAGCTTACTCAAAATCAGTCCACAAGCCTTCTCAAAGACTTACCTCAAATCATCTCAACAAAATCTCAACTCAATCTCATAGAAGCATAAAGAGAATTGTTAGAGACTCAATATGTTCTATACTCAAATCCCAATCTCAACTCAAATCAATCTCAACTCAGCAATCTCATAGAAGCATAAAGAGAATTGTTAGAGACTCAATATGTTCTATACTCAAATCCCAATCTCAACTCAACTCAAATCATAATATAGAATAGTTTGTTTTATGGAACTTGAACAACCACTTCACACAATCACTTGACTAGGCTCAAACAACTCTACTCAACCAATCACCACAAGGAACAACTCTTTCTCACAAACCCTAGTCCAAACATGAATCAACCAACTCAAAATATTTCCAACAATGTTCAACAACAAATCTCACATAACAATGATACTCATGTTCTTCTCTAACTCAAGTTCAAGTTCTTTGCACAACCAATGGGCTTCAACAATAATGCTTATAAAACATTCTTCACATAACAATGATACTCATGTTCTTCTCAAACCCTAACTCAGGTTTTTCACACAACTAATGGCTTCAACAACAATGCTTATAAAACAAGGTTTTAACCATAACTCTCAAACCAAAAATCCTTGAAGCATTCAACCAACAACTCTCAAAATGAAACCACAATCAATCCTTTTCACTCCAATGATATTTTCAGAAATCAACCACCCAATCAAATTAATGGAGAATATTGCCCATACCTTTTTGATGCCAAGAAGTTGTCCACAAAATCTACCACACTCAACACACTTTCTTTTTCCAATCTCAACAAGGGTTAGTGGACTTCAAATAATAATCACAAGATAAAGTATAACTCAATTTACACCTTTTTACTCCAACTCAATAATCACATCCACCAAAGTCCATCTATAGAAAAACCCTCTAAAAATAATAATCAATAAGTCACTATTATAATCCTCAAATTCAAAACCCTTATTTCTCCTAAAATAATGCTCTCAAAAATTCAAATCAATACCATAAGGCTCAAATAATCATCTATGGTTTTCACCAACAAAATAATTATTTAACCTTTTAAACACAACAAAGGTTTTACAAAAATGAAATATTTCCCCCCCCCCCCCCAAAAAAAAAAAAAAAAAACCCCCCCCCCCCCCCCCCCCCCCCCCCCCCCCCCCCCCCGCCCCGCCCCCCGCGGCGGGGGGGCGCCCCCCCCCCCCCCCCCCCCCCAGAGGGGGGCCCCCCCCCCCCCACACCCCCCCCCCCCCCCCCCCCAACCCCCCCCCCCCGCGCGCCCCCCCCCCCCCCCCCCCCCCCCCCCCCCCCCCCCCCCCCCACGAAGGCCCCCCGCCCCCCCCCCCCCCCCGCCGCCCCGGGGGGGGCCACCCCCCCCCCCCCCCCCGGGGGGCGGGGGGCCCCCCCCCCCGATTTATTCGTTGCTTCTACCACTAAAACCTTTTTTGCACGAGCTCTATTCGCTTTCCGACAATCGCATTAACAACAAGAGCAAGGATAATTTAAATTGAAGAATTTAATGGCATATATATATGCCTTCCCTCCGCTTGGAAACGTCGGCGCTTCCTCATGACGTCGACGGATAAACTTTTACTTTTAATTTTAAAATTTTAATTTTAATTTTAAATAATTTAAAATTTAAACTAAATATTTAAAATTAAATATCTCCATCACCGGGGCACCTTTTTCGATGAAACGAAAAGCCAACTTGGGTTTTAAGAAAAACCCATTTCAAATATGTTGTCCATGGTTTTAAATAAAACCTTTAAAATTAAATATCTTCATCACTGGGGCACCTTTTTTGATGAAACGAAAAGCCAACTTGGGTTTTAAGAAAAACCCATTTCAAATCTGCCATCCATGGTTTTAAATAAAAACCCTTTTGCTAAGCTTCCCTTGAAGCTCCTTTTTGGAACCAAATGCCATGCATCCTTTTGATCAAAACCTTTGCTTCTCATGAAGCTCTTTGTGGAGAAAATCATAGTGCTTACTTGCATAGGTCCTTTTGACATCAATGACAACTTTTTAGCTTAGGGACTCAAAATGTCCAAAAAATTTCATTCATTTCATATGTTCCCATAAATGTTTAACTAATTGTCCTTATATGAGGTGATGAACATGTTTTTTCTTGTACAAGGAGTGGGAAACTTAATGTAAGTGAAAGGCCCCACTTTTGGTGAACAATTATTTTTTATTATAGTCATGTTAACATTTTTAAGAGATTGTTTTTGGTAATAATAATGTAGAACATTGCCTAGAATTGTCATGATTTTTTTTAATTTCTTATCTTTGACTATTAGCCAATTATGTGGGAATTATGTTAGCTATTTTATTTAATTGAAAAATAAAATAAACTATTATATTCTTCTACATTATAAATTTTCTAAATGTAAAATATTGAAGTTTGAAGTTTGAATACAACCAGGTGGAGGTGGTAGGAATAGAACCTATGACTCTTTGTTCAAATTTGTACCAAACAATCATTTTTTTTGCCAAAACTAGCCATAAATATAAAATCATCACAACACTAGCATCAATTTTAATTCTTAGAAACTTTTGGACTTAGTAATCTTCTCCACTCTTTTGCTAAGTCTCATTTTGATGTAGTAAAATTGTAGCACCCTAAAATTGGCATAGTTAAACCATCAGTAAAAAGTAGAAATTTGAATTTTAACCCCGAAACTACCCGTTAACTGCTCACCTCATTTTTCATGCCATTTTTAGAGGTTGTTGTGACCATTGGATGATATCGTCATCGATCTGACGATATCGTCCCAAATCGAACGAATTCGTTTGGAATAGAACGTCTAGACGATTTTGTCCCAAAACCAAATTTTCGTAATTAGCTTCTATTCCAACGACCTTTCCAAATTTGGAAAAAGCGTGTCTGCATGGTTGGAGATTCCCACTTTGGGTATCTCCCAGATTGGGATGATCCCAAACCTCCTAACCTCCCCCTAATCCTATATAAATTGGGATTTTCCTAGTTTATCCCCCTGACTCCCTACCTAGCTACTTGGCTGATTATTTCCCTACAATTTTAGTTTTTGCTATGATCTCCCATCATTTGCACTTGTGTTTTCAAGTTTTGTTGTAGGATTTCACTGTGTTTCAGCCGGAGGTAGCTCGAATCATCGCAAGCGATTCAACTACAATTTTAGATGATCCTATCAAGATCAACGATGATCTTGTATGATTACAGACGATCTTGTCTAAAATTCAGCTTGGGGGCAATCAGAGCCTTGATTTTACATTATCTACCTCATTTTCCTTATTTATTGGTGCATTAGATTTATTTACTTCTATTTTGCATCTTGGAGTTCACCTCCTTTATCATAATTGCATGATAAAATTCAAAATAAGTTTCCAAAATAGTGCATCTCATTTAATTTGATATCTGGATTTATCATTTGAACATCTATACTGTTATTTCTATCATTTTGCATCCTCTTGCAATTGTATTTTTTATTTTTGGTTTCTATTTTCTTGGTTGTAGATTTCTGAAAAATTCGCCTGATGAATTCATTAGGTCGTTGACGACCTTGGGTGATCTCGGATGATCTCCTATGATTTGGGATGATTTTGTACCATTACAGATGATCCTATCATATCCGAGATGATATGGACTCTTACAAGCTTCAGAATATTCATCAGACATTAGAAATCAGGTGTACTCTTCTCCATTTTATATATTCTCTGTATTCAATCGCATTAGGATTCATTTATGTCTATTGTCTTCATATAAATCAAAATATTCATATAGAATAACTTAGCTTCATTTTGGCCAACCTAGGAATCTGAATGATTGAACATAAAATAAAAAAATCAATCCCATTCTCAACCTAGGCATGGAAACTGCCACTCAAAATTTCCTGGTGAACCCCACCATCCGTAAAAAATTCACATTTATACCCCTCCCCTGAGAGGCACGACCTTCAAAGCGCCTCTCCATATGAGGTATTGTTTCATACTTTTCTCACCCCCCCTTTTGGGTACAGATCCTTTAGCCTGAAGGTAAGGGTGCAAAAAATTTGGGCGATACATTTTGGTGAACTCGACATGAAACTAAAAACACCTTTTGAAAATAATCCAAAAAAAACACATTATTAAGAAAATCTAGAATCATTATAAAACTGTTAAATTTGCATATCATACTTAGATGGTAGATTATAATAGAAGACGAGTTGTCTCCATAAATGTTGAAAATCAATTAACAACCATAGAGATTACTTTTGTGCTTAGAGTACCTCAAACATATAGAGCCCAACCTTTGTGGGACGAACTTGATAAGATATTGGGTAAATTAAGAGGTTTGTCCTAGATAGAATCCTGGATCCTGATCAGGTGACTTTGTATCATTAACTTCAGAGAGCTTGCCATAGGTGGTTAGCCAATAAAAGAGCACTTGTGTCTTCTGAATTATACACCTTTGAGGAATACCTTGAGAACACAGTTGTAGTACATAAATTTCTATCTCGTGTAGAGGATAAAGAAGTCATTCTTACGGATAAAAAGATATGGAATAGAGTTCTTAGAGTTGTGTTGTATCGAGAGTATTGCCATGAGCTTTATTTTTACATGTCAGAGTCTGAAATAGATCATATTACCATATCACACTTTGTCAAGTTCTTGAAAAACAAATTCCAATTTGAAGAGGAGCATTTCATGACTCCTGATGAACTTGACCCTATCAATGATATCCATAAACTATTCATAGAAAGCTAAGTGATTATTTCTACTATTTTTTCTTACAACTAGCATGTTGTTTGTTATTGTTATTCTCGCAAAATAACAATATAATAAAATCACAAAAAAAAAAACAACAAAACATTTCCTTTTAAAGTATTATAGTAGGTATATAGTTAAAATATATACCTCTCAACCTTATTACATATATATATATATATATAAGTATATATATTTTCTAAAACCTAAGTTTAGCACAATGCCTAGACTTAGGAATGGAAAACAAACCAAAGAAGATAAAGATTGGTTAGGAAGACCATTAACTGACAAAAATGTCCCTCTTGAGGACCAAGTTCAGGAAGAAGAAACCCTAGACCAACAAGAATAAGAGCTTGTTGTAGGAAATGAACAAGAAGAAACTATTAGAGAGGAAGGATCCTCATCCCCTAAAATGTCTTTGGGAGGATCTATCACTTTTGAGAACATGGAACAATTTTGGAAGTTCATTAACACTAATATTGGTGTTTTTAATAGAGCAACCCATATGGACAAGGATCGAATTAGTGACACTCAAGAAACTCTAGAAGAAGTATTTCAAACATGCACTAATCCCTTGTCCTTTATTGAACAAGAGAGTGATCAAGATGGACCATCCAATTTGGATATAGTAGTTGTGATCCAGAGCATGCAACAACAGAAGGTTACCCAACAATCTAAAGTGCCTGTTAACAAGCCTAGGGTCATTCTTGCACAAAAGAAACCATCATTTACTTCTCTATTTCACCAAGCTCTTGATCAACATACCTCAAATCAACAAAAACCCAAAATAAAACCAAACACCAATTACCAACAATCTAAGGTACAACATAATACTATTACAAATCCCCTTCATAATACTCTTCCTACCAACACTTTGCATAATAGAAATGTAACATCTAATCCTTATGTCACACCATCATACACTCATAGATCCCATACCTATATGCCATCGAACCAATATGGTGGACAAACTAGTAATCTTGAAGCCATGGTGAAATAGTTAGTTTCCCGCATGGATCAGATAGATCCCTACCATCCCTCGTACAATTATCAAGAGATGTGTAGTAAGCCTTTAGATCATATAGTCATAGCACAACCATATCCTAAACATTTTCCTATGCCTATTCTCCTATGTCTGTTCTTCCCATATATAAAGGAATCGAAGATCCCATAGAGCATCTTCGTATGTTTAGGATAACATGTCATGATATATCACATGATGACTTGTTATTACTAAAAATGTTCCCGAAAAGCTTGGGAGGAATGGCATTAGAGTGGTATTATCAATTACCCACTAATTCTTTGAGGAATTTTGAAGAAACTACCAAGTATTTTGTTCATCAATTTAGTGCCTACATCGAAAGATATGTGACCATTAAAGATTTGTATAACTTAAAACAGGGCAAAGATGAATGCTTTTTTGATTTTCTAGCTAGGTGGAGATAGTTGATAGGAAAATTGCACTTTGTGTTACCTTATAAGGAGATGTTGGACATCTTTATTAATAATTTGTAAGAGAAACTATCTTATGAATTATCAACTGCTACCTTGACCACCTTCGATCAGGCTATAGACTTAGCCCAAAGAGTGGAAGATGCTCTCATTAGGAGAGGCTAGCTTAAAAAGAGAGACGATGAGAAAACATCCAAAAATCAATATAAGAATAAACAAGTTGTGGGTGATGGAGTCATCGATAGCAGAAATACTACTAATGTTAATGCTACGAAGACAACAAAGAAGTTTGTACTGAAACCTCCTGATAGACCTCCTCGAGAATTTACTAGGCTAAATCAACATTTATCAACTATTCTACCACAATTATTAGAACGAGGTTTGATTCAATTACCAAATATTCGGGAACCTGATCCAACTATACTCGGATACAAAGCAGATTTACACTGTGACTTCCATAGAGGACCTGGACACACTACCAACTCTTGTAAAATATTAAAATATAAAATACAGGACTTGATTGATAACAATGATATGGAGGTGCAAGCCTTTCAACCCAAGCAAAATCCTCCTAATAATGTTCAAAAGAAAACCCCACAAAACAAGAATCAGAATGCCAATCAGTCATTGGACATATTTCAACATCCCTTACCAAAACATGGTAAGAAGGTGGCTAATCAATTTGAACATCATAATGTCCCTCCTCCTACCCTATATGTAGGAACTATTAGTGGGCATTTACCTGTTCATGATATAGAAATATTTGACACAACTTTATCGATGGTTACAACCAGGACTCTATATAATATTCAGATACCTGATCTTAGTGATACAAAATACAAGAATGAGAGTGATATGGAAATTGAAAGCATGAGGATACGGAAACAAAAAAGGAAAAGCTCCAAGTACGATGCAAAACGGAACTAAAATTAATGCTAAGTCCTACGAATTGAAAATGCATGAAATAGGAAAAGCATAAACGAATTGAAACCCAAATGAAAAGCCAATGCAGAAAACAACCCTTTATTTTATTGATATGTTTCGGGATTCGGTTACAATTCGCCTCCTCCCTTTTTAGGGGCGAGGAGCATTAAATTTGTTTCTTTGTTACATCCATGGATAGCCATCCTTCTTTCGCATGCCCACATGTAAGATGGGCGGACCAAAACATCGCTGCCGCTTGTATATACGAATGTTGACTCCCTACTGCTCCTCCAATGTCTAGGTCCTATGTTCAAGGAAACATAAAGACAATTAATAGCACCTGTAGAGGAGATGAAACATGCAATCCTAAAACTCAAAGCTAATGCATGCAAAGAATAAGTAAAATGATAGTTAAAACAGATCCAAATTAGCTAAAAACTTCACAGAGGCATGGGAACATCATCGGGAAGGCATTGCAAAAATAACAGTCTGCAAACTCGCCATGGATTCGTATTCGCTCCGGGGTGGGACGAATATACCTTCAACAAAACGCTAGATAGCACCGCTCAAAATGTCACATCTGGATAGCTCCAAATATCCTACAAAAGTGGGGGTTAGCTAATTGGGGGTATTTTGGGATGACCCAGATGGTCAGATTTCCCCAATTTTGCCTCTAAAACCGAAATTTTGATGATGCCCTCTGCAAGTTAGTAAAGACAGAAAATTGATGAAACATGATAAGATTTGCTCAAAACATTATGAAATTGAAATTGCAAACTATCTAAGCAGCATAAGATGAAATTCAAAAGAAAATTACAGAAGGAAAATCTGCCATAGATTCCTAATCATTCCTAAAGGGGACGATTAGATCTACAGCAGTGCGGGGGCGCCTAGGGCAGGCCGCCCACCATTTGGGGCCTGATTTCGGCACCAATCCACTTGGGATGGGTCCAAAATCTCTTGTAAAGTGTTGTCGGAAAATTGGGTGGTATGCTATGGCAAAATGTTGGGTTTTGGGCTCAAGATTTGACCTTCCAATGGTCACCCAATGACCTCCTCTCTAAAAGAGATCACGGATGTGAAAGGCACAAATCAAACAAGGGCGTATGGGGAAGTAAAACGGTAGCACTTCGTTGCTCAAAAATGCTCCTTCTCTGTATATTTTGGGGTGAGAAGACTCACCATTTTATAGACCTGATGGTCTCTTTGGATGAGCATGCAGAGGCGCCACTTGGCAATCATGCCTCTTCAGGGGAGGGAAGATTCCTCCCTGATTAGGGGCTTCATGACTGCCCCTGTAACTGCCTCTAATGCTCGAAAATGCTCACCCACACTCCCATACAATGAAGGAAGCGTTAGGTGGTGGATTTGAGGTGCCATTTGACAGGATTTGAATTTTTTCCTGTCAAACCTGCTATTCGCCCCACCTTAGAGCGAATACTGCTATTCATCCCTGGGCAAGGCAAATACTAGTTTGAAATCGTCCCTCAATGGAACGAGTATGGAGCAGAGTGCTTGAAGGTGCCAAATTGACCTTTGACCTTCCAAAACTACTGTGAGAGTGGTTAGGACCACTGTTTAACCTCTAGGGGCTGCCCTGGGGGTTGTGCGTGTCAATGCGATTAGTGTTTGTAGTCACATAATCGGATTGGTGTTGTTTTGGTGTCTACCAATGCCCCTTTTTGGGAAGCGCTACGCATCACACCGTACTGAGCAAAAATAGATAACCAAAGCACTAATTATTAGGGTTTCTCAGTAACCTAACCAACTTTGGATGCCCCAAGTATGGAAAGGGCATGCATTCTTGAATCCTTTCTTCTGACGAGTGAAGGAACTCAATTCAAGTGTTAACATTTTTCGGTGAGGTGTTACTTGAGCTTGGACATTGATCAGTCATGAATAGGCAAAGGGCACAACCTTTTATCTGTGGGAACCTTGAGTTCATGATTCACGAATGCCAAGTGTTTGATCAGCTTGTGATTATTGCTTGTTTGCTACCCCAAGTAGGAGCGTAGTTGTCTTTGTCAATGATTCTTTGAATGCATGTTATTTCCATGATTGGGTGTGTTTTTGTTGATTGGTGACTAAGTGTGACTACCCCCTCAAGCGATGAATCGATGAGGGAATGACCTGCATGAGAAAAGTGATGATTCGCTTGACCCAAGATGACTTAGGTAAGGGTGCCTTCAGATGTTTGATCTTTGAAATTGTGTGTACAGTTTTCCCAACATTTAGACCTATTTTTGGTGGGTGTTAACCCTTTTGGTGACGTCATTTTAGGGATGAAATGCTCGGCAATCCGTTCTCCCATGGAGTGGTCCGGCTATGGTAGCCTTCTTAGGGAGTAGGAGAGCGAGGATTTGCAATCCCGACATCTATTTTGCATGCCCGAAATATCAAGTGCCAAAGCACTCTTATTGGACAATTTTATTGCTTTGTGTTTTCATCATTTTTTTTTATTTTTGTTGTTTTTGTTTTTCTTGCTTTGTAATCATTCCTGGGTGAGGCGAATACCAGGCTGGTAATCATCCCAGGGTGGGACGAGCACTAACCAGAGCGCTCGTCCCAGGGTGGAACGTTTACAGGCAAAAAATCCTATTTAAGGGCCAAAATTAGGATTTGGGGTCATTATCATTTGATTTTTCTGGTGATTTTGGAGCTCTGAGGAGGAGGAGGTCAATTCTGCGAAGTGAAGCGCTGCCAAATTTTTCCTGCCACCATGAGTTCATGGACCGGATCGAGCGACGGAGCCGAAGCGAGACCAGTAAGTGATCCTCCTCGTTATTGTTTGTTTGTTACAGTGTAAAAAAATCGTAATTTGCTTTGTTTTTGCCTTTTGTCTTTTGTGTTTGGTTTTTTAAATTAAAATGAAACCCTAGACGATCAAAATTGTCGCAGAGAAAAAAACTTAGTTAAAACCCTAGGTTGTTTTTGTGGTTGTGTTTACGTGTTTGCAATTTAATCAGCTGACCTATAGGGTTAAAAACTTGGGGTCTGCCAAATTATTTGTTTGATTAGGTGTTGGTTTTATCGTTTATCAGGTTAGAGTTAAAAACCCTAGAATTGACAAACCATTTCATTGAATTTTTTGGTGTTTTTGTTTAATTTAATTTATCAGTTAACAGTTAAAAACCTAGAACTGACAAACCATTTTGTTGATTTTTTTTGTTGTTTTTGTGTAATTTAATTTATCAGTTAACAGTTAAAAATCGAGAACTGACAAACCATTTTGTTGATTTTTTTGTTTTTTTGTGTAATTTAATTTATCAGTTAACAGTTAAAAACCTAGAACTAACAAACCATTTTGTTGATTTTTTTTGTTGTTTTTTGTGTAATTTAATTTATCAGTTAACAGTTAAAAATCGAGAACTGACAAACCATTTTTTTTGTTGATTGTTTTTGTTTAATTTATGCATATCCATGTTTTTGCTGTACAGTTTTTTTAATGTTTTTGTGTGTTTTATTTTGCAGGTTGTGAAGAGCCGATATCGTGTGCCTACGGTGTTTACTGAAGCACGGGAGGCACTGAATTTGATGGACTGGGAGTGGCTTGATGCCCTTGGGCTCAAGCAAGTGACTCGGCTAGAGCCGGTAGTCGGGGATCGGGCCTACTTGATGGCCCTGATCAATTTGTGGGATCCTCGGACTAATACCTTCCATCTCCCAATAGGGGAGATGATGGTTACGTTAGAGGATGTCTATCAGATTTTGTGGATTTTGATAGACATATTTTCGATCAGGACGATGCCACGGGACCAGTGGACAATAGTGTTGACATGCTGCTTTGGGCATGGGGCGGAGGTGGGTGTGGATAGTCCAGTGGAGAGGGCAGAGGTTGACTGCCAGATTGGCGATATTTTGGTACGGTGGTGGCTTGAGAAGGGGGTGTTGGGAGTGAGGCACGCATTGTTGATGGGCCTCATTTCCAACATGCTGCTACCCGACTCTTCGGGTGTGAGGTTCCCATGGAACCTGCTGGAGGTGGTGTTTCGATTGGTGGAGTGCCCGACGGAGGCACCAATGATCATGAGATGGGGACAGACATTGCTAGCACAGCTCTATGATGAGCTATACGAGGTCCGCTGTCGGAGGTGAAAGGGTATTGGATGCATCTTCTTGTTGCAGTGCTGGGCATGGCAGCACATAGTGATGGAGAGGCCAGTGGGGTTACCATGGATGACCCAAGTAGAGATGGTGGATAGGGATATAGGGTATGGGGCTCTATGGTGGCGGTATGAGGAGTAGGGGCAGAGTCGGTGGTGGGTAGGTGCCGTAGGGCACTATGCGGATGCCTTCGCTCGGCTGGCTCCGGGGAGGTGTTCTGGCACCCCTACCGGGACTGTCCAGCCTGGCCTAAGGCTGGAGAGTGGCTTCGATGGGTACGGAGGGGGTGGTGGCTGATTGGGTGCCACATGACTGAGCAGTAGTTCTTCCCATATGGTCGGGTTACATGACAGTTTGGGGTGTGCCAGGGGTTTCCTGGTGAGCCCATGATCTATCGACGTCGGGGGGCCAAGAAGACTCTAGCCTGGCCAGTCATTGCGCCACTGGGTGAGGATTCGCATACGATGATTGATGTCCCGAATGTGGATGACATCGGGACTACCACGAGGTATGATCAATGGTGGACTCTACGACGATGGCGGGGAGAGGGACCATTGGGAGGCATAGAGGCAGCATCAATAGGTGACGAGGGTGCAGAGGCACCATGTGAGGGTTGGGGAGCTCCGCTAGAGGATGTAAACATGGTGGAGGTAGATGATGTGGGTGTAGATTATGGTGTTCCAGATCAGTCGGAGATGCAGGATGCCCTAGAGCAGTGGGAGCCAGAGCAGGCTGCGGTTCTAGATTTGCCTATGCACCAGGTAGTGGCAGAGGACACGGAGGTAGGGGTGCATGCTGAGAATTCGCAATTGGCGGGGCTACTATGGAGGCGAGATGAGGAGCTAGGGGAGGCTCTATAAGAGAGGGATCTCTTGCGGGCTCAGCTAGTAGAGTGGGAGAACGCATGGGCTATGCACTATTGGCAGGAGGGGTATACCGATGTTGCATAGGAGAGAGATCTCATACGAACATAGCTAGCATAGCGCAATGATGTAGTAGTAATGTACCATCGGTGGGAGGTGAAGTGGTGTCGACACCCGATGGATTTTGAGGGAGAGATCATCCACCTTGGGGGGCGGGTACTTGAGCCCTCTAGAGGTGGCTCTTCGCATTGGATGAGGGGCAGTGATACTGAGCAGTCAACATCATCTCATCGTAGGCGATTGGATGAGGGAGGGGGTAGTAGGCATGATGTGGGGGCTAGTAGCAGCCACCCTGAGGGGTCCCATAGGACCCACACCACGGGGGGTAGTTCTCGTCACACCGATCCTGCGTGATCATGGTGGCCGACACCTTAGGCTTTGGGGATTTTTGAGCTTTTGGATTTTGTTGTGGGGTCATAGGACTAGTTCATTGTAGCCTATGGGCATTTTTGATGATATATACAGATGACTTTATGTTATTTATGCACATGTCATGATTTGATGTTATGCACGATGATTGATGAGTATGGATGTATGCATGTTAATTTATATTGATGGATGCATATGTTTTGATGAAATGCAAATGTTTTTAATTTATATGGTATGCAAATGGAATGGATGAATTGAATTTGTGATTTTTGGCGGTCGCACCATAGACTATTTAGAATTTATGGCTTTTTGTGTTGGGTGATTGTTGTGTGACCTGAATTTCTTTATGTATACGGGCTATTTTTTGTATTTTTTGATGGCAATGTGAGAATGAAAGATAGCAAGTTGGTTTAGAATGTAGGTAGGGTTTTTCGAGACTCAAATGTTTTAACTATCTAGCCAAGACTGTACTTTTATCTTATGAGACTTTTTAACAAGGTATGAATCGGACTTGTTTTTGACCAAATTATTTCACATCCCTGTGTGTGCAATTGAGTTCATTTATGTGGTGTTTGTCCAGATACCGCCAGTTCTAGATAGGCTGTCAACCAAACCTGTAATTTGGATCATCTGATTAGCTCCACTAACTCCTTTGTTGTATTTAGTCAGATTAATCTGCGATGCTATCGTAGGATACCATAAGCTATCTCATCCACATGCAAACATTGATCTACACACAAGTTAATGTGACATATATATCGTCATGTGGGAGGTTTACCACCAGTGACCGATAGGCTATCCACCAAAATAGTACTAAGGTTTGCCTCATGACCTATCGAAATGCTGAGAGTTCCAGGGATTCAAGTTTGACTCCCTTCTTTTCTTCAATTGTATTGGGATACTTGCTCTTTTGTAGTGATAAAAATCACTGTTTATTTTTTTTGTTTGTTTCTTTTGAGCAAGGGATTTTGAATAGTGAGTGATGGGAATCACTATTGTATGTGCTTTTTGATGTATGCACTTTGGTTGTGATGTCAAATTTTTTGGAGTTTTGACTTTTGCAAATTTGTGATGTTTTGCAACCTTTTGAGAACTTGGGATTCTTGGGGAATTGGGTAGGGAAGATGCTTGTCCTTTTGCCAACTCTCAGCATTCTTGGGGTCATTCGCATAGGGGGATGAGCAAGATAACCATTTTGCTTATGGTGACCTGGATTGCTTTGCAGGTTTCATCTTTCGTTCACACAACTTGGGAATTCTTATGTGTTTTAATTTGTGTTGGGATGCTACGTACCAAGGTGTGATCCAAGTAGAACTCTACCTTTGTAAAATCTATCTGACTTGGTACAGTACGTGGCTAGAAAGCTAATGACGACTAAAGGATGAAAACTCTTGATACATTAGAAGACAACCGACTATGATGTGGGAAAATAACGTGAGTGGCGGTTATTTGCGATGAATTATTGATAAAGTGGAAAAATGTGAAAAATGATGGTTTTGCCAAGTAATGGCAATCTATGGTGCGTTGACCGTTATGACCACAAATATGTAATGTATGGATGTGATGCTTAAGGCAGCTATATATTTTTGTGTTTTTGATGGATTGATTTTTGTGAATATGAAGATGAGATGCAAAAAGATCTCTTTATTGTTGTGATGATTGTGAGTATGCATGGAAATGAGATGCAAATTTTTGTTATTTTTGATGATTTTATTGTTTTTGAATTTTCTTATTTTTGACCAAGCGATTGTGGGAACCCTTGGAGCTTTTGGTTTGACCAAAGGGGTAATGGGCACCTTTGGGGCATTTTTGGGTTTGACCAAGCGATTGTGGGAATCCTTGGGGATTTTTGGGTTGACCAAGCGATTATGGGAATCCTTGGGGCTTTTTGGGTTGGGCTATGGCTCTTTTAAGTATGGAATGGCCTCAAATGATTGATGTTCAAGGGTTCTAGTTCCTTGATTCCATCAAGAGAGGCTAGCCGGTATGTTCCAGGTCCTATTCTACTATCAATGACATAAGGACCTAACCAGTTTGTCGCGAACTTGTCCCTTAGATGGGACGGCAAATTAGAATTCTATTGGTTCTCTTTTAAGACCAAGTCACCAACCCGAAAGTCCCTTAGGTGAACCTTCATGTTGTATGCTTTCTTAAGTCACTCTTGATAGATACGCAAATGCTCGAGAGCATTAACATGTCATTCGTCAAGAAACGTTAGTTGGTCTAATCGGGCCTATCGTGCAGTGTCATCATCGATGAACTCTTGCATTGATATACATAGGGAAGGGATTTCCAACTCGAGAGGCATGACCGCCTCGAGCCATACACCAACGAAAATGGAGTTGCCCCAGTGGGTGTCCGAATGCTAGTGCGATAAGCCCATAGGGCAAGCGGGATTTGAATGTGCCAATCCTTATGACTATCTGTGATTGTCTTTTTGAGGATGGTGACTAGCATTTTGTTTAACGCCTCTGCTTGCCCATTTTCCTGCGGATAATAGGGTGTCAAAAAACTATGCTAGATTTTGTACTTTGTGGTCAAAGCATGCACATATTTGTTCTTAAATGATGTCCCATTATCCGAGATTATCTTGGATGGAATACCAAAATGACATATGATGTTATGCAAAATAAACTCCACAATGCGGGGTCCTGTCATAGAGGTTAGTGGAACCACTTCCACCCACTTGGTGAAGTACTCTGTGGCTATTATGATAAATGTGTGATGACCTGACAATGCAGGGGAGATCTTTTCAATTAGATCTAAGCCCCACTATGAAAATGGCCAAGCCAATTGGATCGATTGCAAGGCTTGAGAAGGTATGTGTGTCAAATTGGCATGATGTTGACACTTCACACACTTCCTCACATATGCATAACAATATTTCTCTAAAGATGGCCAATAATAGCCCATGCAAAGAATGCACTTTGCGATGGCCATACCGCTAAAGTGGCCATCGCACGTACCATAATGCGCTTGGGTGATCGCCCAAGTGGACTCTTGCTAGTCCAAGCAATGGAGGAGGATCCCTTCATAGCTTCGACGATACAAAATGTCTCCTAACAAGACATGTTTTGCCGCTTTCTGCTTGAATGATAGTTTTGTGGCATGCGTCAATCCAAGTGGGAGGTTACCTAACTTGAGGTAATCCCTTATGGGTAAATACCAATCCTATTGATCAGAAGCCTCGATGGTATGAACGGCCAATCCCTCTTGAAGTTCATCCCTAGCAAAAGCTAAGTGGGAAAGAACTTGTAAGAATAGCATTGTGTTGCTATTAAGGGGAGTAGGGGAGAATAAGGACCCCCAGTTGGCATGATTTAGATGATCGTGGATTCAAGAGAACCTATCCGTGGATGGTTCAATCTGGATCAAGTGGATTCCTAGCGTTAAATCAAATCTTGCTCGCTCCATTGTTGATTGTGATAATGTTTTGACTTGAATGGTTGTCATATCACTAGAAATGTCTTATGGGATTAGTGACCCTAAGGATGCCATAGTGTCTGCAAAATGATTCGATTATTAAGGGAGTGCCTCAATGTCGTACCATTCAAGATTTGCCAGGAATTTGTCCACAAGGGCTTTGTAGGCCTGTAGAACTAGGCATTTAAATTGGAATACCCCTTTGACTTGGTTGAAAATTAATAGCGAATCACCAAAGATGTTCAATTGTTTAATGTTCATGGTGATTGTTGTTTGAAGACCTATGAGCAAGGCTTCATATTCGACATTATTATTGGTGCACGAGAAGTCTAATTTAAATGATAGAGGCATTGGATCCCCTTACAGTGTGAAGAATACTATTCCTATGCCACCACCTTGCTCACATTTAGAACCATCAAAGAATAGGGTTATGTCGGCCTATGACTCAGGATCATTAGAATTTGGCGATTATGAGACATGGAAGACCCCATCATCAGGTAGTTCTATGGCCGAGGCTGATCATCTTTGAGAGGAGCCTCTACTAGTTGATCGGCTATGACCTGACCTTTTATGGATTTTTGTCCAATAAACTCTATGTCAAATTCTGTCAACAACATGATCCATTTTGCCGTGCGACTACTATGATAAGTATGACTCATCATGTACCAAAATGGATTCTCCTTAGACACAACATACGTCTTGTTGCTCAGCATGTAATGGCATAGATTTTGGTAGAATAACGACCACTGCTGAGCGAGTTTCTCAACATATGCATAGTTAAGTTCATAGCTGACTAGGGTGTGGCTAAGGTAGTAGGTAGCCTTTTCTTTATGAAGTTCATTCTTCTGGGCTAACATGGCACCTAGTGCCACCTCAGTAGCTGAGATGTATAAGTAGAATGGCACTCTTGGTCTGGGTGGTTCCAATACTGGAGATAAAGCCAAGTATTGTTTAATATCATCGAAGGTCGAGGGCAGTCGCCATCCCGATGAAATGCTACCCCTTATTCAATATTTGTTCATGGTCAGAACTTGTCCACAAGCTTGCTATGAAGCACTTGATTGACGCGACCTTTCCTTGTAGACTTCTGAGCTTCTTGATGGATTGGAATACCCCTTTGACTTGGTTGACAATTAATAGCAAATCACCAAAGATGTTCAATCGTTTGATGTTCATGGTGATTGATGTCTGAAGACCTATGAGCAAGGCTTCATATTCGACATTATTGTTGGTGCACGGGAAGTCTAATTTAAATGACAAAGGCATTGGAGCCCCTTGCGGTGTGAAGAATACTATTCCCACGCCACCACCTTGCTCACATTTAGAACCATCGAAGAATAGGGTTATGTCGGCCTATGACTTAGGCTCATTAGAATTTGGCGATTATGAGACATGGAAGACCCCATCATCAGGTAGTTCTATGGCTAGAGGCTGATCATATTTGAGAGGAGCCTCTGCTAGTTGATCGGCTATGACTTGACCTTTTATGGATTTTTGTCCAATAAACTCTATGTCAAATTCTGTCAACAACATGATCCATTTTTCCGTGCGACTACTATGATAAGTATGACTCATCATGTACCACAATGGATTCTCCTTAGACACAACATACGTCTTATTGCTCAGCATGTAATGGCACAGCTTTTTGGTAGCAAACACCACTGCCAAGCAGAGTTTCTCAATGTATGCATAGTTAAGTTCATAGTCGACTGGGGTGTGGCTAAGGTAGTAAGTAGCCTTTTCTTTATGAATTTCATTCTTCTGGGCTAACATGGCACCCAGTGCCACCTCGATAGCTGAGATGTATAAGTAGAACAACACTCTTGGTCCTGGTGGTGCCAATACTAGCGAGGAAGCCAAGTATTGTTTAATGTCGTCAAATGCTGATCGGCACTCATCATCCTAGTGAAATGCTACCCCCTTATGCAATAATTTGTTCATGGGTCGGCACTTGTCATATAGCTGTGCTATGAAGCACTTGATTGACGTGACCTTTCCTTGTAGACTTCTGAGTTGCTTGATGGTAGTTGGGGGGAGCATTTCAAGGATTACCTTGACTTTGTTTAGGTCCACCTCGATGCCTCATTTTGAGACTATGAAACCCAAGATTTTTCTAGATGTGACACCAAATATGCACTTCTTGGGATTCAGTCTGACTTTATGTTCCATGAGGCGATCAAGGATCTTGCTTAAGTCACCGAGATGATCCGGGCGCAAAAGATATTTGGCCAACAAATCATCCATGTAATCTTCCAAAGTCTTGTGCATGTAATCATGGAAGATGTATGTCATGGCATGTTGGTAGGTGGCACCAATGTTTTTAAGGCCAAAGGGCATGACCTTGTAACAAAATGTCCCCCAAGGCATTGTGAACGCCATTTTTAGCTGGTCCTCGGGATTGATACAAATCTGATTGTATCCCAAAAAACCATCCATGAGGGAAAGCATTTTGTGGCCCATTGTAGCATCTACCAATGCGTCGATGCTCGACAAGGGAAAATCATCCTTAGGACTCACTTTGTTTAGATCTCAAAAATTAGTGCATATGCGAATCCTCCCATCGGGCTTCTTGATGGGCACCATGTTGGATAGCCATGGCGGATAATCCACGTAGATGACAAACTATGCATCCAACAACTTTTGTAATTCGTCTTTGACCATTAAGGCCACTGTTGGGTGCATCTTGCATAGTTTTTGCTTAACTAGCTTGACTTTCGGATCAAGCGTTAGGTTATGCGTGACTAGTTGCGGATCTAGTCCCGGCATGTCTTTGTATGACCATGCAAAAACCTCCTTCTTCTCTTTGAGAAGGGCAATGTAGTTGGCTTGCTCTTCGGGGATAGAATTACCCCTAGCTTGATGATCTATGGATTCATTGGATCCAAGCCGATGTCTATGTCAATCGTCTCCTCGACCGACATGTGGGATCCATCCTCCAACTGGTGTGGAGTTGGGATCAAATGGATATCATTTGCTGAGTTTAAATCTACGTTGGGAACCTCGGGTTCCTCTTCAGCATGGAAAATATCTTGAGTTGGCCCTAGGGTGAGATGAAGCATCTCACAAAAATGCCAGTACTCTGATGGGGATGGAGGTGAATTGATGCGATCCCGATCTATGGCATCTATGTCTAGATACAATGACTGTACTGGATCGATCGGATTATGGATGGGGGTGGTTAAATCAATGGAGATCATGTTGATGAAATGATTTTGGTCTCCATTACCATGGGTGTGATGACTCGGACTTTTTGGATGTTCTCTGTGCTCCGAATCTAGCTCTAGAGGTATTGGCATGAATGGATCGGCCCTATGTGCGGATAGGAGGACAAGGTCTGCCCTCGACTTTGATGTCGTTCTAGGGTCCCTGGGTGGAAGATACTCTCCGTATATCTAAAGTGGTAGATTCAACACTTGGTCCCATTGCACTGGGTTTACGTGCCACTCATGCCCTGGCCTTATGTTTAGCTATTCATGCACATCATCAATATCCAAGGGATATTGTTGTTACATCTGCCGCATGTGATTGAGATATGCCATCTCAGTCTCATCTTCATAATCACTATCAAAGATCCAAAGGCCTTCATTGGCTCCAACAACTGCTTGCGGCATTAAAGGCTCATCTTGCTCGAGCAAATTGATGTGGCCCCATTGGGGTTGTTCTATTCTCTACGGGGGGACTTGATTTCCTTGGAGTGGCACTTGCTCGATTGGAGCATCTAAAGGGAACATTTTCAAGAGGTTTTCTTGATAATCATCCATGGGGATCACCTGTGAGTGATCGCTATTTGATTCGAAGGGGTCATACTCTGACTCGTCCTCTGAGGACCCTTCTTGACATTGTCTAGACCCTCCTTGCAAATGAGCTCTTGAGCTTTCTCCTCTCTCGAGCGAAGGGAAGGGATTGCGAGGGTCGACAAGGTTGAGTGTTTTTAATGGGAGATAATCCCTCAATGTATATGTCGTGTTAGGGTTGGCATATGGATCTGATGCCAATCCCCTCTTGTTGCCTATCCCTAGGCCTTGCATGTTCTCCACCAAGATGTCCAAGGGTAGGGGGTGGTTGAACCCTACTCCTGACTTGTCATATGGCATTTGGTATCTTGGTTGGCAAAGAACATGTACCCCTTGCTCATATCTGCCTAACCCATATCCATGCCAATTGCATTGGCCAAGGTATCTCAAAGAAAAGTATGGGTTAGACAAATAGTTGACATTTTCAGCAAAAGGCTCTTCATCTTCATCCTCTTGCGTGCATGGTGCAATGCCATGATCAAGGCCCCCATACACAAAGTTTTTCTAGTTCGGCGGGTAGCCTAGGGGAACAATAGTTTCGATGGGGAGGTGAGGTCTCCCCATGTCCTGCATGGACTCCAGTGCGGGTGTTGCTACAATATTCTACACTAGATACTCCCCTAGGCCTGTATTGGCCATTTCAATGGTGATTTTTGGTGGTTGAGGGGGAGGGAATGGAAGTTCTCCTTGAGTCCACTCCATGTCAGGTGAACTAGGAGTCTCAACTTCCATTCTACTAGGCATCTCCTCAGTAGAGATAGTTGATATTGATGGCAGTGTCTCTTCCATAGGTTGCACCTCTTCTAGAGGTTTCTTCCCTTTGTCCTTCTATTTGGCCCCCATAGGTGGCGTCATTGGTGGAGGACCAAATGATGAAGATGGACCTGGCTAGGGTTTTGAAGAACTTGCTAATGAGGATGCCTATGGAATCAGACCTTGTTTAGATGGATTCAATTGGAAATCCAAATGCATTGATGGAAGGGTCGATTGTGGCATCAGCTGCACCACATTACAATACTTGAAGGGTTCTAAGTCCGCCGAGACTACATGCACCTCCCCTTCAAATGTATACTTTAAGCATTGGTGAGCTATCAAAGGGACACACTTCATGTCCCTGATCCATGGCCAACCTAGCAAGATGTTGTAGGCCATCTCACCTTCCAAGATGTGGCACAATGTAGGTATAGTCTTTTGTCCCACTTGGATGGGTAGGACTATTGTGCCAACTATCGAGCATATTGCATCATTGAATGCTCGTAGAGTGTAGGTGGAAGCTGTGATGTGAGATGCGAGCAACTTCAGATGTTTTAGGGCCACGGTTGTGATGATATTACTGGATGAGCCAATGTCTATCAACACCCTCTTATATGGGATCCCGTTGACCCGCACAATAACGTGCAAGGGTGGATCCGCCATGTCATCAGGTACTGATCTCAATTCGTCTTCTTGAAATGTGATGACTGGCTTAGTGCATCGTTTGACATGTCCCACGAAGTTGTTGAAAGAATTTTTTTCATGGGGCTGCAACTCGATGGCTTTCAATATCTCCATTAGAGCATCTCGATGGGGCGTTGATTTTTGTATGAGCTCATATATGGAGAGCCTAGCCGAGGTGGTCCTCAAAATCTAAGTGAGTTTGGTTCGAAGTGTGGTCACTAGTCTAGGCAAAGGAGGTCATGCAAGGTGTTGTTGCGGTTGTGACGTTGTTGGCACCTCTCCTGTAGCTGTCGCAAGAGCATTTGTGCTCGGGTACCTCCTATTCCGAGTCACTATACTAATCATCCCTACATACCCCTACATGGGGTAGTTCTGTGTGACCTCATTAACTTGTAGGGTCTTTGCCTACGGAGCATGAGCAAGCAAGGGGTATTTAAAGACCTCCATTTGTTGATTGCTTGGTACCACAAGATTATCCACCGCTAGTGTCTTGTTATCAATTAGGTCTTGCACCAAACCCTTAAACTTCTAGTAGGCATTTAGGTCATGTCCCTACCATATGTGGAACCTACAGTACAAGTCCTTCCTGTACCCCTTAGGCTTGGGAGCATTGGGGTCTATGGGTTGAATCTCTAGTAGGTTGATCAAATTTGCCGCTAATAAGCGGTCAAACAGGGAGTCCTTGGACTCTGTGTAGGGTGTGTATTATTGCCTAGGGTGACGCTGCTGACTCTGTTCTTGCCTCTAATTTTCTCTATCATAGTTGTTAGGAGGCATCGCCTGATAGTTAGCCTTTTTGGGTTGTGTTGCTTGTGTAGGCTTAGGAAAATTTATAGCAACTTGATCAATTGCAGTGGGTTTCTGTTGCGTGGTCCCTGTTTTAGTGTTCTTATTCCACTCTTTTTTCTTAGGTTTGGCTATCTCGCCATCCTGTATCTTGATCTCTTCAATGATATTGGCTTGTGCTAGAGCTTCTTCTAAGGTGGCATATTGTTGCAGCTGAAATAGCATAGAGATAGATCTCAAAAAACTCTTTGAGAAAATTTGAGTGAGGTCGGACATAGGAGGGAGGTAGGGCAGCTTTGAAAGCAAAGTCCTCCATTGATTCCCATAGGCCACCATGGTTTCTTCCTCATACTTCCTGAGGCTAGCTAAGTCACTTAGTGACACATTCTTCTTTGTGTTGAAGGTGAAGCATTCGAGGAATGCATCCACTAACTGATCTAAGTTGTTAATGTTGTGCTTTGGTAATTGAGTAAACCAATCCGAGGTAGGGCCTATGAATGTGGTTATAAATGTTCTTAATGATAAAGCATCATTGTCCTGAATGTCGAAGCATTGGCTAAGGAATCTCGTCACATGCTCCTAAGCATCTTCCTCACCTCTAAAGGTTACCAACTGAGGCAGCTTAAAGTGTTCAGGGTAAGGGGGTGCTGGCATTGACGGATGCACAAGATGACTACAGAGCTGGCATAAAGTGGGCTTTTTGGTCCCAAAATTTTTGGTTTCCATAGACTCCAGATGCTCTAGTAGCACTTTATATGCATCTAAAGATTTAATCTCTTCCTCTTTAGTTTGCTCCTGTTGTGGGTTGTGGGAGACTTGAGGCCTATAGAGGGGTGGTCGGATAGCAACCCATTTGCCTTGGTAGGGCATTTTGGCCTGCTATTCTTCTTGCTCATACTCCTCGTAAGCTTCCTGAGGAGTCTCTAGACAAGACCTATGACCTTGGGTGGGTCCCCGTGGAGGGTACCCATCATTGTTCCGGGGAGTGGCCTCCCGCTCAGGTCTAGGAGGTCTCAGAGGTAGCACTTGGTAAGGTCATGAAGACCTATCTCACACCAAGGGGTTGCACCTCTCATATGGTTCCACTCTTTGGGTGTGAGGGGTTGGAACCCTCTCAGGCATCGGGTTATGGAGCAGCTCATCTGTTTGGCACCGAATGCGCTCTTTGCTAATGCGATATAGATGGTCTAGCTACTATTGGTATTTCTCAAGCTACATTATCTATGCTTGGTGGGTGGCATGTCTAGTGACTTCCAGGTCGATTTGTTCCACCATATTGAGCCTAGGAGGCCTGGATGCCTTTCCTATGCACTTACATCGGTCACGATGATCCGAGATATCAATAGGTTGTTTCCCTCTATCGAGGTTGGTGGCATTTACCTGGGGCTCTGGCCTCAGTAGGTGATCATGGTATATAGTGGGTGCGGAAGCGCATGGATCCCATACTGTATATTGCTCTTGAGGAATGTAATGGTCTTCCTTGTGCTCCCTTTTGTATTTGTGAAAGGGGCGGGTAGAGTTGGCTCACCCTGTTTGGAGAGCCTTGCGCTCTGGGTTTTATCTATTGGTTCTAACAGTGATGGGGGGTAAAGGAGGGATGCCATAATCATTTGGCCTCTCCTCATGGACCCTATGCTGCTCTAGCACTTCATCACACAATGTCCACTCATATCGAGCTTCTAAGGGAACCTTATTGTCTATGTTGAGCACCACGTGTAAGGACTCCTCCTGAAAAGGGCTATGACAAACGGGTGTGTCCCTCAAAGGGGTGCCTCTATAGTCCCATTCTAAAATATCCCTATGTGGGCTATCTCATGGGTCAGGCCGCCAAGGTGGAATGACCAAGTCCTTGGGGCTATAGCAGAGGTGACTTGTGCCCCCTTGTACACTCTTTATAGCTTTCGCCCTTGATTGGGCTTGGCTACGGGTGTACACCATGGTGGTGTCTCCCTACAAGCTATGTAGGTTTTATCTCTTTTTATGATTTTTTTTTGCTACACTATATAGAAAATATCACACACACACACACAAAGCAATGATTATCTCGTTTAAAGATTAAAAGTGTGTCATAGACTTGGTTTAATGTGTTTTGGTTTTTGTTTTTTTTTTTGTTCTGAAGGTTTTTGTAAAGAACGTTTAAATGCAATATGATGGCTCTTATGACTCCCAAAAATGGTCACCCCTTTGATATACCATTGCCAGGCCGATATACCAACCTCTCTATATACCCACCATTACGTGAGGGAAACTATAGGTACATGAGAGCAGATGGTATGTGGAATCTAGGCGATACAGAATGGGAATCACCATGTTTATGAAACCTACCATAGAAGACTTATCCTCATGTGCTAGGAATCACCCCAGCTACACTCGGTCAGCTTTCATTAGGATTTACGTCTAGAAACAGTAGCGATCGGGGTAATGGATGCAAAAATTCAAGCCAAGGTGGTGATGAAATCCACCCTTGGTCTTGATCAAGGGTTGGGGTTTTACGACCAGCTCCTTGGTGTTTACTTCACCATGTGATGTGTGGGGTTCTTTTTATTTTGCAAAAAGGAAACAATCAAGCAGTAAAATAAAACTTTCCCTAAGCAAGCAAGTAACCCAAAAACAAAAGAAACTGAAAATAGAAAATGACAGGAAAAGTTCAGAATCCCTACCTCTTCTCTGCACAAATATGTTGGCTCTGAGTTTCTGCACTGAAACTGCATAGAGAGCTATTCATCCCTGGATGGGACAAATAATAGAACTGAATTCATCATAGGGCGGGGCACATTCCCATTCGTCCCTGGATAAGACGAATTCCAGCTCTATATTCACCATAGACTGGAATGAACAACAGTCCTGCATTCAAAAAAAATTATACCTGCAAGCAAAAAGCAAGTTTTGATCAGATTTTTGATCTAAAAAAAAAAAAACAGAGGATAGGGTCCCACCGTGATCGCCACTGAAAGCACGAGGATATGAAAACAAAAAAGAAAAAGCTCCAAGTATGATGCAAAATGGAACTAAACTTAACGCTAAGTCCTACGAATTGAAAATGCATGAAATAGGAAAAGCATAAATGAATTGAAACCCAAATGAAAATCCAATGTAGAAAACAACCCTTTATTTTATTGATATGTTTCAGGATTTGGTTACAATTCGCCTCCTCCCTTTTTAGGTGCGAGGACCGTTAAATTTGTTTCTTTGTTACATCCATGGATAGCCATCCTTCTTTCACATGCCCACATGTAATATGGGTGGACCAAAACCTTCCCACTGCTTGTATATACTAATTTTGACTCCCTGCTGCTCCTTCAATGTCTAGGTCCTGCATTCAAGGAAACAAAAAAACAATTAATAGCACTTATGGAGGAGACGAAACACGCAATCCTAAAACTCAAAGCTAATGCATGCAAAGAATAAGTAAAGTGTTAGTTAAAATAGATCCAAATTAGCTAAAAACTTCACAGAGGCATGGGAACATCATTGGGAAGGCATTGCAATAAGAACAGTCTGCAAAATCGCCATGGATTCGTATTCGCTCTGGGGCAGGACGAATATACTTGCAATAAAATGCTAGATAGCACCGCTCAAAATTTCACATATGGATAGCTCCATATATCTTGCAAAAGTGGGGGTTAGCTAATTGGGGGTATTTTGGGATGACCCAGATGGTCATATTTCCCCAATTTGGCCTCTAACGCCTGGATTTTGATGATGCCCTCTACAAGTTAGTAAAGACAAAAAAATGATGAAACATGATCATATTTGCTCAAAACATTATGAAATTGAAATTGCAAACTATCTAAGAAGCATAAGATGAAATGCAAAAGAAAATGATAGAAGGAAAATCTGCCATAGATTCCTAATCATTCCTAAAGGGGATGATTATATATGCAATAGTGTGGGGGGGATGGCGCCCGGGGTAGGCTACCTGCTGTTTGGAGCCTGATTTCGATACCAATCCACTTGGGATGGGTCCAAAATATCTTGTAAAGTGTTACCGACAAATTGGGTGGTATGTTGTGGCAAAATTTTAGGTTTTGGACTCAAGATTTGACCTTCCAATGGTCACCCAATGACCTCCTCTCTAAAAGAGATCACGGATGTGAAAGGCACAAATCAAACAAGGGCATATGGGGAAGTAAAATGGTAGCACTTCATTGCTCAAAAATGCTCTTTCTATGTATATTTTGGGGTGAGAAGACTCACCATTTTATATACCTGGTGGTCTCTTTGTATGAGCATGCATAGGCACCACTTGGCAATCATGCCTCTCCAGGGGAGGGAAGATTCCTCCTTGATTAGGGGCTTCATGACTGCCCTTGTAATTGCCTCTAATGCTCAAAAATTCTCATCCACACTCCCATGCAATGAAGGAAGCGTTAAGTGGAGAATATGAGCTCCCATTTGTTAGGATTTGACTTTTTTCCCATCAAACCTGCTATTCGCCCCACCCTGGAGCGAATACTGCTATTCGTCCCTAGGCAGGGTGAATACCAGTTTGAAATCGTCCATGGGTGGAACGAGTATGGAGAAGAGTTCCTAAAGGTGCCAAATTGACCTTTGACCTTCCAAAAACTACTATGAGAGTGGTTAGGACCATTTTTTAACCTCTGGGAGCTACCCTGGGTGCTATGCGTGTCAATGCGATCAGTGTTTGTAGTCACATAATCGAATTGGTGTTGTTTTGGTGTCTACAAAAATCACATCAAATAAATTGAATAGTTCTAAAGATGAATCAGATCCTATTCACCCTATCACAAGTTATATGGTTCTAGAACAACCATTTCCAAGAAGAGGTACTACTAGACCATCGTATCACCGATTACTTTCTAATGAGTTAGCTATAAACGTTAGACCAAGATCCATTCATCATCCGTAGAATAATATTGTGGGTACCATAGGAGCTGTTACTAGACAACAGGCTCAAAATTATCAACAAGATCAAATTTAGAATGGTGGACCAGCTCCATTTGTTTTGAGGGTTCCTAATAAAGGGAATCATTCACCTAATGTTCAACCTAAACCTCCTTATAATATTAATAAACAATTATCAAATATTGTTGGCAATTTTGGGTTTGAGATCCTAGCTTCTTGTCTATGAGTTGTCATTGATGTCAAAAGGAAATGAAATTAATGTTAAGAGGATGTTTTGGTTTCAAAGGTGGAAGATTCCAAGAGAATATTTTTACAAGAATCCGGAGAGATTCCATTGGCAAGGGTTTTTCATTAAAACCAAACCGGTTTTTATTAAAACCAAGTTGGATAGGGTTTTTATTAAAACCAAGTTGGATAGGGTTTTTATTAAAACCAAGTTAAATGGTTTTTATTAAAACCAATGGAGGTTCTCTTTATTATTTATTTAATTATTATTTAAAACCCTTCAAGGTTTTAATTAATTAAGGGAGAAATTATTTTTAATTTATTAAAAATACTTAAAGGTTTTTAAACCTTTTTTTATTCTTAATTTATTAAAATTATTTAAGGGTTTTTAAACCCTTTTTGAAAAGACTTTTGATTAATTTCGAAATGGTATTTATTTCCACCGACGTCAAGGTGTCTTCGAAGAGACTATTTATTCTCCAAATCCTAAGGTTGGAAGGCTAATGAATTTGAAATTCCTCGAATGCAATTTGCGGTGTTTGTGCTTTGTATTCACTACGACCGAAGGAAGACTTAGAAGCATGTACGGTCGAAAAGTCTTCGGGAGTTTTTTCGAGGGTGAAGTGGAGGGAAGTTCACTTGTGAACTTCGTAGCCCGCGTGGGCTAGTGGCAGCGAAGGCTGTTTTTGGGCGCTACATTGGTGGAGGTCATCATTTTGAGTCTCACGGGGGTGCTTTGCTA